>SMGT01014452.1:171692-209527 GCA_004794575.1 Lanistes nyassanus
GTAATGAGGGGTTCTGGCATCCGCACTTGTGCTATGTAATGAGAGGTTCTGGCGTCTGCACTTGTGCTATGTAATGAGGGGTTCTGGCATCTGCACTTGTGCTATGTAATGAGGGGTTCTGGCATCCGCACTTGTGCTATGTAATGAGAGGTTCTGGCGTCTGCACAGATGACAAGAACTTCGAGTGTCCAGTATGCAAGCGACGGTTTAGGATGAAAAACACAATGGAACAGCATATGGTCATACACAGTGATGATCGTCCATATCTGTGTGATACCTGTGGGTTTTCCACCAAGTACCAATCTCACCTTATTGCGCACAAGCGGATACACACAGGTAGGAACAATCTTTCTCCTGAGAGTAGATACCCTAAACAGTGTTATAACTTGATGGTTATACTTGATAAATCTTTCAGAACGAATTGGGTAATGCATGTTAGAACCCAACTCTGTACCTATGGTTTCGGATATATATGGGCAATGTAATGCAAATCGGTAGCCAAACAGTTTTTGTCCATGTTTAAATCAAGACTCAAAGACTGCTTCTGCCAGGAATGGTATGACTTACTCGAGTCGCATGCTGATTGTTGTTCCTACCATCCAGGGATAATAAGGGCTAGTTACATTGATCAGTTAAATTCCTTGGAACCTCGCTTTGTATTGTGGCTGCTATGATGTAGGCTGCTGATGAATGGTATTCATAAGGTTGGAAATAAGCCCACTGACCTGTATTGGAAGCAATGTGACAAAGAATATGTTAAGATCTGTGTTTTATGCTGAACAGCTTTTATCAATGTCAGTCTGAAGGTATGGTTCAGTTGTTATGTCTTAACCTTCAAGGGGCAGTGTGCATTAAAGTTGCAATGTACATAAAAGAAAGTTTGAAACTCAGAAAATAACCTGTAGAAATGTAAGTTATTGCTCCCCATGTTCAAGATATAGTCTGTTGTCACCCACTGAATGCAACGTTTTGTAACCTCATGTTTATATAAGCCAAATAGCCTGCAAGAACTAAAATCAATTATTATTATTATTATTATATTCTCTCTCCCCCCACCTAGAAACAAACAAAAAAAACCCCACTTACTGTACGTATCATCTATTATGATGCAGTTTCCATTTTGTCAACATTGAATCAGCGCAAAGTCGAGATTGTTCAGAAGAAATGCATGCAGTGGATACCAACTACCGTGATTAGTGTTAAGAGTGTACTTGTACATTCATTGCAAAGATTGCGATGATATGGTACAGCACTCAAACATTTCCCTTCCCACAAAAAAAGAAGAAAAGTACAATGCTAGGACGTTAGACTGATATTTAAAAATGCTGCTTTGATTACATGATACTTCTAACTTCAGTAGATTAATCTTCTGCTCTTTCACATCTACATTGATAGCAAACCAGCATTTAAACTGTATTTTGTACCTACACTATGCATATCGAGTGTGTGCAAAAGAGCATATGTGGATGCGGATTGTATTTTCTGATTTTCTGCCCAACTTTGCCTTGCAGGAGAGGTGTATCACTGTTTGTTTCCTATGTGTAAATACTACTCCCCAAAACGCAGCCAGCTGAAGGCACACATGAGATCACACCTGAACGTCCGACACTTTGTGTGTGAGACATGTCAGAAGTCCTTTGTGGAGAAAAGTCACTTGGTACGCCACAGAAGAATACATCAAGAGGACAGGCCATACAGGTGAGGAATCAAGTGCCAGACTGGATCCACATGCTTGCGTACTCACTTGGTGTTACGAAAAGGTGGAGGAAGCATTTGGCTTGAGCAAATTTCAGTCCAAGATATCCTTCAAACTTCCAGTTGAATTAGAGCAGAAAACTACTGTGTTTCGGCCATAGTTTGACAAGTTAAGCTAGTCTTTGCTACAGTGCTATGCCTGATGCTATGCTTGGTTACAAAATGCTATGGCCACCTAAAATTTTCCAAGTTTACCCCATTTACCCTTTTGAGAAGATCA
Source organism: Lanistes nyassanus (assembly GCA_004794575.1). Classification (NCBI taxonomy): domain Eukaryota; kingdom Metazoa; phylum Mollusca; class Gastropoda; order Architaenioglossa; family Ampullariidae; genus Lanistes; species Lanistes nyassanus. The sequence continues at coordinate 173,668 of SMGT01014452.1, forward strand.
GGCATAACAACTGCAATTTCAGTAGTTATCGTGTGTTAACAGAAAGTGCCCTATACTCTTCATAGTGTATTGAGTCATGAGCATTCTTGTTTCTGACTGGGCAACCAAAGATAAATTTTTATGGTGAGCTTGGGAGACAAACTGTCACATAGGATGTGGGGGAGGGTGGCTGTACCAAACATATAGACATAGACAAGATTTCACTGTATGGTCTCAATACATGGGAAAATCCTTGCTGGATGCACAGGTTTGTTTTGCTCTGTTAGCAAAGTTAACATCAAAGGTGTATAGGGAGTGATCACTGACGTTGAACTTCACATGTTTTCGACAAGAGATGAAGAACCAGGAAAAAAGTAAACCCCATCTTTTGCAAGATTATTTCTTTTCTAGTAGCAATTATAATGATGTCATAGCTGAGGCTGTTTGCTGTTTTCTAACTTCTAAGTCAAACGATGGTCAAACATAGCATCCCAGTGAATATAGCAGGCATTTGTTTCATCAAGTGTTCCCAGGCGATAAGACTGCAATTTTCATGTGTAAGAACCAATACTACATCAAGAGTTAAGTGCCTAGTAAAAGTTCAGAAGAAATGCGTATCAGATCTTATGAAAAGGGCCCTTTTGTCATTTGGTTCATGTGACAATGATGAGGGATAAGGGGAGCCAGTCCCAGTTGCTTTTAGGTTTGGAAGTATTTTATTTTCATGTTTATTAAACAATTGACGTAAAAATATACTTTTCAAACAAAAAACACAAATCAAATTCATTTGATTACAATACTTCGCTAGAACTTACTGTGCTGCTCGTCTGGCTAAAAAGAAAAAAATGCAAAAGCCATGTACATTTGCTATAAGAGAACATACCCAGGCTGATTATTGCACACTTTTGCATCCAGAAACCCATTGAATTCAAACCTTGTGCTATATCCCATTATGTTTGCCAGTGCTGTTGTATTACCAGCGAATGTTTTTGTATATTTCAGCATGTGTCCATGTTTTTGCTCATCACCAGGTGTGACAAGTGCGACTACAGTTCTACGAGGGTGGACAAGCTGCGCGAGCACATTGAGAGGCACCATGGTGAAAACCCAACTGTCAAACGCAAGTTCACACCGCGTAATAAAAAAGGTACCCTTTCCTCTCCCTCCTCCAGCCTCACAACCACAACTACCACAGCTACCTCGTCATCCAGTTCCAAGATGCCTTTGTCAGCTTCACCCAAGGAGAACCACTGGGGGCAAAATGTGGAGGCGTCCATTGCAACTTTAGTTTCAGCAGCAGAGGAGGTTCGGCTGGCGTCAGAGAGTGGGGAGAGTGATGGTCAGGTGTATGAAGCCGTAGCTGGTCAAGAACTTATGCCACAACATTCACTTGCAGCAGACTCTGATAACAGGACTCAAGGGGAGGGGTATGGGTTACAGGAGAGGGTAGTTGGTCGCATAGAGTACTCATCATCAATTGGAGTAGGACAGGTGATTGAGAGTGCTTTAGGAAGTGGTTGCCAAGAAGTAGAGGGTGGGTTCAGCGTTCTTCCCTTGTCTGCTTTAAATGGCAAGTCCGTGACTGCTGACTCTTCCTCAGAACCAGCTCGGGTACTGTATGACCGATTGCATCAGAAGTCATTGCATCGCGTTCATTCTCATCACCATGGTGTGAGCATTACTGGCCAGAATCTCCCAGTGCGCACAACACACATACAGCACCATGCATCAGTCTCTCTTTTGCAGCAGTCCCAGCAAGCTGCAGTCTTGCAGCAGCACACGTCTGCCTCACTTTTGCAGCAGCTGGCCTTGTCTGTTGGTGCTGCCTCCACTGGAAGCGAACAGGTGTCCTGTACTCCATCTGCAGGATCAAACCGTAACCCTGTGGTGCTCGCGCACTCCATCTCGGCAGACATGCCCATGGCTCCTCACATCCTGCTGTCAACCGTGCCGCAGCACATCCCTGCTTCTGCAGCTGATAGTCTTGCATCCCTCTCGCTATCCTTGCTGTCAACTCGGGCTGCCATCAACCCTGCTAGCCTTCAGCAGGCTTTGCACTCTTCTGCATTGCCGGTGACAGCAGCACATTTAACTTTACAGCAACAGCAAGAACACCAGCACCACAACCAGCAGCAGCAGCAGCAGCAGCAGCAGCAGCAGCAACAACCACATCAACATCTGCAGCAACCACCTAGCAATACTCAGCAGAACCCTGATTACAGTGGACTCAACGCCTTTATGGCTCTGCTCTGAAAGTATTGTATAACAGAATATATTTCTATCTTTAAGTTTATGTAAAAAGTACTTTGACCAGTATGCAAAGTTTTTAGGAGTTACCAATTCATTCATATGATTTGTTAGCAGTAGCATATTTGTGGTGCACCAATTCTAACACTGATCTGCATATAATCTTTGATATAGTTAGGCTAAAGTTACAAATTTTTGTTGTGAAGCCAAAGAACTCGCTTGTTGACTTCAGCAATGCAGAATTCTCTGTACCCTGATTTTCGTTCTTCTTATCTAAGCAGCGACAACAATTTTTGAATCAGTGAATGGGCTTTCCGTTTCTGGGTTCCAGTCTGTGGCTTGGCCAATACAATAAAGCTCAGTTGGGCAAAAAGTCTCAAAATATTAGCAGAATCTCTTGCAATGCAGTCACTGATGACTGAGTTTGTTTACAAGCTCGAGCATTCTGATTGGTTACCTTTAAACTATGGTAGCCAGCTCATGAAGGAATGAATACACATTCTTCTTATATGGAAATTTGTGGCAAAGAGAAGAGTGTGAGAAAGAACGGGAAAGCCAGCAGTACCATTGCATATGACATAGCTTGTGGCATTCCGTGGTGATTCAGTGCTTTCTAACAATGGGAACTCACCTTGATACATAGCCGGCAGGGCATCCACTCTGTTCAGTTGTCTTAGCCTGAATGATCATTTGAGCTCACTTTAGCTTTGTCACTCCTGTTCACCCTGATGCCCTTTTTGGCACGCCTACTCCCTAATGCCAGCTTCACACTGACTGACAGCCTGTGACATGCTTCTTGTGCAGCCTACTATCTACATGCATTGGGAACTGTTGTGGCATTCAGAAACTGTTTTTGGTGACTTTGCCAGCTTTTCTTGTAGGGTTGGAATGGCATATTCACGTGTGGCAGAAAGCGTGCTGCAGCACTTGTTTTCCCCAAGTGATATGATTTCAAATGGGAACTTTGTCAGGTCAGGTAAATTTAGATGGCGCTGAACTATGAACACCTGGCCAGATGATGAGTGTGGGGCTTGTTGGAAATCCCCAGTAAATACTACGCTTACATCAGGGTGCAGTGGCCACCTGTAGTTGCATCGACCAGTTACGCTGGTCTTCTCTAGAAAATTTACTTGTGCTGATCCTGACTCGTGATCAGTACAGATAATCTCGTCGACCTAGAACTCTGCAGCCACTTCTCCACCGTGTTTAAAAGTGAAGGCGTGGATTTTTGGGACATCCTGCTGTTCATCCTCGATACGTTCTGAGTATGAGTCTAGCTTTTCTGAGTTAGAAATTGACTGCAACAGGATGGTGCACCCCTGTGCCTAAAAAATATGGATGATATTATTTGCTCGCACCAAAAAAGTTCCTGTGACCCTCAGAAAGGGTGACTTTCAAAACCACTTTGTGGTACAGAAACTCCATCTGAAGTGCTTCCCTCAAGGCCCTTTTGATCTGGTAGCAGTCTAGCAAGTTCAGCACATCAGCTAAGGTCAGTTTCTGGGGGATGATAGTGTTGAAGGAGAAGTCGACAAAGAGAATGCGAGCGTAGTGCCAGAAGTCTCAAGGTGTTGGGAAATGACATGGAGTCTGTGTCTTACATGCCGTTCTTTTAGACCGCATAACCCAGATTCAGCATAGAGGTCATTGTGATTTGCTCCATGTTTGAGTCCTGTAACAGTTTGCAGGGGTTCTAAATGAGTTCTTTAGAATGTTTGCCAGCTTTTGAGTACAGTTGTCATACAATATGTCGGCATAATCAAATATAGGAAGCATGAATGACTTCACGTCATTTCCAGGGTCTTTTTTGTCGAGGGTGTACTTAAAGGATTTTAGGCAGTTTAACGGAGATTTCACTTTAGATACAATGTTGTCTGTGTGTTCTTTCCATTTACATTTGTACTGTAGTGTTATTCCAAGGTGTTTGTGACTCTGAATCTTTGAGTATAATGTTCCCAAACTGGAGATGTACAATGGGTTATCATTGTGCCTCTTATCATTTCAGTTTTAGCATCCTTAAATCTAACTTTTCCATATCTCTGACCACCTTTCGATTTTCATCAAACTTGAATTTTAGGATCTGGGTCGTTTGATTGAGTTCTCATTACAGCAAGAAGTACTTGAAACGCTCAAAGTAACCGTATGCTTGGTCCTCGTTTGTTTATGGGTTCTCATTACCATAAGACATACTTGTATCATCTGCAAATAGTTTAATGACTGAAGTAATGTCTTTGACTATATTGTTTATGTATATCAGGAAGAGTAAGGGGCCCAGTATAGATTCGTGGGGCTCTCTGGCTGGCGCCATTTTTGATTCAGATTTCTTGCCTTTCACGACCACTACCTGGTTTCTGTTGGTTAAGTAATTTTTGAACCACTTAGCAGGTTTCCACGAATCCCATCAGAGTTTAGGTTGTGTGGTAATCCTTTGTCCCAGATGCGGTTGAACGCTTTAGAAATGTTAAAGTAAATTTGCTGCATGGTTATGCCAAGGTTGTAGTTTGTACACATATTTGAATATATACTGATAAGCTGGTTTATTGTTGAGTCACCTGTTCAGAATCCCGATTGTGATTTGTGCTTGAGAACAGAAACACTGTGGCAGTGTGTCCCTGTGGTGCTGTGGCAGATTAAGACGGGCCTAGTAAGGGTATGGGTCAGTAATTACTGCAGTGTTCTTGGGGTCTTTTTTTTGGACAGAGCTAATTTCCAAGTTGAGGGGAAGTACTGGACGTGGGTATCCCACCCTTCATTAGAGAAACTAGGTGGACAAAATAATCGTGAAGTTGGTTTGTCCGAGTTGTCGTATAGAAAATCATTGTGAAGGGTTGCTGGTACAGTGTCTGTGTGCACTCCCTTCTTAAGCATGAGTTTACTGGTTACCACCACGGCTTAGGACCAAATTTCTCTGCACTACAAACATTTTCGTTTAACGGATCGATGTGTTCTTGTTTTCTCATTCGTATTTGCTTGGTCACATAATTTTTGGCGTTTCTGAACAGTGCCCATTGATGTGGGTGGTTTGTTCTTTTGGCCTTCTGATTATCTTGTTTCTCCATTTTAGGAGCATTTTGATGTCATTTATAGATGATGTGTCACTCATGGGTGTTTTTATGAATTTGGTTGGCACACAAAGTTTAACCAAAAACCCTTTAGTACACCGAGACTGGAATCTCCTTCATACCGCTATATTGGAAAACTCGGACCACTCAGGGTGACCAGCTCCTACAAGACCAGTACCGTACCTTGCAACCGCCATGGCTTCACTGGTAGTAGAGTATATGCGTTGACTAGCTAGTTTTTAGTATAACTTAAATAGCAAGTACTATTGTTTTACTTATATAATAAAGATGAACCATGTGTTTTATTGATTAATTATATGATCTGCAATATGTTGAGATGATAGGGTGCTTGTAATATACAGTTATGGATAAGAAATGCAGACACACACAGCACTGTAATATGCTGATTTTTACACCAGAATTTATGTGTATTAAGAAATGTACAAAATCATTCATTTTTTTTACACACCAAATATACTAGATGATTTTGAAAATATGAAACTGCAGTGAAACTACAATATACAGCAGCCTTTTATCAATATCAAAAACCATTTATATACACTTTCCAGTCTGTTATAAAAATATAACCATTTTATTTAAAGTTATTATCTGCATAACCTGTTTCATGGACAAGCAAGCAAAACCAAGAAGTTAGAGGAATGCAAGCAGTGACGGCAATAAATGTATCAAGTAGGTACCGAAAGCTATATACAGAATACTTCAGTGTAAATGCATGATTCGCAACATAATTTGTGCATCCCAGATTCCCAGAATTTTCCAGGCCCATGATGTAATCAGTAAATCTTTCCTTGATATGCATTTCATCAAAAACAATGCCACATATTTCACTCTTTTTTAGTTATGATTTCGATTTTCATTTTTAATGCCAGTAAAATGGCTATTAAAACCAATGTGAATTTGAATTTTTTTTCATATCTGACCTTAGTGTATGTGTGGAGGGGAATATGAAGAGTTTTTGTAAGAGCTGGGAAGCTTTTGGGGTAGCATGGTATACGGAAAGTGCTGTGGCTTTATCAGTAGCAGAAAATCTTCCCTTCTGACAGTTCCTGGAGAGTCTGATCTGTGACATTACAAAGTTAAGGAGAGGACCATCCAGAAAGTATTTTAAATTGGATTCCAGAGCTTTTACCCTTTCTTCTTCACTTGTGGTTTTCTTTAACTTTCTTCTGTCATGCACCAGGGGCCGGGTGCACAGAGCTCCGCTAGCGCCTAGCAGCAGGGCTAAACCCCTAGCTGTCTGCTAAACCAAGCAGCTTAGCATGCCGCTAGCTTAACCTGGGGTGCACGAGCGCAATTTTCGCTAGCTGGCCGCTAGTTTAGCCCCGAAAATTTAGCGGTGGTCCGAGTACCGCTAAGTCTCTCGACTCTTAGCCCGAAGGTTAAATCGAAATAAAAATGGCTGGAATCGTACACCAATTGTACCAGCGACGTTATAAAAGGCACACGGCACGATTTTACAGAGAACATTTTGATCCGATCAATAATTACCATGACGACGAACTGTACCAATGGTTTCGATTTAGAAGAAACAACGTAAATCGTATCGTCGATGTTCTTCGACCCGATCTGGAATACCAGTGTAAACGAAAGGGGCCACTTACTCCACATTTGCAGGTGCTAACCGCGCTGAGATTTTACGCGACAGGCAGCTTTCAGATAACAATCGGCGACAAGTTTCATAATTTATTTACTTCCAAGGCAAGAGATCAGTGGAATGTGCCCCCTACACAAGACTAAAAAACTTATTATTTAGTACCTCTCCTGCACTCAAGCTAGTTGGCCCGGCGTCAGTATAATGTGACTGGGTGGGACTGAAGCCTGTGTTATGACACCAGTCCCACGTGTGGCAGCACGTAAAATTGTCTTGAGCAACTCCGTCCTGATGTATCTCACTTCCTACTTCCTTATTTACAGTCTTCTTCATTAACGTACAGTGACTGAACACATGGGGAAGGCTAAAACTATTTTCACTTGCACAGTTAGCTGTAACAGTCTTGAATAGCAAACAAAAACACAAGAATATTTGAACTTTGTAATATGCAGTGTACATGAAGTGTTGTAGTTGAAAATGTCACAAAGAAAAAAAAAACAAAAGGTTTAAAAGTCACGCCTAGAAATTCTGTTACACTGTGCTTTGTGCGACATACATGACTAGGGCAACTGTATGCCCTAATTAAAGATGATCTTAAGAACTGCTGTTAAGCAAACTATTCACACTGGTGCTTAGCTGATTGGAGTATAATGAAAATGTCATTTTTTTAACCCAAATAAAAAAATCAAAATGGTCTACATTTTACCCAATAAATCTTAATGGACTTAAATGTAAATAAAGTACTAAATCATAACTTTTTTGAACAAAATAACTTGAAACTCAAGTAAGTGAAACTTGGTTGTGATCAGTCCTAAGAACCACTGACCTTGCTTCACTATTCTGCTGCAGCTGTAGTTTTCCTTACCTCTTTTGCTTTAAGTAATATAATATTTATATAATAATTTCACTGTGACCCAAGCTTGTGGTTTATTGTCTTTATACTAATAATTGTTTAGGCTGCCCTAGTAGCAAAAAAAGATACATTGTTTTAATACGGATCTTCATGCAGGCTTTTACAACAGCAGAAAACATTTAGAAATAAAAACCTGGCACAGAAAACTAAGGTTCTTCTTAAGCAGCAATGTCAGATGTAGATTGTCCCACTTGGAGATCACTTATTACAGTTGTTATAAAGCAAAAGAGGCGTCGATGCCATTTTACTAGGAAGAAACAAGAAAGCAATAGACTTGTAAAAAAAATTCTCTATGGAGCTTGCTGTAGCTTTTTCAAAGTGTCTATTTCAATCTGAATTTTTTCTATTTGCTTGTCCCTGAGTATAATGCTCTTCCTCAGATATTCTTTATACAGTTCCTCTGTTTCAGACTGGTTTTCACTTTGATGACGTCTGGTACTGAAAGTTTCACAGACCAACCACCGTCTCTTGCTGTACCTAATATCCACATCTGACACAGAAAATGACAACAATTAACATGACATACAAAACCATTAGGTGTTTACTTGCAGATTATTGTCACCTGGGCAACTTTTGATGTTTGTCCACCACCCTTACCCCCCAGTTGTGAACTTGGTGTGCTTATGCTGTTAATGGTCAATTTGGAATTTTTCCACCCATGTACTATGATATACAAGTAGATGATATAGCTCTCATTGCACTACAAAGGCCAGGGCTATCTTAAAAATTTTGTTAAAATACAATTATCATTTCACTGAAAGTGAGCTATTCTTAAAATTAATTTCATTTGTACAATTTAAAGACTAAAGAAGTTCTTCACTAAGAGTTAGGAGTATATAATACAAGAATATTGTAGCTGCTTTGCTGCTAAAATAATAACAGCTATAAGCATTGCGAAAATCCCATAGGAAAATGCACCTAACCCATATACCTCTCCCAAGAAACTGCTAATGATGGTCCAGACTAAACTCTTTGATTTTTGAACTCAGTACAAACATCCAAGCTACGAAGACTGAATGTACTTGATCATTTTAGGCACACTTTCATTGTCTTTAAATATGAAGGTTAATGGGAAGGCTGAACGGGTATGTCACATAATGTATATGATCAGAGAGAGACCAAACACACCTTTCCTACTGTATTGTCTGTGAAAGTGAACTGTGGCATAGCTTTTATGTTACAATCATTCTTAACAGAGTTCTTTATAATATTACTGTGTAAATCCTCATTTCTGTAATGCTGGAGATGGTAATATGAACTTTTTCTCTCCAACCCCAATGTTTGGTTCTGTCGGTGGTGTACCTTTTCTGTGCCAGTATATGCTAGAAGTCTTTTTACTTTTTTATGCTAATGCTCATTCATATCCATTACATTGGGAGTAAGCCAATATAGTGAGTGGACTCACTGGTGGGAGTGGAGAAACTGGTGCTGGGTACTGGCAAATGGTCAGTCTTGCCCATACCCTGTATTTCATCACTTCCAGCTGAGCTATGATTGATGCTGCAGCTGCTTTGTGATGAAGCTGGGCAGCTTGCGGGTGGCAGACATAGGATTCCAGTTTCATCAGCAACGACTTCCAGCACTCTCCCACACTCTGCAGTGACAGGAGACGTTTTGCCACATTCTGAAATGAGCCAAATCACTACTGCATTGAAAGTTCTCGCTCTTACTGTAAACACAACTAGGCTTAAGGTTGAAAGGTTCATTCATAATGTATCAGATATATATATGAATATATGCATGAATGCATGTAGATACATGTTTGTATCAACTAATACTTTTTAACTGAATAAAACATACACATATTGATCTTCCCTCTGTCATAACCTGTGGACTTAAAATGTACATAACTCAGTCCCCAAACCTGCAGTTTAGTATTGCAATATATTTCTTCAACCATTTTAAAGATGATTTTTTGACAAGAAATAACTTCTGTAAAGTATTGAAGCTCAAAGCAACATTGAGATTTACAGAAAATTTTTATTCAAGGACCTCTGGGGTATTTCTAAGTCAAATTACAAGCATTTTGTTAAACCAACCTGATTCTTGGTTTGTGTGCCCACTATCAATGCTGGCTGCCACTCCTTCAATTAAAGCAGAGTCTTCAAATATATCAGCCATGAGGTCGATATTTGCCATTTCCTCTTGTTTTCCTCCTCCTCCTGTTCGAGGGTATTTTCTTGCCCTAAGCTGCGCTCTGGCCTTTTTCGCCAGTTTGCCCCAGCGTTCTTTTACTTCCTCTGCTGTTCTGCTGACTGTAGAAACAGCATTTACCGCACTTGTCACAGTTGCCCATGCAGCTTTTTTTGTTGTTTTGGACACAGTTGATTGAAATTTACTTTGTAGTTCGTATTTATTATCGTGGTATCCTTCAAGTAACGCAACATCTTCGGCACTAGAAAAATTGGCTTTTCTTAGTTTCTTGGCTGCCATTGCATTAAATAAAATCCCGAGTGCGACTTGTGCGCTGCAGGTCAGAAGTTTGAATACACTTAAAACCCCCAAACCCATGTGTCTTGACCATCTCCTTCCCCATCCCAGTAGGGCAGGGGCCATGCAAGCCCTGTTTCCATGGCGACAGTCTGCGATTAGCCTTTGAACCTTATCTGCGTCTGTCAAGTGCCTAGAAGAAACACCGATGACAACAGTGTGGAGCAAGGTGGTCTGCAAGGTTAACTATACGTGTCAGCACGCACCTGCCCACCCCCCAACCCCCTTGATTTTCTCCCTGACCGTTCTGGATCTCTTGTAACAGAGCAGGGTTACTGGCTCCCACAGAGATTGAGATCGAGAATAAACACACGTTTAAATGTCAACGTGCACATCCCAAACACACACGGCGTGTAGGTGGATACGATCTACGTCTCAGTACATGGAATCAGGCATAATATATGATATTTTTCTTCTGAACAACAGCACGTGCAGTAATACATTGTGTATAAAAAGTAAAGATAAAGGATAATTAAAATACAATGTCATCATATAATGCAAAATCTCTCTTTTAGGTAACCCTAGCAGCGATTATGTAAGGATAACATATTGACCTACCTACGGAAATTTCCGGTTTTATTTTTAGGTCATTGCTTTAGCTGACTGCTAGTCGCGCTAGCAGCAAGCTCCCTAGCTTGCAGCTAAAATCGCTCCGTGCACCCCGGCTGAGGGTTAGGCTTAGCTGTCAGCTAGGAAGCTTGCTGCTAGGCTCTAGCGGCGATGTTTAGCCCGCTAGGTTAGCCCGTGCGCTGTGCACCCAGCCCCAGATGGTGTTTTTTGCACCAAACAACCCTGGCTGTCAGGTTTCTGAGCGCATGCATTCTTGACAGTGATGCTGCAAAAAAAAAAATATCGGTGTTAATATATTGGTAAAGTGGGTATGAATATCTGTTGAGCAAAGAAAGAATGACAGTGGTACTTGTGATACTGAAGCTGATTCACCAACGGGTTCTGGGGAAAAAATCCTAACGTGCTTTTAATGTTTGGAAAGTGCTGTACTTGCTCAGTGTTTGCATTAATTGTATCCAGCTAAGATTTCAAACACGTCAGCACTGCAGATCTCAGTTTTTGGGTAACGATTATTTGCCGAAAGGTTTTTGTTCCCTTGCCTGTAGTAGCGATACAGTACTTGGTTATGTCTTTCGAAGAAAACAGTCTGCGTTTTATCAGTAGGGTGGTTGGCTTGTTTGATGATATCTGCTAGACTGGGATCTTTGTTTTGATTTGTCCTGAGGGTAGACAAATCAATCCCCTCTTCCTGCGAATGTGTCGGCAGAGGTAGCTTTCCTTGTTTTTGGATCTTGGCCTGTCCGCATGTAATTTACCGCATTGAGGACGTGGTCCTGCATAGGTGCTGGGACACTTGTTAGATATATGGGTATTCCGGGGATGTTTCCAAGAAAGAGATCTATCACTGGGTTCTTTATTACACAGCAGGTAAGACTTCCCTGTTGAATGGAGTGTCGACTGGGATCTTTGCGAATGGGAAGGTTTCGACTCTTCCACCAAAGGATACGCAGCGTTGTTTGCCCCCTGTGTAGTTTGATGGGCGGATGAGGGAGGCTCTCACGCCTGCTGTTGTAGCGCCTGAATCTCGCAGGACTGAGATGGGTTGATCACGTATGTACATTGGTATCCGTCCCAGTTCGTCATTATGAGTGCTGCACAGTACCGATATATTTGCAGCCTCTGGATCGTTGTCTAGTTCCTGTGCAACGTTTGCTACAGGTGGAGTTCGATTGCCTCGAGTGTTGGCACAGTCACTTGCAATGTGGCCGAACCCGTGACAGGCATAGCAGCGTCGTGAATCTGCTAGTTTTCTGTTCTCAGGAGTTGCTCTGGAATCAGGCCTTGGTCGATTTGACTTGGCTGAAGAAGGTCTGTTGGTTGTTTCCCTTGGCGATCTCCCTCTGTGGTCAGTGTTCTTTTAAGGAGACCTCTGTTGTCTTGGGGAGCTCAGGTGACAGTACCTGTGTTCCGTTGTCATACTGTCGGTCGTCTCGTCACCTGGAAGCAACTGGGGAGCGTGGTTTGTTCTGTGGAACAGATATGCACGCGGTGCCCTCTATGCATCGTGCAATATTCTTAGAGGGATGGGCAAGACGATAAGCGTCTGCATATTGAATCAAATCTTTGCACGTCTTCGGTCTCTTATCACCTGTGAGCTTCTCTTTCTTGATGAGGCCAGTGGCAACAGACAGGTGGAAGTCCAGGTGTGTCAGCCGTTTAGGGCGGGGCCTGCCTGGTGCCTCCAGGTGCAGAATGTATGCTTTGATCATGCTGACGTCTGCGATGAACCAAAAAAGATATTTCCACCATTTTTTGGCTTTGTTTGCTATGCCATAATAGGAGCGCAGCTGGTCATTCTTGTCAACCGCATTGTAGTTGTCTGTGTAGTCTTGGATTGCTTTGGGCTTTGGGTAGACGATGTCGGGCTGTCCACGCTTGCCATGTCGAACACGCTGAATATTGCCCACATCATTGGCTGTTGACAGCACACTGACCTGCCTCTTCTTTTCACACCAAGTCACAGCAAGAAGCTGTCCTTTCTGCATCTTCTTCATTTCCCCATTGTTCTTCAGTTTGCAGGTTTTGATGGCAACAGGTAATCCTCTGCGATTGAGCCGGACAGTGCCGCAAAAGGTTTTTTTTTTCAGCAGTGTTTCAAGAAGGTTAACCGAAGTGAAAAAAATTGTCAAAATACACATGATGGAACTTGTAGTACAGAGGTCTTACTAGGTCACACACAACTCTAGTACTGAGTGGGACATCATTGTCAGAGGTGAGATCCTTGCCAGTGTAAATATTGAAATCCAGCAGGTAGAAACTTTCAGCATCAGCGATGGCCCAAGCCTTTATCCCCCACTTGCAAGGCTTTGAAGGAACGTATTGCAAGAAGGAACAGCAGCCTCTGAATTTTACAATGGCCTCATCAACAGAAAGGTTTTTGTGTGGTCTGTAATGCCTTGCAAACATCATCTTGTCATTATCAAGAACTGGACGTGCCTTATGCAACTTGTCATGGCCTGGTTCAGTACGCGATGGATTTGTAGTGGAATCATTTAGATGAAAGTACTGTGTAATCACTTCATACCTATTCCTCGTCATGACATTTGCGATGGCTGGTTGCCTGAGGACTGGATTTTTGCTCCAGTAGTGCCTGTAACTTGGAAGTTGGATCACACCCATCAAGAAGAGAATTCCCAGGTACGCTTTGATTTCAGCAACACTCGTTGTGAAAGTTCCGACTCCTTGCTGATGAGCATACCTTTCTGTTTCTGTTTTGATCTTCTCAAAAATGTTCTCAGGAAACAAAAGCAAAAAATAATCCACAGGCTTAGCATCAAATGGCAACGGTTCACTTGGCCCTACTTCACTTTCAAATGCATTCCTTTCATGATTTTCAACAACATCACTCCACACGGCATCGCCATCAACATCGTCAGAAGAGACACTTCCACCATCACTAAGATCGCTAGTATGCACAGAGGACACAGAAATATTGCTTTGATTGTCCACACCAAGTCCTTCAGCTCTTTCATCAATAAGTTGATCGATTAGATCGCCAAACTCGCTATCGCTATCGTAGCTAACATCAGCTTACTGAAACAACCATTATGTTCCTTCCCCCACCATGTGTGGCACGGGAGCTTAGCATGGGCAAATTCTTAAGGAAACGTATCGGAAATAATAACATGTCAAAGTCAATATTATATACATCTATCCAGTCAGCATATGGAACAGCACCAGGGCAGTACCATAGTCGTATGACATCCCTTTTCCACAAACAAAACAGTCATTGAATCGCTTGTGACAATCCTTCGTCGCCACGTACTTTCCGCAAACAAAAGTCACTCTTGATCAGTCACCAGCAGTACATCAATTACCGACTATGTTGGAGTCCCTTCCTGGATATTCATCGCTACTATAACTTAAGTTTCAGCGATAATGTTTCTGTTTTCACTTTGGTGCCCACCGACTTCTCATAGATGTCTGATTCCAGTTCAATTCTAAATAGTCCCTCTTGTTCCGGAGGGAATAAGTTACCGCTCCTACCTTGTTCTGACATGGGGAACTGGCACGGTCCCTTACTCCAAGATGGGTGCAGAAACAAAGTTACCGTCAGGGCACCCAGCCCGACTTATGTTGTCACTACTGTAGGTGGGAAAGCACGCCACTCCCACCTCCACAGTCGCATTACTCCTTTTGGCTAGGTACCAGCTCACCTAGTCAGTCTCGCTGAAAGCAGGGCTCGGCTCAACACTTCTCTGATGTCGCCGCGCAGATCGATCCTTTGATCTGCCCCTCTGTAAAAACCCTGAATTGATCTAACTTTAGGCTGTGGCATTACCAACAGTCCCACTCACAAAATCTCTCAAGGCCCTTTTCCGTTTACTGAGTTCCATTAACTTCAATACCTAATCAGGTACAAAACTTTCCCAAATACGCTATAAATTTTCTACGAGCCTTTCATAAAGTTATGCAAACTAATCTTTGATTCCAAGTTACACATTTCGTTTGCAAAAAATCGGCGTACCGCCATTCACGCATTATTCTGACATGGTATCATAAAAACATACTCAGGTTTCTCGATAACAATATAACCCAATTACACCCAAATGAATTATCAAAATCATGTGAAATAAGTTACCCCAAACAGTACCTCACAATCAGACTTATTCCTCTTTCCACCCAGGCGCTTTAGCCACATGGCAGGGGATAGGCCTAATAGCCACCATGATTACCTATCAAGCGCACCCTGTGGTTAAAACATTGTCAACGTGCTTCATTCTATTAGAACCATGAGTGCAAATAAAAAGGACTATTCACTTGTCCGCTTCATCATAAAAAGTGACAGGACAAGTCCACGTCAACTGTTCTATAATCGGTTGTCCTGATGGAGATCAAGACAATCGATCATTAAATTGAAATTTTAATCGGATATGACAGCATCTTCAGCAAGAGTGACTATATAACCAGTCTTGGTTCTACCGCAACTATATTCTTTGGCAATTTTAGAGTCAGGAAACATCTGTCGAAACAGCTTCCTGGCATGGCAGTGGCAGCTGGAATATTGTGTTCAACCAAGAAGGCTGTGAACAAAGCTTCCGCTCTGATTGCACTGATGTCATTGTCAGCACAGAAAAAGGTTAAGATTTTGGGAGCCACAACTACTTCTCCTCTACTTTTGTGGCAGCTGCCCTCACAGTGGCGCTCAACATTGTTCATGCCTCCATGGCGAATACTAAACTCAGACAAGCACAGTTCGCAATGCACGAGTCCTGCTTTAGAAGACGCCTTGATACATGGATACCGCTTCGTGTAATCTTCTCTACAAAGCTGACAACCTGCACGCAATTTTTTGTTAACATCTGCCTTGGCTTCATCAGCCAGCCTCTTCGCCATTTTAAGTTTTCAAAACTAGTTCAACACACTGCTACAGACTGAAAGGCGATCGGCTAACCGAAAGGGATGCCCGATTGGCTGTTGACATGCGTAACTGGAGGGCTGATTGGTCAAGAGAAACATTGTCTACACCAGCTTCTGGCATGACTAATTCAGGTGATCAGTTTGTCTCGAAACTGACTCAGTCTGCATCACTTTTCTACCCCTTCATTCCCTGCCCTTTTTGGGTCAATTCCTCCTCCTGTGATACTCACCTTTTTACGTGCCATCGGCTTTTATTTCCGCATTTATGCTTACTTCTGTGCCATTTTTTCCTCCTTTTGGTTTTACTGAGTAACCCATTCTCCGTCCTCTCTCCCTTACCCTCCTTTTCCTTACCGCTGTTTTACCTCTTGTGTACCGCCATGATATAGCCCTAGTTGCTGACATGGCGTTAAGCCCCAATACATACATACATACATTTGTTAACATGCACAGCAACACGGCTACGTTACCTCTTGGATCACATTACCTCACAGTGTTCTGTCTCACCTAGTCCCAACTCTCCGTGGGGTACTTATCCACCTTACTTGACTGTTCCAACTCCTCCACAACCTTGGGACCATTCAAGCATGCCAGCCCTGATGTAGCAGAAAGAGTAGTTGGTCTTTGTTGTGCCGGTCTCGTACAGTGTCTATGATCAATTGCAGAAACTTGTAATCTTCTGGCGGTGGGTTGTCTTTCACGGTCTGTTGGAAGCTGATTCTGATCTTTCTTTTTCAAGAGACACGAAGTAAGGACTAGGACTATTCCAAACACTGAGAAGTATCTTGTTTTAGTTTCACCACACCCAAATCCTTTGGGTGTCACTGTCAGGAAACGTGAATGCAAATAATTTTAAACTTTCCTCATGCAATTTGTAGTTTTGGTGACTTAAAAACTTGCACTGTCCATATTATCTCTGCTTTGAGCACAGCTGTCCCTGTCACATCAATTCTACTCGTGTTCCGAGTTACGTTCTGTGACGATGTTGAAGTTTTGCTGGAGCTGCAACCATCTGCTACATTATGTAGAGCGGGTCACCACAGATACAGAAGTCCGCAAATACTTTGTAATTCAGTTCTTTTATTCCTCATGGTCTGGCTAACCGGCCATTAGGCCTCTTTTCTCCAAATTAATCAAAACTACGTCCAAACACTGTAGGAATCACGAAACACTAAATATCAATTATCTATCCCGCCATTTCGTCGACCTGAATACCTTCATCAGTCGGTCCTCTATCTGTCCCTACCAGGGCTTATATGTCTAACCTAAGTGTTGAATGTCCGATTCCCATGATCTGCACGTGTGATTGTGATATGCGCACTCTGTGGCCCTCGTGGACAGTGCATGTTTGGGACTATAGCTTCTGTGTGTATGATTAACTGAGTGTTGGGCGGCTAAAAGTGATGTGTCTGGCCTGCGCCAATATCCTCTCCCAAACTGTACTCTAACAATTTGCCTAACTAGCATCTCTGTTACCTACAGATGCCACGCATATTGTTATACATCCTGACAATTGCCAGAATGTTGAAGTTCTTTTCTTTGAAAAAAAGTTAAAGGCACAGCTGGTTTTTTTGCTTGCACAGGCAATCTGGGTGTTTCCCTTGCCATGACTGGAAACTGCAGACTCACCCATGGTGTTTAAGTCTATGGTTTTCTGGCACACAGAGCCATGAGCAGAATGTCTTTCTCTCTTCACAGCCTCCAGCCATTCTTCATAATATCGACAAATAACCACTGAATGCTTAAACCCAGTTGTTGCCAGGCATTTTAGTCCATTCATGTTTTGAAACGGGATGGAAATGCTTTGACAGTGCATGTTCATTGAATAGGGGAAGCAGCTCAGGATGACCATGTGCGCTGCTAGGTAGCGCCCCATGGTTGCCGACAATGTTTCAGGGTGTGTTGAAGGATTCGCTTGCTTGTTTTTTCCTTTTCTGAGAAACTGAGTAAAATTGTGGGAAATTAAATGCTTTCAGAGCAGAAAAACACCGACAGTTTTTTCACCATCAGATGTAATTTCGTGGAGTTTAGATTAAAAAAAAAGACTATTTTAAGATGGGTTTCAAGTATTTATGTTGTATATGTGTGTGTCGTACACAGAAAACTCTTTAAAATCATTTCCTTGCGACTCTTAGCGTGCTAGAAAACTTTGTATGCATTGTTCAGCAATGACCAAACACAACTCTTGACAATATTTTGAATTTCATATTTTAATAAAGGCTTGAAATGTACATTTGTAATAAATAGAACTTGTCATAAGCTCGCATTTTCTTTTTTCATAAGGACCGTGAGTGATTTGGTGGTTTCAGTGGAGATCATTGGCAGACTTGTATATGGGGTTAGTCCCATATTTACAGGTATTCTGACTGGGATTCCACTGTTTATAGTCAGACTTCTTCAAAAAGTTGCCTTTTATTTCCCTCCCCCCCCTTCTTGGACACATTTTTATGTAGTTGACATTTTATCCAGCATTTAAGCTGCTGTTGATCTCTTAGAGTACCAAAATCACGAGGTTGAAGCACTTTCCCCACAAAACAACATAGTACTGAATTAGGTTGACTTGTGAAATTGCAGTTGATCCTTGTAGCATGACAGGCTGACCATTAGAAGGGTAACAAGTCTGCATTTATTTCACTCCCTCCAACCCCCCCCTCTCTCTCTCTCTCTCATGCATGCACACACACACACACAGCATACATGCCTTCATACTAAGATCAAGCACAAGGTAAACGGCCAGCTTTCCCAACAATCGCTCCCAATGTCTGCTCAGGTAATATCAGTAGTTCTGCCATTTCCAGTCCATTTGCCTTGTGCCTTCTCATCTTTCCATTCACAGAACTAGACACTACGCATCTTCAACATCTGTCTAACATGAGATCCCAGTCCACTTGGCGACCAAAGACCTCCTGGTCAAGCCACCGTTCATAGTTCTGTTTGAATTCTTCGCTCAGTTCTACGTACTGTCCCAGCACGCTTAGGATGCAGTTGTCTACGGGTCTGAAGTCAGGGTCTGTGCCATTGGAGCCATAGCGTCGATTGTTGAAGCGATCCACACAGGCCCTCAGTGCACATTCTTCAGCTTGAAAGTCCCAGGGACGTGCGTCCATATCTAACAAAAAGGCAAAATTTTGTTTGCTCTGGTGTATTGAGATTAACAGTTTAACGTAATATGATTATCATGGAACAGTCAACTTTGAAAAAAAAAACCCTCCTGCTTCTCTAACTTTGCTAGCTACAAGGTAATTAAAAAAACCCAACCAAGTTCACTGCAAATGCAAGTAGCAATTACTCCTGGTAAGTAAAATGCCAATATAACAATTCCTGACCTTCAAGCACTACCAAACTATTTAAGAAAACTTCCCTCTTCTCCCCTCCTCCAAAAATCCAAACCTTCAGTGAATTTACATTTAAGTGCCTTTGTAATTTTAAGAACCACATGCTATTTAGTGTCCTCTTGGCAAGTTCTGATTTTCTGAAGTTTTACTGAAGGCACATAAGCAGCAAGTCATGGAAAAGGCAACTGACCATTGCCATAAGCCCAGTCATCGCCGAGGCGGTGTCGGACTTTCTGGTAGATGGCAGACATGGTCTTCATGTTGCTCTTGCGCCACTGTCGACCAAGGTACTTGGTCTGCAGCTTCAACAGCTTGAGGACATACAGCTGCAGCATGGCCTGACGCACCTTCAGGGCTCGCTTCAAGATGGGCGCCGACTTGAACACCACCAGCATCTGACATGCCAAATACACGATTAGCAGGGAGCAGTGAACAAATCTTTACTGATGGTGTCATTGTTCTGTCAAGAATACAATACACTTTACAACACAGCTGATCTTATGACAGGCATTTATTCATTTTTTGCAGGTTGCCAAGTTCAGTCTGCTTACAGTGCAAGATATTATGGTTAAAATGTCAAGTTAGCAACAAAGCTTTTGTCATGACAGGGTAAAAAAGGAAAGGAAGATTAAAGGTGGCTGGGAAAGGGGGAGGTAGCAACTACCTGGCGAAAACTGCCAGCGACCATACGGTGTCAAGGAAAAGGCTGAGTTTTCTTGGGAGGGGGCAAAAAAATGGCTTCACAACATGACCTGACACAATGCCCACCCTTTCAACTTGGGTAAAAGAGAGAAATTCAATGCAAACCATGGTGCGGGAGTGCTTCCACTTGGTGAGCTTGTTCAAAATCCGCAGCAAGTTGATGCAGGAGAAGATGTTTCGCCAACAGTACGCAGCCCCATCACCATTCTCCTGTAACAGAAGATGGATCGTACAGATCCTTGTGTCTTTGTACATCAATGAGAAGATGCTCTAACTGCAGCCAAAAGATTTGTCATAACTCCGAATTGCATTTACCCAGATGCTGCTCTGGCAGAGGGGTCAGAAAATGATTCAACACCAAGGGTGGTGGTTCTAATTTTGGATTTGGGGGGAGTGCAAGGGAACCCCCAAGATCCAGAGTTGTAAACATTAAAGACGCTTGTGATGAAGTAGAACGTAAGTGATCTGACAACCTGATCCTGGTACCATTGCAAAGCTCTATCATCATATGTGTCCTCTGCACTGTTTAAATTAGTTTTTAAAATTTAGATTTGGCTTGCCAAAAGTTATTGCTGAGCACCTACTTACAAGGATGGTTACATAACTCACAAGAAATGGATTCTGGATGGAAGAGAAAATTTCAAATCAAGTAAGGTAGAAAAAGATACTTTAAATATAATTTAAGCTGAAAGTGTAGAGAAAATGCCAAATCTTGGATTTTATTCAAGGTCAGAAAGTGATCATTATATATAGTTCAGTAAAATTTAAACTTTTCCAATAAAAATTCTGTAAGAATTTTGAAATCCAAGAATTGATCTTTCCAAATAAAGTATATTACGGCAAGTGTCTTAGTTTATTAGCACTGTTTTTTGAAACATGCCAATATCTCATCTGTGCACTGTCCACATCATGTATAAATCCAGCCCATGTGAGAGCACAGAGTTAAAGGCTCCTTCCAATATTAAACATCACCTACATAAATCTAGAGACAGAAAGAACTGATCTGGGTCAAATGCTGCCCAGATACTCACAATGTTCTCAGCTGTCAGCTCCTGATGATCACCAAGGACACACTTTGGAAAATCAAGTGCTGGGACACTACAGAACAGAAGATGTTTTCATTTTTTTTTTAAAGTTAAAAATATCCCAATCCATACGTTAATGTTAGGAAGATGGAACAAATTCAGACAGCTGATGCATGCAACTCCAGCCCACTCACACGATGCACTTGCTGAAACTGCCGTTATCTGGCCTGCCTGACACTTGTCCAACCTCCTTTTTTGTGGGAACACCGCATCCACATCTCTCCTCTCTATCATGTACATGCATAATTGACTGACGAGTCCATCTAGGGGCACCAACATTCCAATAATTAGCATGACTGACCTATTCTTGGCACTAACGTAGGAGAGAATGTTCTGGTTGAAGAACTTTAGCACCAGTGGGATGCAGTTTGCAAACACCAGATGCTGGCTTGTGAACTCAAACTGCAAAAGCCAACACACCACAGGTATCAGCCATGACATCTGGTTATGTCTAGGATCAGAGTCACATCAGGACGACAGAAGTAAGCAGGTGTATACAGATCAATAAAAGGTATGTTCAAGAAACCAAAAAGGAAAGTAGACAATTTTTTAAATGTTTGGTACTACATATTTTGATGAACAAAGTTGCCAGATTTTTTTTTAAAGAGAAAGCCAAAGTCCAATAAATCGTCATGAAAGTAAATTTGCCTTAAAGTTCTGAAAATATCGGTGCCTTTATTTTTGTGTAGTGCAATGAAAAATGCACACAAGACAGTTCATGTGCAGGTCTCACAGCAGGGTGACCTGAAACCACCCCCCATTCCGGTGCTGACTTCCATAGTCTTTAATACTACTTTCCACTCATAAAATTGAATATAAACTGTACAGGACGACCACATCTTTGATCCCTTTCTTGAACTGATAGGAACAGTCATGCAATGAGTGGACTGCAAAGGTGTTCATACCTCCTGTTCACACCTAAAGGTGCACGTAAACTCCACAGGATGATCACTGGTCAGATCTAATAACCAGAAGGCTGCTAACAAACCATGACACAGTCCGACCCTGGGTCCTTGTACTGACCTGATAGATGTGGTTCAGCTTGAAGTGCTTCAGAAGAAGCAACAGAAGACCAGAGATGGCCTTCACTATGATCTCCTTGTGACGATTTACATCAATACCCAGCTTCATTGACTGCAGCACGGTGGTGCTAAAGAGTTAAAAAAAAACTGATTAACCAAGCAATGGATCAAATCAAACCTACAGCGAATTAAAAAAAACATTAAAATTCAAAGAGTACACATTTACGAATGAATGCATAGATGCATGCTAGCCTGCACGCAAGTGAAATACATACAGCCAACCAGACAGTAGCAAAAGAACTGCAACTCACGGCATTTCTTCTGGCAAGACATCGGACAAAATGTTGATGGACTCTGTCTTGGCTTTTGAGGTGGGCGCTGCGGCCAGAAGCAGCTTGAGCAAAGCTATCTGTAGCCACAAGAATAAAACTAAAGGTGAGCAAGTCATGTGCGTGGATGTAAAGCCACAAGAACTACAGGTGAGCAAGTGGATATGTCCTGTGCGTGGAAGCATAGTCACAAGAACTACAGGTGAGCAAGTGGACATGTCCTGTGTGTGGAAATATAGCCACAAGAATGAAACTACAGGTCAGCAAGTGGACATGTCGTGCCCACAAGAACACAACAGGTGAAAAAGTGAAGAAGTCATGTGTGGGTGTGTGGCTGTAGAATTCAGCCTCAGACATAAACGTAATCCTATACACACACACACACACTTCAGATGTACTCAGGGTTCAGCTGGCACACATTGTGCATCTGCCTTGCAGCTATTACCCTTGGATAAAATTAGCATCATCACTTTTCCTGTTAGCACTCATAAATCTGCCTATGACAAAACAGTGGACTGGTTCATTGGCAAAAGCGAACAAGTTATGAGAATGTGAAGGGTTTCAGCATCAGCAAACGTGTTGCCAAGGTAAAGCACATGAAATACAAGACAGGCGAGACAAACCACTGCAGGGTGGCAGCAGACGACAAGAAAGAGAGGTGACCCACTCACTAACCATGTACTGTGGAAGACTGGGCAGCATGGCCTGGTACAGGGACTCTACAGGAGCAGGGTCAACATGCTGTTCCGGCTGCAACAGATTTCGAACCTTTGGCGTTTAACTACTTTTCATGAAGCCAGTGCACATAAATTCACTAGAAAAGAAAAAACAAAACCACACAAGACTCTTAATCATAAAAATCTGGACTTTAAAAGCCAAGACTGAGGCAGCAACCAAAGCCCTGCCCCCATTTATAACAGTTGCACAGCAGTAAACTTTCAGATGGAGGATATAGCAATATCAGAGATTTATAAAAATAATTAAATCTGCTGCCTGATGGAAGCTTCTAATTGAAGGAAATACCCAAGTCAGCCAGCCACAAGAATTCCTACTGCAGCTGGCACGTACCCGTGACAAAGGATTCTTAGCAATCTCCTCTTCTCTTTTGATCTGAAGCTCTGACAAGGAGATGTACAGGTGCTGAAATGTAAGTAGCCAAGTATGTTTATCATTCTGGCATGCCACAACACTCCTCCTAAACACCAAATTTGGTTTCCTTTCATAGCATCAAGCAGCTCATTAGTTACAAATGAAAGTATCTGGCACACGTGTAAATACAGACTCTAAAATTACTCTCACCTGTCTGAGCACCTTTACACCTTCATGAATTGGCTGGGGAAGGCCAGCAAGGGAGGCATGGTCATTTTTAACCTGGAAGCCAACAAACTTAGCTCTGGTGTGGTCCAGAAACTGTTCCAAGTCCTTTTGCCTGTCAGAGAAATCACATGCAAGCATGTGCATGCACACCACACGCACATGCTCCCTCTTAGACAACCCATAGCACTTAATTCCAGATTGGGTGGGGTAGGGTGAATCAAATGTAAAAGCCAAACAGAACTGAAGCTGCTGAGCAATTTATTCCATTTTGTAACTCTGTGGAAGAACTTCAGGGCTGTGGTAAGAAAAAAACCAAGGGAAGGGGGAATTTTGCGTCTGCTGTTAGAAGAGACTGGGATGTGGAGTAGGGAGAAGGGAGGGGGCCTTGCATCTGTTGTGCTTTCATCCTTTGATTGAACAAGAGACACTGAAAAAGAAAGTTACCTGCCAGGTAGGTATTCCCATTATGTTCTCATATGTTAGGCATTATGGTTTTCATGCAAATGCTACACTTTTTCATAATGAATTGGGCATAGCACTGACTTGCTAAGGGATTTTGCTTATGAAATTATTCATGGAGGGCTATATAGTATATGTTGACGTGATACTGTTCTTTAACAGTTATCTTAATTTTGTGTGTGTGTGTGTGTTTTCCCAGAAGTGTATAAAAATCTGTGGCGAGTACAAAGAAGCTTATTGATCACACTGATGCAAATTCCCAGGAAGACTGCATGGTCCAGTGTGCATGTGGGAAATGAACAGCACATAAAAGGCGATTGAGGGAAAGATTTTGTTCTGGCCAGTATGTTGGGTATGCGGGAAAACAATTTTTATGTTTTGTTTTTGTCAGTTGATGGATTGTGTAATCAATTCAATTTAAAATTTCAAAGTAAACTAAATGAGCTAACTGACAATTTTGGAGCTTCCCTATCCCTGTTCACACACACGAAAATCGGTGCAACTTTTGTTGTAACAAATTAGTGCTGTGTTGCGATTCGAGGAATAATTTGCGAAAGTAAGAAGCAAGAAGTAGATAACATGCATGTTCGCAGGAGTAAGGTTTTAACCAGTGACTTTCTAGCTTGCTAACTGGCAGGACAAAAGACCAAGGACAAGACGTTTTTAACGGATCAGCCCACAGCTACACTACCATTCTACCTGACTTTGGGCTTCCATGGCAAGGACTTCTGCACAACCGAAGGTGTGGCAGGGCGTGGCGGTGTGGGAGGCATGTCGTCATCACTGCCAGTCTTCAGGCTCTCCATTTCTCGCATGAGATCGTCGTCACGGTCAAGGCCAGCCTCAAAAGGGTCGTCCAGGCTGCTCTGTTTGACCAAACTCTTTTACATTGTAGCGAGCAGTTGAACAAGTAGGTAGGTAGGCAGGCAGGCAGACGCAAGGGTGAGCATGGACACCATCCAAGGCGAGGAGGCCAAGGAGAGGCAAACGAAACAGATAGAAAGAGGCAGACAAAGAAAGGTTAGATAAGCAAGCCTGCTCAGCTAGCCTGGCTGGGTTTGGTCTTGTAATTCTTCAACTGGTTATTTCCTACATTATAGACAAGTCTACAAGTTTCTTATGCTAGGAAAACAAATGACTGATATTGAAAACAAAACTGAAACAAAAACATTTCAAGAAACTTTCTTGAACTGACGATTAGGAAAAAAAGGCTCGTGATGAAGGAATCTACTTGTGGCTACTAAAGGACAGCAACGATAAAAAAAAATCTGCTGAAACCTGGTTCAGTAAATAAAATGTGTTATTGCTTGTAGACATAGTAAACAAACAAGTGAAGAAAATTTTATGAGGGCTTTATCTGTGGTAATTTGATGAAATAATGTGAAACTCATGAAAGCCCATTTATGAAGTACATGTAATCTCTAAACAATGGCAGGAAGGGAGGGAAAGAGGGTAGAGATCTTCAGTCTAACAATATAGATATTAAGATGGATATGCAGCTGGCCAAAAAAATGACGATTTGATGTATGGGAAAGTGCTTTTTTACATGTGGCATGTGAGAATAACGAGAAAGGGAATGAGTGGGGGGGGGGGGTCAAAAGAGGGAGACTGCAACTGTTCTTCCACTATAAACCTTAGTTTCTAAAACAGAAATGTATCTGCCCTCCATACCTATTTCAAGCCCTTCTCGTATACCCCTACATTTCAAACACCACGAGTCCCCACCCCACATGGACACTTATTAAGACTATGCCGCAAGACTTGCCAGTAAGATGCTGATGTACAAGAGATACAGTTTTCCCCACAGTCTTCAATCAACTAACTAATGAGGGAGTTTATGAGTAGGTTTCTTTTCCACACATTTTCATCAGGCAGGGGGATGGGCATGAGCTTTTTCAGGCAAGTACCTGATGCTGTGATTAATTCAGCATTTCAAGGAAATTTGGTTTATCTTCGTAAATAACAAAGTGATTGTTTCAACTCTACTGGCAGAAGGAAAAGTTCAAAATCTAGATTCCTTTCGACACCTCTGATATTATTTGCAGCTGTGTTTGTGTTGGGAGTGACATCTTTACGTTGTGTACAGGGGCACCCAATGAAAAGGAGTCCAATGTAAGTTTCATCTTAAATTCTCTGCTGCTGTTATGGATGAAATTTTCATTGAGTATGTTCATCTCTGATTATATTATGCCTATAATATAGATGAACGTGAGTTTTTTTAGAAAGCCATATTCCTTCATAAAGAAACTACCAACAAGAAACTTTTTAACCCACAGCAAACTACTACTATAAGAAATATGAAAGAGTACCAAAGCAGTTAACCTCCGTGAAGCAGCAAACTACACCACAATCTGGACAGTGGACTCAACAAATATGACCTGCTAGAAATATGGGATAACAATCCCACAGATATAACCAAACTCACAGCATCTGTTGATACCAATGTTGCAGATGCGACCGCTTTTTATGCCCAGTTAAGAATGTCAATTTGTGACAGCCTAAACAGAAAGGGAGGTATTTGCTCAACATTTTGACAATATTACCTTGCAAAGAACCTAATTCTGTGACCCTTGGGATTATGGTTAGGTACAGGAAAGTGGGATACACTTTATTTTAGTTAGAAAATGTCAACTTGTGGGTGTGGGGGTTAGTTGGAGGGTGGAGGAGAGACCTTTCCAGTAAAGTCTTTAAGCCAGCTTCCATGGAAATACTGAAGCAAAGGTATATACATATATACAGGGTAGTCAATCTTTCATTGCTGTTTTTCTTCGATGTCTCTAATTATTTACTATTAAGTTGCCCATTATGTTTAACAATGGAGACAGCCAGTTACTTTGTAAACAAAGTGCCTCAAGGAAACTGAATTCACAACTAATAGAGACAAAGAAAAATAACCCTTTACACAAGACAATAAAAAGACTTGACTCTGCAAACTGCTTCGCGTTTGAAAGAGGTCTTTCCACAACTGCCACAAACTTCATAAAATGAGCTGCCACAAGCTCACACCAGTCATGCTCTGGAGGCAGCAAGTTAGGAAAATGCATGAGACAAACTCAGCAGCATGTCCAAAATGTCTGGCACGCTAACAAACAGCTAGACCAATGCCTACATCTACACATGGTTTACATCACCTCTCACTCAGAGAAAGAGGGAGGGGTGTGTGCTGGGGGGGGGAGTTGTTGCTGTAAAGGAACCATCTAGAAAGAATTCAAGCCTCCAGACAAGCAAAATGAAAGTAGAATAGCTGAGACTTAAGGATTTCTTCATCGCTGCAAATTAAGCAGATCAACTACTCTATACATGTATGAGCATGACCTGGTGTCATCGACACAACTGCAATGTCATATGGGAGTGAAGTTTCCTGTGCCTGAAGAAGGCAGAAAACACAGAATGCTTGGTGAAGGAAACTGCTTTTTAAAAAGCTGTCTAGATCCATTTGTGATGCGTCTAGAAACTTCTGTGTTACACGCTACCCAATGAAGATAGTATAACTCTGTGTGGCGGTAATTATTTTCCTCCTCCTATCTCCACTTCTTGCACCACCCCACTTTATTCATGAAACTCAGACTTGGAAAAACATGTAGCTGAACTTTAAAGAAAAACCTCAATGATTTAGTTTACATCACTAATGTGAATGTATAATTGCTGAAGCAATTTATTAAAATACATCAGACCGCTTGCAACATAGTTGTAAACTGAATCACCATGACAGATTTTCCCAAAAAAATATGAAGCTGGAAACCACAAGGAACTACTCAACATTCTGCAATTTATTTCTACTGGCAGTCCTTTTAGACTTAACGAAAACCTTAACGTTCCACATTCAGCTTCTATAAGCTGTCATGCTGTCCCTCAAAAACAGATCTATGTGCAGACACACACACACACAAATAGGTGTGTGCATGCACACACCCTTCCCACTTTGTCCCATGACCTTCAGGTCACAGAGGAGTGGGGCTGTAAGAGACTCCCACTTTTCTGTGCTCCCCACACCCCACTGCTTTACCTTCCCTGACCCATGGGTCAGGTACCCATTCCCACCTGCATCAACTGGGGGAGTGTGCTACTGCATACAGGTATCACACCAGCACCTTCTGATTCAGAGGCCAGTACTCTAACCACTCAGCCCTCTACTTCCCCCACATGAAAGTTCTAAAATAATTTAAAAAATTTCTTTTCTTACAACAAAACTTCTTAGGAAAAAATGTCTTCTATTCAACCTCTTTGAACAAATGAAAGCCTACTTCCTGCGAACATGAAAAACATTAGACTAAAATTACAGTCAACAGATTTCTCTGTCATTGGCTTACTGGACAGGTCTGGAAATGAATCCTGTTGGGTTTGCTTTCTGTCTCATATTCTTCAAAGGACTGTGCTACACCTTTACTAGGAAACATCTAGGGCGAATTTAAGAGATCTGAGCAAAAATTTAAGACCAAACCCTTTGAGACAGACACGATTCTGACTGCAGCTAAACAGAGCTTGTAGAAGGATACAGTTTGGAAGCATGCTTAAAGGACACATCAGTGAGACAATAAAGCACTCACTGCAATGCAGCACTAACTTATGTCGCAGGCAATGCAAGCTATTTCAAATAAGTACAGAAGAAATATATTTCAGCATGTCATGCACTAACATCAGCTTTAAGTACAGTTATGATCACAGGATCAAACCATGCTTAGAAACACACAGAGGTACACAGGAATGCCATCAGCCAAGCATTCTGCTAGCCAGTACCAAGCTTGATCAACACTAAATGCTGGTGTTCCAATGGCTTTTTTTTAACCTCTGAGTACTAAACACTGGCACCTCTCAGATCGGGCATTTACAGCCCAGTTTTACTGCCTGTCCCGTGATGGAACTCTATTTCTATCTCTAAAATAGTTTTGCTGATGATCCACAGTGCCACTTCAATGATCCTGAGAAACAAATCCAGCAGCCTTGACCTTTATATGCAGCTTCAGTGATGAAGATTTCAGTTTTCAGGAAGCAGCAGTGACAACTGTGCTGGTCTGATAGTGACTTTTTTAGAAGTGCAAGAAGTTTAGCCAAAGTCTTGCAAATGATCGAAGGAATCCATTGTTTTACGTCAAACACTAGCCACACAACCAAGCAAATGAGCGATCTAATTAGTCCACACCTTTCTTTTTCCTCAGCAAAGCAAATATTCAGTAGCACAATTCCATTTAATCGAAGTTATATTGATCCATTCCTTCTAGTCTACAGTCTGTCAACAGATGACCTGACCTATGTGACAACAGTTCTATGTGGGACTGACACCACGAACATGTTCTTCTGTGACATGAAGACTGTTTTGACAGATGACAGTACACGAATGACATGATGAGGAGGTCATGATGATCTGTCAACATGAGAAGCCTGGAT
The DNA here is from genome assembly GCA_004794575.1 of Lanistes nyassanus. Lineage (NCBI taxonomy): Eukaryota > Metazoa > Mollusca > Gastropoda > Architaenioglossa > Ampullariidae > Lanistes > Lanistes nyassanus. The sequence continues at coordinate 203,035 of SMGT01014452.1, forward strand.
TTCTAAGACAGACCAGTGCCAATATTTCTCAAGAGGTAATGAGTGAAAATTATGTCATATGACTGAGATGCACATTTTCAGAGACTTAGATGACAGACAAATCATGAAAATAAATGGAATCCTATGCTTTTCGTCAAATAAGAGGAGTAATTTTATGGGCGGATACCACTGTTAGCAATGTCCATGAGAATGCTCACGATGAAAGACGAGCAAATTTCAGCAACCTTCACTTTTTCTAAAAAAAATAAACTTGTTTCCCAGACTTTGTGTACTCTTCTGACCTTTATTTTTAAATAATATGTTTTCAAATTGTGAAAAAAAAAACCCTCAAGCTCTGGATTTCCATGTAAAGTATCAAACTTAATTAGTTCTTATTCTGAATAAAAGAGGCAGTAGCTCATTTTTGGCAAATTCAATGCAGGAAAAGAAGAGACCAATGATGGCAAGAATCATGTGAACCCTGCCAGTTTTTAGTTACACAGATAGAATACAACCACTTCAGTTCCATGTTAAGTCAACAGGCTAAACATCTCAGTTCAGCAACGATAACTGATTCTGACTTCAGCAGCGACAACACAACAGTTTCTCAAACTCAAAGTCAGTTTGGTTACTCTAGTCTAAGCTAGCTTGATTCTGGCAGCAAAGCAGTTAAATAAGCTACAGTGCGATAGGGCTACAAAATATGGAATGATATGTACAGATGATACAAGTGTATAATAAAGATATTACACAGCATAAACTGTGAACTATAACAGACATGCATAGAAAATATAATAACTGATATATTTAAAAAAAAAAAAAAGGAAACACAGAAAAGAAAGAAAGTCAATGGAAAGAATAATTCACTCTGGCAGTAGGATAAGGTCACCCTTCTGCAAGAAAGATTTCATTTTCACAGCAAGTTAACTGAAATCTGGTGAAGCATCACTTTTTTTTTTTGCATTACTGATTTCAGTGACATAAACATTAAAACTTAAAAACAACTCCAGGAACTCTAAAGAGATGTTAGAAAATCTCCTTTAAAACAACAGAATGCATCAAATGCAGAAGAACAAAGAATACCTCTACTTGAAGTTACAGAATGAAAAAAACTAGCTGCATGTTTCAGTAGTGTGATTTGGTATGTTGCAATGAACAAGCCATACTTTTGTTGAAAGTTTTTGCTTGCTTGTTTTCTGTTTGTCAAAGGCAGATCTGGCCATAATCTTTAGTTTTGTCATGGATCCTCCCCCAACTTACCCGCTTGCCTCCCCTGAGACCCCGCCGGGGTGCCTGTTGCTCAATGAGATCAGCAGCAGATGCAGGTGGGGAGGCTGGGCGCATGGTGCGGAACACCTCATAGGTGTCCTCTGGCAGGGCATCCAACTCGTGCTCCTTCCTTTTTTCATTCTTTCGATCTTGCAGCTCTCGCAGCCCCCCTAGAGATGTCTTAATGCAAAAAAAGAAAAGGCTAAAATAAGGTGCATTCATGTTAACTTACTGAAAGCCTATGGGTACTCTCCCCTTTGAAACCTTTGCTCCAGGAACCGGGACGAAGAAAATACAAACAGCAAAGTCAGGTCCATAAAGCAAGAAAGAAATAACAAATTAGAGAAACACTTATTCTAAGAACAAGAAATGTGACCAAGACAGATACGGGGCACTAACACTATCAGGAGTCTAAATCTTTTTTTTTTTAGCACCCAACATTAACCCCTCTGTCCATGTGCTTGCAAATACATACATACATACTGCACACCACTAGTGATAAGACACGCAAACAAAACCCCAACAGGGATAGGGACAGGCTGGCAAACAGAGACTGCACACGGTACCAAGAAAAGCCACTCACCAAGATCACTTTCCACAGCAGAAGGAGCACCTTCCTCATTGGGAAATGCGGAGCACTGCCACTGCAGAATCGGGTTACCATGGTGAAGAGAACGATAGCCAGCGAGTCCTCACCCAGCATAGGCTGGCCTAAAGCATATTTCAGAATGACTCTCATCCTCCATGGGAAAACACCCTCTACGTCTATCATATACATTGTAATTGGTTTCAATATATGACGCTCAGATTCAATCAACCGTCATCACTGTAGTTCTATGATGCAACTGAGTCAAATCAAGTCCCCTAAAAAGAACACATTTTCAACTCATGTCTCCTCTGTTACTGAATGTGTCTCAGAACAGCTACCCTAATATATATCATGTGATGGTGGTACTACTGACCAAGCTCCTGAATGAAAGATTCCCTTATCTGCTCATCGTCTTCAGTCTCCTCTTCACGTGGCACTCGTAAGGTCTCCACAACAGTATACAGGAAGTTTAGTATACACCTAACAAAGTACAAATCAGAAAGTTCAGCATACACCTAACAAAGTACAAATCAGAAAGTTCAGCATACACCTAACAAAGGACAAATCAGAAAGTTCAGCATACACCTAACAAAGTACAAATCAGAAAGTTCAGCACACACCTAACAAAGTACAAATCAGAAAAATCAGTAGACACCTAACAAAGGACAAATCAAGGCAATATTGTAGGACTGCTTACACTATTTACTCTAGACAAGTTTTAATTGCAGCTGTTGTTTACCTTTGAGGATTACTTGCTTTCTTTCTATTACATTTTTGAAAGTTATCCTTAAAGTTCTTCTCTTTGTGTTGAAATTTTACACAAAATATTAACAGAAGATCATTATTACTGATGCTAGAGAGTAACTTTACCCTTCTGTCTGCCTGAAAGCATACCTGATCTCCCTGCTGTCAGACACCGACACTGCTGGTTTACGTATTGCAGACGTTGCAGCAGTTGTGTTCCTGTGAAAGAAGGTAAATGGTTAAGTACCACATCATTAACTGGACAAGTCACAGAGTCAGTCCGTAGAAGTCCACCAAGATAACTTTTATTTTCTCACTGCAAAACTTGTGAATTGTTTCAAGTCTCTATGTGCAACATGCTGGTCTCACTAAACGCAATGGGCTTCTTCATTCACATAAATAAAATCTAAATTGTGCTGATGTGGCACATCAAATGCATGTGGTAATGTTACCACTGGAAATTGATTCTTGAAAAACAAACACATTTTATAAAACCCTATTTACATTGCTCCAGAAATCATCTCTAAGCATCCATATATTTAATAAACCTTAGATGCTAAGGGAGTAATATGTTAGCAAGTGGCTAAAACATGTCTTTTGGGATGTTCTGTTTCTGTTCACTAAATTAGGTTAAAAATACAGGATGTATCAACCAGGTCCATTAAGCTAGCCAGGATGAAACGTTTTTTTTCCCTAAAAACCTAATCACACGGCAGCCAACTGGTGATGAGAAGATTTCTGCCACTCAGCATAGTACCCAAACCACTTCTAAAATTTCATGGACTCACTCAATTTCCAGTCCCAGGAGGTGAACGAAAGATGCGAACATGCCCAGCTCATAAGCCAGCCGAACATTCTTTTGCACATGTTCCTGATGGTCTTCTTCAGAGTCAACTTCCCCAAAGTTACCTGCAGCAATTTAAACATAAAGCAGGGATTAAAACCAAAATATTCAATCTCTTGTTTTAATTCAACTATTTCTGTATCGTTCAAATGCCAGACTAATGGAAGTGCAGACAGAATGGGGCTTAACGATGGGTACAAGCCATGTCTAAATACAGTGCATCCTTTCTCTCCCATTTAGATTTAGTTTGCTGGACAGGGTATTTCTGAAAAAGAGTAAAAAAACTACTTTGTCTTGAACTTGAGGGCAAAAGTATTCAACAACCTCTGGCAATGCTCCCACTCCACATCAGTGCATTGTTTTACGTTACAGTCCTTGATACTATCTGTTAATGAGCTGACCTTGAACCAGATACAGACAGGCCTGCATGGCCAGCATACGCCGTTCTCTTTCGGCCACCTCCAGCTCATTTTGCAGTGTTACAAGGAAACGCCGCTTTTCTGAAGGGGATGCTGTTGTCCACCTCTGAATTCCTGAAAAATCAGAAACGTTTAACTTCATTATGTCTTTCTTCAGGGCAGTAGTCTGAAGGCTAAGGTAAAGCGGTGAACGTTTTTCTGTCTCATAAAGGTAATGAAACAACATTTCTTTGGTGGTTACTAACAATTTCCAAAAACTAGCTTTGAAGCATACCATGGGCTCTTGACAGTTCTTCATAACTGCACTGATTCTGTATGAACTCACACTCCTCTGTATAGCTATAGAGCTCTGCAACAGAATAATCATTTCATGTCAGTTTCAGTTTCACATTAAGTGGAAATATATTTGGACAGTCAGTATTTTGTGTACAGATATTTATTATGGATTGCCACCATGATAATTTTGCTACTGAGGGCAGAAATGCCAACCATGCATGTAAATAGTAAACATAAATCATCCACCAAAAAACGTTAAGTTCAGTTCTGGATGATCCGACTGCTTTTTAAGAGATACCACAAAATACTAATAACATTCATTACTTTACTGACCTGCCATCTCCACACAGTATCTGTCTGCATCATCATACAGGAAGTCGATATCCATACTCTCATTCATGGTGGCTGAAACATACACAATAATAAACACACTGACATCATATTCAATCATTTTCACAGTCACGTTTGATTTCTAACATCTTTCCACCTCTCCTACCTTTCGCTGAAGCCACGCTGACTGTCTCACTCGCTCTCGCAGAGAGAAAAGACTGCATATTAACAAGAAACGTATCAACTAATACACCATAAGATTTACAAAACAAAATATGCTACGGTCAATCTGCTGAGCATAAAGGTTTCCACATATCCCTGAAGCGATGCTGCAACTGTGGTTTTCTGTATCATAGAGCAGTAGTCGAGTAGAACTAAGTGGAAGCGGAACACCAAAAGTAGTTGTCGACATGATACAAAAATCGTGCATTTTGCACCCTGTGTGAAATTTCACGATCACTCCACACAAAAAAAAAGAGAAAATGTTGTTATCCGGAAGCCATCTTACCTTTACTTTGAACAAAATAGATCCTAGTTCTATCAAACGAGGTGCCAACAGGCTCCTACAAAATAATTACAATGACAACCAGACATTATCCGAGATTTCCATCTCCAAAATTTATGCACCGAAAGACTTCCCAAAAGGGAGACGATCGGGCACCCTCACTAGACGATATTTAGCACTCCATTCAGTGTTCGAAGGTTTGATGACGGCGCGCCCAATATTTTTATGCGGTCAGCTAGATTCACTCGTAGAAATGATGCACATGAAGGAGAATATTTGGTTTGGAAACTATTTCCCCCTCCCAGATTATTTATTGCTAAAGGGAAGCAACTTTCTCACTTTTCAAATAATGAATTAGTAAATGCTGAACGTATGTTTTCAGTGTGTGTGTGCGCGCGCGCGCGCGTGTGCTTATGTGCGTACCTCTGAATTTTCATAAGGATCAGACGTGATGTCAACTGATACAGGCGTGCTTATAGTTTTATCATCCAACGGAGCTGTAACTGCTCCTTTCTATATGCGATCGGCTCATGCAGTCCTCCATTTAGCTCAAAATATATATATATAGCATCAGCAGAATCGTATCAAATTGAAGTCCTGAGCTGGGTAAGTTTGAATCTCCGACGTAAAGATGCACAAAGTTTAAAAACGCAGAATTAATGGGCCTCAAGACTCTATTACGACTGAAAATGCTGATGTTAACATTTGCACACCACAGCCCTGTGGACCTTAATTGTAGCCTATATGGACGTTCTTACCATCCACACAGGGTGAACAAAACGGTGAACTAATTTAATTACAGCTGTTCTTATAAAAGATCGGAACGAATCTAACGCAATCCAATCTTAGACACTAATGTTTTTGAAAGGAACATATCTTTGTTATTCTGTATTACAATGAACATCCAATAATTCGACGAATTCTAAACAAAATCTGATCTGCTCTTTGTCATCTGGACAAAATTCTCCATTTTGCAATTGTCTGGTTAAACAGTTTTCACTATCTGCAATCGTTTGCTGACATACGACCACGACAAGCTGTGCAGTGGCCATGATGAGACAAGTTTTTTTAATAGACGCTGTCGTTGGCGTGTTTGGCACTTGATAAAAGGTGAAGAAGTTCATCGTAAAGACTGGTATGAACGGTTTTAGTTTGCGATTGACAGTAAAGCTCTAAATAATCTAGCGAAGAGTACATGCACGCACCAACGTGCGAGCGCGCGCGCACGCACGCACACACATTTATAAAAATAGAATGGCGCTTCCCGCTCCCCATTTTTTTTTTTGTTTTTTTTTTTACTTTTCGTATTGATAATGCATTATATTTTCCGTATGAGTTCGAATTCTCAAAAAAAAAAAAAAAGACAATCGGTTCTGTTGCCTACACAGTAATCATGGACAAATTATGCAAGGTTCGGTTAGCACAACGACTATTTATCAATACACGTGTTACGCAGTACGAACAGTACCCTGGGATATAGACCTAAAGCCTGATTCTGGAAAGGAATCTACAGATTTAATTCCTGATAAAATACTATT
>SMGT01014452.1:216612-231271 GCA_004794575.1 Lanistes nyassanus
AATCGCGAGTATCTCGGAATGGAGGGGGCATTTTGACAAGGCGCGTCCCTGGCTTGACGACGCAGGCGGGAGTGAGGTTGTTGGTGATGGTGGGAGGGGGGTAGGCCTGGGGTGGTGGTGGGGTGGACTGCAGTAAACTGTAGGTGGGGCTGCACATGTTTGATGCTTGAGTCATCGGGAAGTTGCGAATGCAGCAGACAGGAGAGGGTAGCGAGCGGAAGTGGGGAAGGACGCCCAGCAGAGGAACAGGTACAAGTGACTGTTGCACGTATCCAACTCCGCTGGTTAAGCCTAAACCGATCGCGATCACGTGACAACTATCGGTTAGCGAACTTTCTCGAGAAAGTTCGCTAACCGATATAGTTTGTCACGTAACCGTGAACGGTTTAGACCTAACCAACAGCCATCAATACTATTCCAGGGCTGGCTTTCATGAGCATTCTTATCTTCTGTTCGTTCGTAAAGGGGGGTGAAGTGGAGATAAGAATTATTACGCTCATGCAAGCCAGCCAGGGCTAGCGGAGTTTGTAGCTAGATAATTTCTGTTATAAGACCCCACGGACATTGGAACACGTATAGTTCTGGTTAGGCTGACAGCAGAGAAAACTAAAGGACTGGGTGCACCTAGACCAAAAGACAGAAGATTGGGTGCACCTAGACCAAAATACAGAAGATTGGGTGCACCTAGACCAAAAGACAAGATTCGATGCACCTAGACCAAAAAGCAAGAGAGAGCGACGTACACTTGCAACCCCGCAGTAACTCGTTCGGATCAAAGATACTTCCTTTACTGAAAGATGAGCAACTCCGCTGAGAACGTGAAACCGCGCCGCCGCGGGATTTTCCTGTAGCTGCACCCACGTTTACCGACTACAGTCTTTCCATTTCTGCGTGGTGGTTGGGTGATTGGCACAGTCGCTGAGGACGTTATGGCGAGATGAGGTAAAAGTAGCTGTGGCCTGCACCTGTCACAATTGCAGGAGAAAAGGAGAGCGATGATTTTTGACAGGCAGTGGTATTAAATTGTACTAAAAGAAGACACTTTTTCGGACACTTAACAACAGCGAGTGTTCTTTACCAGATGAAATCAACAATGATCAACGTCATCAGCATTGTGATGAGGGCTACTTTGGGGACATCGTCTGCATTGTGAATGTCAAGAACATCAGTGTACAAGAAGATACCCTGAAATATATTGCTGGCTATGGAGCTAGAAACTTCAAAACCAAGGTTTCCCACCAGTGTCCAGAGGCTGTCTTAGTCGAACCAATGGATGGCACCCACAGACAAACGTTGCTCGCCCTGAAGCAATTACATTTACCAAGAAGCGGCATCATCGTTCCATGTCTAACTCTTGTATCCTCTATAGAAAAAATGGAGTATATCTCCCGCTCAAAAAAATCCGTACGGTCGCTTTACGCGAATAATATCTCCCACTTCAATAGGCAGCAACAATACATTTGGCCGTTTCCTCACAAAAAAGTTGTAAAGCCGCTTCGTTAGCACAGAGAAAGAGAAAAGCCGTGTGCTAAACACTTTTACTCTTTCCACTGTTAGACAAGATTATCTGGCCCATCAAAGTCCTGGCAACAGCATGTTTATTAATTTAATTGTGTCTTCTAGTTAACTGATAATGTGATGCTTAAAAGCATCTTAACAGTAACACTGTACTGGTTTCTGGTTTTGGTTTCTGTCAGTCGTGTGAGCTGGCATTACCAGTTTCAAAATTATGTATTAATAAGTTTAGCTGGCACTTGCCTTGACCCTCGAACCTTCATAACTCACTCGTTCGCTCACTCACTCCCTCACCAACCCAGGCACCCACCCGCCCACCCAGCCACCCAGAGACGGAGAGACAGTTTATCAACCGACTGTAAGGATAGAACTGACAGCGAACTACTGCGCAGGTCCGAGTGGGCGTGACACTGAGGTCAGCGGCGGGTCGTTGCTTCACTGCCCCAAGTAGGGCCTGATAAGGAGTGGCTCCTCTTGTAGTCTCTTTGGTCGCACGCATGCACACAAATGACCGCAGATTTCGTTTTGTTCTACAAGGGGAGATAATGTGCTGAATCCAAACTGAATAGACTGACTGACTGAAAAGAGGAGAAACAGGGAAAAACAGGCATAAAATGAGAGAGGGAGAGAGACAGAGAGAGCACATCGCACACTAATGAGCTATTCAACGATCTACATGGCTACGTATACGAACGATTGTAACCTTCTAATCGCAGGAGATGATGAGGGTTCACTCAAGCACTCCAGCTCAAACACAATGGCAGAACATTCACCAGCTGTTGCGTGCTTTCTTTTCACTGTCTGGCAGGCTGCCGCGGCGTGAAGGCAGACGACAATAGCGTCATCAAGACATGGCGCCGCTGTCAGCTTCAGACTGGTCTGAGTTCCCTGACACGTTGGACAAACTGGAAAGATGTATTGGTGCTACACAAAACTATGTGCAGCCAAGTGTCTGATAGAGTTGGATTCTTGGATGGTTCTTTTTCGGCAGTCTATATGCTTCCTTCTCTTCCATCCCCTGCTAGAAAGAGAACTTCAGGGAGTGAGGGAAGATGAGCGGAGTAATTCCTATTCGACTATCTCAGGCATGCGAAGTAAATCATTAATTATTATGAACATTCCACAATCTGCCGAGCTCGCTGCTGACTTTAAAGACAAGAGTGTTAGCAGTCTGCCGGCTGATTTAACTGAGTAGGAATTTCAATTCGTCATGTAAAAGCAATCGAAAGAATACATCCAACTGCATGTATCAAAGACTCCTAATTTCGACAAGGAATTTTTCTTAAGCACACTTCTCCATAACGTTTCAAAGAAAATATGCTTGTTAAAAATTATGTTATATTTTGCAGCAAATTTGCTAGACCTAACTGTGCATTCCTTTTTTTTGATCCCACTTATACAGTCGAGTCGCGTGGCTAGCCCCCCACCCCCTCCCCCCGATGCACGCAGGCACAGACCAGAGGTCAGTTTAATGAAGGCTAAGGGAAGCCAAGTCATTGGAGGCTGAAGATACACAAAGAAATGTTATATTGCTGTAAAGGTTCATAGATCATTACATTTCTGTTTTCATGATTGGCATCAATAATTTTTAGTGATTAATTCGCTTGTTGTAAGCGCTCAAAATATCTTCATGTTTTAGAATAATTTTCCTAGGCGATACATGCGTTACTGTATCGCCTCCGACTGTTGTCGGCTGGTCTGCTCTGGGGCTCATAACCCGGGTCCCAGTAGACTGTGGTCATCGTGACAAGCGATATAGCAGCGGATTAGATAGCAGAACTTAACTTAGCGGTCAGTGCACCTCCTCCACGACATCCCGGGGAAACACGTTAGGACAACTGTGGTGACAGAATTGATGATAAGATATGATAAGGAATAATTTAGGTTGGGGGGGGATTAGGACATCTTCCTTCTCCATTTCGTTGTCATCATGAACATCACAATGGCATCTCCTCCCCCCCTCCTCCATCTGTGTATTGATACACTGGGAAGATCTTAGATGACTCCGAATTTTTCTCTCTTCCAAAGCTTGACGTTAGCGTCTGTGTAATATCATTATATTTCCTTACATTAGTAGCTTTTACTGAACGAAATCGAGACGGGCGCTTGCCGTCAAAACAGGTGGTCTCCCTTCGCAGTGGACTCTCTTGTCTGGGAAGATGCCATCTGTTCAACTGTCTCGGATCAGCTTCGCTGTTTCATTCAACAACTGGTCAGATCCGGCTGCACGCCCCCAGCGAGGTTGGTTGAGCGCGTCTTCAGTAAAGGAATCAGCGATGACAATGGCTTGTTTGGACAAGTCACAAACCTATCAACCCTTGAGAAAAGGTGTTGGCTGGAAGAGAGACAACCACAAAGAATTGTGTTGTTATCGTCACTTGTGTTGTAGGAGCCTGAGGTGAACGGACCGAAGGCATTTGGATGGCCTCAAACACGCAGACATTTTCTATTTCCTAATAACGCAGACAACTCCTGTTTTCTTATCTAAAGTCTTGATCGTCAGTGCTTCGTGGATTAGGAGTTCCAAATGTGCAAAGCTTATAGTGTGGTGTCGGAAACTAAATGGAGCTAAAGTAAAACTATATATTTCAGGGCGTGTCTAGAATGGCCGTGTTGTGTGAAAATGGGTGCCAGAGAAGCAGAACGGGCCCGATCTGCCTCTAGACAAGGAAACTGTATCCTGGACATCTGGGCCAGCCTCAACGTCAAGTAGGAGCCCAGGGCAACCTCCCTCACAGGTAAATGCTTACGTAGTTCCTACAAAAAAAAAAACATCGTAGTCACCTCCAGCGCGTCATCATTATCGTCGTCGTCATCATCATCATCTGTCTAGGCTCCACCAACCACCACCATCATCACCACCCCCACCACCAACAACAATACAACACCAACACACCACTAACACCAACACCACGTTCATAAACCAGCTCTCATCCAGTTGTGACCAAACTACAATTCCAGGATGCTGTCGCACGACCACTATCGGAGCCCGTCGCCTGACGGAGGTGGGAGTGATCTCCCTTGGTATCAGGCCGCTAGCGGCTCGGGCGGCGCATCAAACGTCATGGCTACCCAGAAGCTTGCTCACAGGCGAGCTAAGCGGGTCATACCCGACGAGGAGAAGGATGACAAGTACTGGGAGAAAAGAAAGCGCAACAACATGGTCGGCCGCCCTTGTGTTCTTTTGAATTTTAGCTTCGGATACGGTTGCTTCAAGACCGGCTGTAAAGTTTACCTGTAACATTTTAAAGAGAAAAGGAACAGGGGACTGCGGCTTGGGGTAATAAAGCTACAACAAGGAAAACTTGGCGAAGCGAGACTTAGACAGGAAGTCGACGTTTCAGGGCATGGCCCCTTCTTCAGGACGGCACAAACAGGTAGACACAGATAGATATCTGTTTGTACGACTGATATCTGTGTCTGTATCTGTTTGGATCTGTTTGTATCTGCATCTGTTTGTAATTGTTTGTATTTTTTGTATCTGTTTGTGTCTTTATCTGCTTGTCTTTGTATCTGTTTGGATCTGTATCTGTATCTGTATCTGTTTGTAATTGTTTGTATTTTTTGTATCTGTTTGTGTCTTTATCTGCTTGTCTTTGTATCTGTTTGGATCTGTATCTGTATCTATATCTGTTTGTAATTGTTTGTATTTTTTGTATCTGTTTGTGTCTGTATCTGCTTGTCTTTGTATCTGTTTGTAATTGTTTGTATTTTTTGTATCTGTTTGTGTCTGTATCTGCTTGTCTTTGTATCTGTTTGGATCTGTATCTGTATCTATATCTGTTTGTAATTGTTTGTATTTTTTGTATCTGTTTGTGTCTGTATCTGTTTGTATCTGTTTGTGTCTGTTTGTATATGTTTGTGTCTGTTTGTATCTGTTTGGATCTGCATTTGTGTCTGTATTTGTTTGTTTCTGTTTGTGTTTGTTTGGATCTGTCTGTATCTGTCTGGATCTGTTTGTATCTGTTTGTGTCTGTTTGTATCTGTTTGTGTCTGTTTGTATCTGTTTGTATCTCTTTGTCCAGTCCTGAAGAAGAGGCCATGCCCTGAAACGTCGACTTCCTGTCTAAGTCTCGCTTGGCCAAGTTTTCTTTGTTGCACCTGTAACATTTTATTTGGAAAGAACTATAAGCAATAGTATAAACCAATTTATTTCTTTCCTATTTTCTTTCGATTCGAAGTCAACTGTTTTCTTACTTTCCTCCCTTCTCCTTATCGTTTCCCCATCTCTGTCTCTGTATGTCCGTCTTCCCTTTTCTTCTCCTTCTCTATTCTTCTCTTCTTTCCTTCCTTCTGCCTGCCTATTTCTTGGATATGGCATCTTCGTTCCCAAACATCTGAACATCCATGGTGGATGGATGCCGAGGAAAGTCATGGATAAGCAGACTGAAGGAATCCAAACAATGATTGGCAGGCCGCCAAGAGATCTCGGGAGAACAAGCGACAGATAGAGATCGACATCCGCAACAAGGTGAACTTCCTGGAAGAGGACAACGCGCTGCTGCGGAGGGAGATGTTCCTCCTGAAGTCGCGCTTCGGCTTGCCTCTGGACCGTAGCATCCTGACTCCTGAAGAAAGAGCACAGTGTTTGCAGGTACACGTCACGACGAACGTGCGCGGATGGGGGATAATCAAAAGTGCAAGAACGTTTAGCAGTGTTACATAAACACCTGTGCGCTTGTGTTTGGATGTGTGCGTGCTTGTGTTCTGTATGGGGTGTCTGCGTGTTTGGGGGTGGGTTGGGGGTGGAGATGGATATTTCGTGGACCATTTCGGGGACGCAGATAGCTCACACAGTTTAGTAAAGTACCAACTGCACATATGGCGCCGTACTGAAATTCACAAATATACAATGTGATCTTCTTTGATCGCTATGTTCACGAGTGTGACTATGCTAATGTCTGACAGGAAGTGAAGAATGCCCAAGCTGCCGCGCAAGCTGAGACCCAAGGGTTCAAGCTGGAACAGAAGGAAGGAGGGATCAGCTCAACCTTTCCCGACGTGTACTCTGTGTCCACGATGAAAGCGAATCATGGCGACAGTGACCATAGTAGGAGGGGCATGGAGCACGAGAGGACTGACTTTGACTTACGAAAAGGGCAGGTGAACGAACAAAGCAAACCTGTCATCAAGGAAGAACCACCTTTGGACATATGTTCGGAATCTGCAGCGTTTGTCCCAAAGGGGCAACCGATGTATGGCCAATTTGGCCCGGCTGTCCTGTGGGGAGCGTTTCATCAGCCGGGGACAGGACTGCACGAAGGATTCTTGGCCTCAGGCCTTGACCTCCACCACCAACAACAGCGGCACCAGCACCAGCACCATCGCACGAACTGCTACAGCTCCGCTAGTGACCAGAGCGAGCAGACAAAAATACCGCTTGTCACCAACACTTCGCCTCCAGTGGTGTCAAGTCCCCGCGGGCACAACTCCTATACTGTCCCACCAGCCTGCGTTAGGGACTTTTCCACCACGACCGCTTCCACCGGGAGCGCAGGGCACGCAATCAGCAGCCACTTCAGCAACGCGCGCACGCCTTACGACTACTTCATGGCAGCGGCCTACACGCAAGGCCAAGCTGCGTACGGCGCGGCCAGCAACAGACCGTCCGCCCTGGCGGCCATGTGCGATTCAGTCGAGTTCTCCATGGCTAGTCGCGGAGGCAAGCTCTTCCGACAAGACGGCAGCAGGATAGTAAAGAAAAACACCCTGCAGGACACACCCATGACCCTGCCTAACGGGCGAGACATGGGAAACCCCCGGGTGGAAAGCCATGACTTCATGGCAGCGCAGCGGGACCTCGCCTTTCGGTCCGCAGGGGGCGGGGCCAGTGCGGCTGGGGCCGAAGGGATGGTGGACAGGACAGGCGGGTTGGCGAGCAAGGGACATTCACTGTTCGTCAACGGAGAGGCCGACCAGAGCCAAAAGCAGGTCGCGCGTAGCGGGGAACTCAAAATGTGCGCGCTGGGCCTCTCCAGCGACTCTAGCACGTGAAAAAGCTGTGACTGGATTGAGGAGGGGAAGGAGAGGAGCGCTAGCCCGTCTTACATTGATGTACGGTAGACGTCAGCCGGAGCGAAATGATCCTCATCGAGAACGACAGTTGCGAGTACCGTAGACAAAGCAACTGATCACGGACTTGCTGGAAGCTGAGGCACAACTGGGGATAGTTCTCGGAATCGGTAAATGGATTGTTTTTGAATGATTTACCCTTGTAGTGTCTGCTTCCAGCAAGCCACTGATATAGCAGCGGCTTGTCCAAATTTCCCAGACCCTCTCTAGCATCATAGTCTTGTTCCCAGTGTCCACCGATAGAGTAACAGCAGACAACCCCTTCCCCCGATTAATTAGCCGGTACCAGTTCGTTTGGTTAGAATTCTGTAACATTGACAGATCTGAATATCTTTTCAAGAGTTTTCATGCTCATATACAGTGTTGTGTGGTCTGAAATGCGTAAATGTGTTTAAATCAGTATAACTCGCGTAAAAGTAACTCGATATATTAATGATCAAGTGTGCAGTTTCTTTTCAGAACAATTTTCTCAGGGATTCTATGGGAGCCCTTAGGCGCTCCAGGCTTATTTTCACATTTTGAAAAGTCCAAAAAGCAGACTCCAGTAAACTTGTTTTTTTTTAAAGTTGTTGTGAAAGACCTACTGTCCTGCTCGGTCAGAAGTCACCACACCCAGCTTTACATTACCATTTTGCCAAGATCCTTGCCTTTAGGACTGCGTACACATGTTTTGTTCCTCAGGATGTAAAATAATACTGCATATATATATATATATGTCTCAGGGATATAACTCTGTATATGAAAATGTCGTTCTTGTTCGAATGATGAGTTGCGACTTGCCAAAGTGCCTGTGGTGAATAATTTTAAAACGGAAATATGTGTGCAGGCATTTGTGTCGGCGATGTTAAACTATGAAATTATAGCTTCTTGCGCGGGTTACCGCAACGATTTAAGATTGTGTGACAGTATTTTTGTGAGAAGTTAAAATATATATCGTGTACCTATGTCCAGAACATTTTGATATTCGTTGATGGCGCCGATTCTGTAAAAGTGATATTTTACACCCGATAAAGAGTATGGAATCACACTTTGGTGTGTGCGTGCGTGCACATGTGGAACATGTGACGCGATGTGTGCTGTTTCATCCTGTATGAATGGGCAAACCGCATTTTGTTAAAAGCTGCGTGTTGTGGATTATCTGCTCTTTGCACGAAAAACCTCCTTTTATTGTCCCAATGAGCCAGGCCTGGCTTGCATGAGCGTTCGTATCTGCACTTCCGGTCATAAGAGTGGTCGTCAGGCCCATTCGCCCTGTGCATTTTACGTCCACCGTTACGTATGAACAGGGGATAAGAACGCTCATGCAAGTCACCCCTGGGCTGTCTTGCATACGTGTTCGTAGCTGCTCTTCTGGTCATAACAGCAGTCGTAAGGCTAGTTCGCCCTGTGAATTTTACGCGCACCTTTACGAATGAACAGGAGATAAGAACGCTCATTCAACCCAACCTAGGTACCACTCAAGTGCATTTACAATGTATGAGCTTGAAATCTCACTGCAGTATTGTTTCAAGATAAACCCCATCGGTGAGTTAGCAATACAGACTAAACGATGCAGAATACTCGACAAATCATATGAATTTTTTTTAAGCCTTTGCCACTTTAAAAATCATTTTGTGAACTACAATTTTTACGTTCTTTTGGTAACCCAAATAATTTACTAACGAATTACGTCTATTTTTTAAATGTATACAAGATAATGAAAAATGAAATAAATACCTCATGGCTATATTTAAGTGTGCGTAACTTGTTCCAAAGCTTCTTGTTTGGGAGTGTCACATCAAAATTTTTCTTCCTGATATAATCACGTTTATTGATACCACTCAAAGCAGTTGAATTGAAAGGTCGCCTTACTGTTTGAGTCGTTTTATTTTCACTGTTGTGTGGTTGTGGCAGTCATGGAGTTGCCCGCGCTTGGTAAGTTAAATGACTGTTTATTTGTCGTCTTGGAAAAGTTTCGAAAGCCACAGTCAGACCTTTTAGCCCTACAAATTGGGTATAATGGGTTTAGATTTTTTTTAGTCACAGGCTCCAAGTGTATGGCCTTTTTTGTTCGATTCTTCCATGCCATGTTAACACGCATAATATTGACTCTTCTTGTAAGTTTAGTGCACATTTATGCTCACCCCTGTACAGTATATGTACGAAAGAAAGAGAGGCCAATTTCTGATAAAATCATTTTGACTTGAGTTGTGGTGCATGCAACAATGTAAATATGTAAATCGCTCTTGCATCCTCTTCGTAAAAAAGCCCTAGTGGTGTGGAAATAATCTCAAGCAAAGTAAAATATAAGGTATATTTCCGAGGCAGACTGAAATGTCTCTTGTCAACACAGAATCACTGTTCACTGTTGTGCTCATATATCTTGTAAGGACGAGCTTTCGCACGAGTGCTTTCGAAGAGTCACAGTGAGGTAAATAATCCAATTGCAGAGACCCGTATGATAATCAACAACCTCCATAAAAGAGACGACAGAACATTTGTGAAATGTCTAAAATGGTGAAATATACATCAGCGTACTGCATAAAATGAAAAAATTAAAAAGTGACATTTAATTTTTAAAATATAATACATGAAAGTGAAGGGGTGCATTTTAATTTTTTTAAAAAAAGGTACAAAGTGTAAAGCGTGTGACTCTAGAAATCTGAAATAACGAACTGATAAACTGAACAACAATTTCGAAGTAAACAAAAGAAGATAATTATCTCAAATGTTCATTGGTTTTTCTGGTAAGGTGGCGGGGGTTCAAGCCACCGTCTCTCGTTTGTTTTCGTGCTGTATTCGTATATTCGTCCTGTTTCTGTGGAGAAATACAAAAAATGAAACAATAGTTTGCGGTTTAAACCCTCTTCTCTAACACATACACACACGCACGCACGCACACACGCAAATACACACATACTAAACTGAAACAGCGACTTGCACTTTAAGGTCTCCTCTACACCCCCTTGATTTCCGTAACATGCAAACCAAGGTTTTCAATTGCGCAGGTCCGTAGACTTCATGACAGTACTTCCCACTTCTTCAGCAATGGAGATTTCAACCACGTAACAGTCTACACAAAGCCGAGTAATACAGATCCCATTGTCTTAATAATGTAGAACCCTATTGTAAATCCCAGCCTGCCAGCCTGCCAGCCAACCTACCAACCTACCAACATATTTTGAGGGATTCTAGACTACGTATTTAAGAGACATTAAATAAAACGCTGTATTCTCGCACTTCAAGATTTTCCCATCGTACCCTTTATCGAGAATCCGTTCACAAGTAAGTTCCGTCTTAGAGTCTGTACTTACTGGGATCTAATGCCCGACCGTCAAAGTCTCTGTTCACGGCCGGGTAAGAATTAACAGGATATTTGGAGGTCAGAAAGACTGCTCCAGGACTGGCCAGGTCTAGAGACTGTGACGACAGACTATCCTGTGTTGTTCGTCTGTTGGCACGTTTGTGGCCAGAATCCTGCAAGAAAAAAAGTCAGCATCAGGTGTAAGCCTCCGGTCACTCGGCGTCGCGCTGTTTCGGGGTGCAGACGTACTGACACCAGTGCAATCGCAGTTTTTAAAAACCTAAAGCTATTATGTGCGCACAATCGGCTTTTCAATCAACCATTGATGACAGATACCGCTGGTGACACAGCGAGAGTCTTGTACAGGATCTTGACATCTTGGCAAGGGAGGGTCAGAGAAATGTTGTTCTTGCCTCCACTGGCCGATGCATTTGGATGTATGCAGGTGTGTGCACAAAATATATATATATACTAGGGGCGGATCGTAGTTCTCTTGAAATGGGGTGGGGGCCAAGAAAATGATAAAAATCAGTATACACCTGAGCGACAGTAAGGACGGGCCGATTACGCTGTGCATGCACACAGACTTCGTGTCGCAATTCCATTTTATGTAAAGAACTCTGACTCCCAGATCCTTTCCTTAATCTTTTTGTTCCTCTCTTTTGTTGTTGTTGGTTGGTTTTTTGGCCCCCTTGCCCCCCTTGTCCCCCCTGCCCCCTCCCAATCCGCCCCTGATATACATATGTGCCGTATATGTAGATATACATACAATATATATATATATAGAATACCACCCTCCAAATTTCTTATCTCTCGCTTTCTCTAGCTCTGTCGGTGAAGGCCGCCCTAGAAGAAATTAAGCTTCTCTCCGTCGTTCTTTCGCAGGACTGTCCCTTTGTGACGTAACGTGACGTGACGTGACGTCACGTGCCTGCGAGTGGTGCCATCACGTAAGGTGATGTCGCCCAATAGTCTTAAAAATAAATAAAAAGCGAGCGACAGTGTCAGACCAACGGGCAACGCCGCCTTAAATGCTTGGGCACGTGCTTGAAAAGAGTAACGACGGAATCGACAGAAGTACTTACCACAAGCAGAAGGTCGGCAGACATCTCAGGGCGTAGGACAGATCTCTTTTCTGTCTGCTTCTCCCGGAGATGCGCCCAGCCTTTTGACAACAGCACAACAGTTACAGAGATTACAAAAAACAGCAGTTCAGTGAGTGATTTGAACTAACCCCGGGCTAGCTTGCATGAGTGTTCTTATTTCCTGTTCATTCGTAAAGGTGGACATAAAATACACAGGCCGGATGGGCCTTACGACCACCCCTTTGACCGGAACTGCAGCTATGAAAGCAGATGCAAGCCAGCCCTGGCTCTTATCCATAAAGGTTGTTCTTAACTGGATGAATTTGTTACTGCGGACAAAGTTTCAGCGATCAGGTCCAGGTCAGACAGTTGAGTTCAGACAGAGAGCTGATAGCGCGGAGCTGGTTTGTTCGGAGGATGGCTTTTAGAACCATCTGACAGCCGACAGAACACCATATCAAAATAGAAGAATTACACGAACAAACTAGCTAACCAACCAACCAGCACGCCAGTCTTTACCTGAATCCTCGTCTCTTCCAATGCTGGGCTTGGTTCGCGGTGATTCTGACTTCGGTTCAGCTAGAAGGGCGCGAACTGGAGTTACCGGCCTGGAATGAACACAGACGAGGAAACACCCGTCAGCTGCAGGGACTGTGGGCTGGGGTGCGTTTCCCATCGGCATACACTTTCCCACACGCATACCTCAGTTCGTTATATTTAAATAAGTGCCACTCTCGCTTAATTACAGGACGACACTCGGCAAAAACGCTGCGGAATAAGTTCGTGCTAGCAAATTTGCAAAGGAGGATCGTGTTTCGGCAACTAAACTAGGCTATGACCAAAGAACAATTGGGCTATGATATTTGGGATTTGTACAGCCCTCCCACCCACACCCACACCCACCCACGCCCTATAAAATTACAATATTTGTACGTAATTCGTATGAAATTGTCACAAAACTGCGTGAGGATGGTCACTAAACAATTGTGTGAGAACCACTCCAAAATGCATCAAAATACGAAAAAAGAGCGTTTACGCAATCCTCTAAAAATCCATTAATTATCTACGGTCACCCACACGCTGGGTCAGGTTCAGCAATCACATCCCACAGAAGTATAGACACAAGAAAGCTAACCGAAATATACAAGTAAACAATACACTCTCCAGTTGTGCGTTCCCTCCATTCCCCTCCCAGCAAACCACAAATCTCTGCAACCACCACCCCGTCGATCAGACACAAACAGGCACGTGCGCACCGACCTCTTTCTTCTGTTGCAACAACGGACGCAGAGAATGATGATGAGGATGAGCAGGACCAGCCCCAGAACACTGCTCACGGTCACGACGATGATACCCTCCCTTGTCTGGATCCAAGGCGTGTTTGATTCTGTGTACTCGGTGACAGACTGAACTCCGAAGGACTCCATGCCAGAACCTGTGAAAATACACGCGTACACAGACATACTTTCACGCACAAGCACAAGATAGTCAAAAGGTTTGTTTCCCTGCAGTTCTTGGCACTTTTGGCACACGTTATGCACTCTCATCTGTTCTCACCAGCTGGTCAACGCCTTCGCTGAATTAAAAACGAAGATCTTTGCTAAAACCTTACGAGCAAGTGCCGAAGGTAATGAGTTTAAATCTTTATTTTTCTTAGGAATGCCCAAGCCCTTTCGTCAAATCTGCTTTCCCCAGGTTGACGATTTCCTTTGTTGTTGACGTCCATCATCTGCTATATTCAAACACCGAGCTCTTCGGGCGACGAGGAAAAAAAAGTCCCTCCCTCATAGTTATAGGAGATAAGAAGCATATGAGTTTGTTTGGTTTTTTTCTGGGGGGGGGGTTGTTGGGTTTTTTAATAGGGTCTGACGATCTTGACTTTGGACTTTCTACCTTTCACTCCTTGAATTTTTTTCTCACTGCACTTCTCACTTGTGCTGTAGTTTAGCGACATCTGCTTTTGAACAGCGTGTCAACATATCTATCTCAGGTGCTCATGATCAAGTCTCACCGGAAATGGCGGCGGAGGGGGTTCCCGTGGCATCGGAGGCGAAGATGGACATGAGCTGAGAGCTGCTCACGAAAGATTTGGTCTGGCCAGTGTTGGCGTAAGAGTTAGTGGTGCTGTCCTGCATGGCGTACACCAGGACGTCCACGGGCCTGACAGAGGGACAGAGGAAACCTTGATTGCGCGTGATTTTAGAAGCACCTTCCCCTCCCTTTATTTTAAAAAAATAAACAAACAAACAAACAAACAAACAATCGACTACCCTTTCCCCTGAAAAAGGCAAACAATGCTCCACCCCTCCCCCTTGCAGGGTTAGCTTTGGGTGATCTTGCATAGAAACTGGGACATTTCGTAATATTTGCCCTCTTTTCCAGAAATCTTTTCACCTATCAAAACAAAACAGAAAAAAGAACGTTAGAAATATCTTCTCCCCCCCCCCTCCACAAAAGGTCACACCTTTAAATTATAAACAAAAGAGAAAAAGAGAAATTCTTATCTGTGGATTTAAATAAATAATTTATATAATTGAATGAGTAACAAAAAGTAACTAAAAGCAAAACCTGTGAGCTGCAGGTTGCATAAATCAAATACTGCCTCTTGCGCAGCTCCCTGCCTGTTTCCTGAGAGAGAGGGAGAGAGAGAGAGAAATAGAGGGGGAGAGAGAGAAATAGAGGGGGAGAGAGAGAAATAGAGGGG
>SMGT01014452.1:231784-329923 GCA_004794575.1 Lanistes nyassanus
AAAAGACATTATCTTACTGTTCAGTCTGTTCTAACTCAGGAAAAGACATTATCTTACTGTTCAGCTAGCAGCCGCCGCCGCCCAGCAGAGGAGCTGGAGGCTGTTCCCTCCCTTTCCTGAATACACCACAGCCGCGCCACGGCGCTGGGGTACTGGCCTCTGACCAGGTTTTCAATGGTGGTCAGAAACGTGGATTCCTGAGCCACGAAACTGCTTCGACTGATGGACAAGCGGAATCTGCGTCAGGAAGCATATAATGTCCGAATAAATAAGGCTAGACCAACGTTTTGCACGAACAATAGAGATAAATATTTATCAACAGTAATTTTTAATTGATCGTTGTTATCATTACGGAAGTAATTTATTTTGAGCGCGTACGAGTGAGTGAGTGAGTGAAAGTACTGCAAAAGATTCTGAGGAAATGTGGGAAGGAAGGGAGCCTAATATTTTTGCTTTCCTTCAGTAAAATGGCCTACAGTTTATAATATGCTATCTTAAATAGCATACACTTCACAAAATGACCCCTGTGACTCATTATAGGAGGGAACCTTCGTCCCCAAAAGAGGAGGTACAAAACATAGGGTTTAGGAGCATGCAGAGGTCATGATGGAACGGGCTTTTGGGGGATCATAGGTCATGCATTGTTGTAACTCATTTGTACATTCTGTATAATCCGCATTTTGTTCAGACCTGATGGCAACTTGGTCTGGAACAAACGTGTCCACCCTCAGGGTGACAGGAGAGGCAGCAATCTTAACTGGAAACCCCGAGTCTCTGCACTGTACCTCCAACAAGTAGCGGGTGTTGGAAGCGGCGGTAGACTGTAGGGCCACAGAACCTGAGGAGACAGAGACAGTTTCCATGGAGACAGCATTCCAACAGAAGGGTGTACCGCAACCTGCAATGTCGTTCAACCTCTACTCCGCCTGCTTTTACCAAATTAAAACTCCCGACATGCAGTGCAAAATACAAACATTTTCGTCAATTTGATTGCAGTTGTGGTCTGTTGTGCGCAATAACAACAAAGGGGGTATATTTTTCGTGCCAGGTATGGAAGGTGATTGCAACTGAACTGGCCTGTATGCAAGAAACCCGAATAGTTCAGCTATTCCTGTTCTATTCTAGAATAGGCTCCTTGAGTTTCCTATGCACGAAAATCCCCCGTTATTCGGTCGTCCCAAGAGCGAACAGTTGATTCCAAGCATTTTCAGAGACATTAAAAATCTGTTCGACATACTTGACGATTCAGAAATATATAAAAAAAAATATACATTTCGAAGAGCTGATTTTTTGAGCAAAGTAGATAAAGTTAATGCCGGCGCAGAAGTTGTAAAATCGGCATGGAGCTTAACACCACTGCCACAGCTCAAGGTCACGCTGATTGCTGACACAGGGTCTGCTATTCTACTTACGGCTTTTGTTTTAAAAGTGATTTTCAGGGTGACTGAGGCCAGCAATGCAGGTCCCTCGATGTGCATTCAAGGAGAATTCCCGCCGTCTTAAAAAAAAAAACTCATTGGATAGTTATTCTTTCCTTAATTGCGCCTTGCTTATACCGATTTACATAGGGGGAATAAAAGAAAAGGAAAGAAAAAGAAAAAGACAGCTGCGATAGATATGGGCCGTGGGCCGGAGAGCAAAGTTCCCTTGGTCATTTTCCTGCTATCCAGCTCACGCGCCACATCTACCGCAGCTAAGTCTTTTTCTTTTTCTTTTTCGTTTTTGTTTTTCGTCGTTTTTGTGTCGCCCTGAGGAAGGGGTAGCAGTGCCCCGAAACACGTAGATTGTCTTTGTCTTGTTCTAGCTTGGTTCAGTTCCCTTGTTTTTGATTTTAATAAAGGTGGAATAGCTATCCCTGAATACTGGCAATCCAGTATAAATTTCGTACAGTTTTCATGCATACGGGGCCTGAGAAAGTAAAACGGGTAACTTACACGCAGCGCCATCCATAGAGAACATCGAGCCGTAGCCATTGGACGAGAAGTAGCAGAGAGTCTGCGCGTTGACACCGGAATCTGCATCAGTACAGGTCAAGGTCGTAATGGCGCTGCTACACTGTCCTGCGTAAGCGACCTCAGCATTGACGAAGGTCGAGGTGAAGGCCGGGGCGTTGTCGTTGACATCGACTACCTTGACGGTGACGCTGGTGGTGCCGGAAAATGTCGGGGTGCCTCCGTCGGTGGCGACAACCGCAAAGACAAAGCTGGTGTCGGTCTCGTAGTCGATGTTCCGCTGGACCGAAATTTCTCCGCTGGTGCTGTTGATCTGCGCATGGAGGCAAGCAGCTTGAAAAGGCTCATTTGGAACAGAAAGCTGGAGCCAACCAAAATGCAGCCTTACATAAAAATATGCTAATCTTTTAGGGTCACCTCTCAAAACCTTTCAGTCTCCCGGATGATCATATTCCTATAACCCCCTACCCCCCCTCCAATCCCCGCCTACCCCCCCCCCCCCTTAAAGATTATGTGGAGACCCTCACAGCAAGAATTCATCATGCTAATATCGGATGTGTGTGTGTGTGTGTTTAAAAACTCAGTCGAGTGTCAGCTAATATCGGATGTGTGTGTGTGTGTTTAAAAACTCAGTCGAGTGTCATTGTCCGAGCCTTGCCCAACTAATACGTACGGCAGTTGTACAGGTTCACGCAATTTTTTTAAAATCATAAAAATAACAAGTGATAGAAAACTAAGTATGCCTACATATTTCAGCATTCTGAACACAAATTTAAAACAAAACCCTCTCCTAATCTTTGTTACTCTTTTACTTGGAATCTGTTGTTGCTGTTAGGACCATATTAGCGATAATAAGACAGATTTTTATCCTCTTTTCCAATCACACTGTTACACGTATAGTGAATCTCGCACAAATTCTCAGGACTAGGGAAGTTACTCTACAGGAGATCGATTGATCCACCAGTTTGAACTGTGGTTGGTTCTCATTCTTGAACATGATTTTACTTGCAAATTTTTTTTAAATGACCGATCTTATTCGATAGGGACGCTTTGATACGATGAGCCTAAACGGTTCTTGGTGATTACAGACTGCTAAGAGTGGAATGCGCTGTATTTACCTTGAAGTAGGTGCTGGCTCTGGCACCTGCCGTTGTGCTATTGTCGATGTGGTACGTGATGGCAGCGTTTACACCCGTGTCAGCATCCGTGGCCGAGATCGTTAGGACGGAAGTCAGAACAGCAGAGTTTTCCGACACGGACGCGTCATAACTGGCCGCGGCAATGATAGGCAGGTTGTCGTTGACGTCCGTGAGGGTGATGCTGACGTTGACGTCGGCGGAGCGCTGCGGGCTGCCCTGGTCCCACACGCGGCACCAGGCGAGGTAACTCGCCTGCGTCTCGCGATCCAGGGTTCTGACAGCCGTGGTTATCCTCCCTGTGGCTGCGTTCAGAGCGAAGTGCGAGCTGTCCCCCGCCCAGAACCTGACAAATACGTACAGCAGGTTGGCGTTCTGACCCAGGTCCGCGTCCGTTGCTAGGAGACGGCCGATGGTCACCCCGGTGTTGGAGTTTTCGGGCACGGAGAAGGAGTAGGGCACCCCCGTGAAAACGGGGTCGTTGTCGTTAACGTCGCTGATGGTCAGAGTGACTGTGGCGGAGGTTGAGCGCTGCGAGGGGGCGCCGTTGTCAATGACTGTGACCTCCAGGTGATAAAAGGCCGTCGTTTCGCGGTCCAGTGAGTTTGCTACCTGAATCATTCCCGTGGAAGAAATAATCTTGAAGTCGTTGTTAGTGTTGCCCCCAGTGATGGTGTAGTTCAACCTGTCCAACAGAAAGTAGACTCAGTTGTCGCAATGAAAACACATTTTTAACATTGAAAAAGTTAACGAAAAATAGCAGCTGCACTTAAACTGTTTCACGACATAGGAACACGTGTCTTTAACACCAAACCCAGAAACTATGTCAAAATGCTGTTCAACAGACGTTGTTTATGAAGTTGTCTGGTGTTTAATGGACCAAACTGTGCGTAAGACTGTACAGACTTTCTGCCTGGTACAAGTGATTCAAAGTCCAATATCCGCAATGCATGCATATCCTGAGGCCAAGCTAGCTGGGGTCACTAGCTCCGGTCACTTGCCTGGCGTTGTCGCCAGCATCAGCGTCTGTGGCGATGATCGTGACGACAATGGTGTTGACAGCCGTGTCTTCGGACACCGTTAGGTCGTAGGTGCCAGATATGATGGGGGTGTTGTCGTTCACGTCCAGCAGTGAAACTGTGACGGTGGCAGTGGCGGTGTTTTGGAGGGGGTTGTTCCCCTGGTCTGTCGCCGTCACGATCAACACGAAGCTGTTTTTTTTTAAAACAATGAAATCAGAATAACCATAACTATTTGCAATGCTGTCCAATCAATCTCTTTGCCCATATTTGGAAACGATGTAATGAAATGGAAATAACAATTTCAACAACAATATTCTAAACATTCAAATTTTACAGAAGATATGCCATCGTAGCCAAATTCCTTCAGCTTTAATACAGTTAAATGAATGTAGGGCCGTTTATTGATGCATGGTTATTAGAAAACATAACGCGACTCATCGCAGGTTACCTTGGAGTTGTCTCCCTGTCCAGAGAAGCCAGGGTAGTGATGCGCCCTGTGTTAGGGTCAACCCGAAACCGAGTGCTGGTCAGGACGAACACCACCACGTTGTTGTTGTTGGCGCTGGAGTCGGCGTCAGTGGCGGCAACAGCAGCGACCTGTGTGCCGATTGGGGCGTTCTCGGACACGGTGGTGGCGAAGTTGTCAGGCACCACCACCGGCGTGTTGTCGTTGAGGTCCACGATGGTGATGCGCACCAGGCACGTGGACGAGAGAGGCACGGCGCCGCCGTCGACGGCTTGCACGACAACGTACATGACGGGGATGCTCTCGTAGTCGATGGTGGCGGTGGTGTTGATCCTTCCGGTCGTAGGATCGATGGCAAAGGAACTTGGTCCGTTATACCCTGAAAGTCAATGGGAGCAGCGTTAATGTGTGTGTGTGCGTGTGTGTGTGTGTGTGTGAGAGTGTGTGTGTGTCTGTCTGTGTGTGTGAGGGTGTGTGTGTGTGCGTGCGTGTCTGTGAGAGAGGGTGTTTGTGTGTGTCTGTGTGTGTGTCTGTGTGTGTGTGTGTGAGGGTGTGTGTGTGTGAGGGCGAGTGTGTGTGTGAGGGCGTGTGTATATGTGAGAGTGTCTTTTCCATCCTGAAAGTCAAGACGAGAAGGTAATTTTGCTGAATCAGAAAAAGAATTCAGAATACTAACTAAACAAAACTGTTTCTGTTGCATGTAGAAGCAAATGGAAAGCAATCACGAGCGAGGAAAGAAGAGACAAACGGGTCATTAAACAACTTAAAGCTTTTATTACCGTAACATGATTAACACTGCTGTTGACTTTATGCATTATTTAAAAAATCTTTCACAAGTTTTTTTAAACCCTTTTCATCTTTATTGTGTAATTTTTAAACAGCCTAGAATAATGTGGTCTAAATATCGTCTCGTGTACTCAAAACTCAGTAGCTGTGATATAAAAGTATTACTGAATGTGAACAAGTCCGGCATTCTCTAAATTCCTTTCAATCTCAGTTTCACACATCGGCCATACAGAGAAAAAAACTCACAAACAAAAGAAACGATAATGACTTTTGCTGACACTTCACTCCAAAGCTTTTGTGATTGATCTCCTCGCTCCACGATTTCGAATGGATTGGTCCCCCGAAACATTTAAACAATTAATAAAATATTAATCTACAGCCTGACAGTTATAAACACTTTATATAATCTTCTGTATTTTTTCTCCCACTTTATTCTCACACTCACACTCTTACAGTCTCTCTTTCTCTTCTTCTCTCTCCCACTTCCACTTTGCGTTAACGTCACGGGGAGGACGTCATGTTGCACAGGGTATGAATTTGAATATTTTGCCTTTAGTGAACAGAGCTCACGCTTGCCTGTAATAGAGTAGGTCACTTGGCCGTTGATGCCAGAATCCAAGTCTGTGGCAGTTACTGTGGTGACGGACGTTCCAACAGCGACATTTTCTTGAAGGGTCGGGGTGTAGGTATTCCGGGTGAACTGCGGGGTGTGGTCGTTCTCATCGAGAAGGGAGATAACCAGCTGCAGTGTGTCTGTCATCCCGCCACCATCCCTGGCCTCCACTGTCAGGTTGTAAGCCTGCAGACGTCATATTCACTACATGGATGAACTATTTCACTACTGCGTTAACGACCACCCCAACCCTGGGTGTGTGGGGGAGGGGGAGTGTGAAGAATAAAAGAATGAAAGGTCACTGTTATAATTAAGACCCAGCAGGTCCGCTGTCCGAAAGCATGTTTGCGCAAACAGAGGCAGGAGGACTTCTTCTTTGTGTAAACTTCGTTGTCGAATCTCGTCATTTGAACGCGGTAAATGTGTTGTACATCCCTAGGTCTTTGGTCTTAAGCGAAACAAAAAACTCTGCTTCCTATTTAAGTATACACGCCGAAGGGTCTTTGATTTTGCTGTATGTAAGCCTTTGTTTTTTTAATGCTCTGATATAAATACTTCGTGCACGGTTCTAAGTTTTACCTTGGCTTTAGAATAAGTACGAATACAGACCTTACACGCAAGCATACCTATAACCCGTCCGCACACACACACACACACACCCCGCCCATCCACCCAAATACAAGGATACAGAAAAAAGAAATGCATAGACACGCACGAGCGCCAACATTATCATACAGAAATTAAAAACTAAGTAGAGGGCGCGAAGAGATCCAGGATCCTGTCACACGTGCATCCACCCATCAGCACAGCGAGGTCAACTTGTCGAGTCTCCTGTACCGATGCTTACCTGAGGGTGGGTGTCATAATCCAGTCGGGACAGCACCCGAACCTCTCCGCTGACCGACCCGATGTAGAAAGCGCTGGGAGTGCTGTCCCCTGAGATGATGGAGTACCTGACGGTGCCGTCGTTGCTGCCACCCAGGTCGCTGTCGGTGGCGTTGGCGGTGTACAGGAGAGTGCCGATGGGCGTGGCTTCCGAGACGTTCAGAGCGACTGCGACGTCCGTCAGCAGCGGGGCTTCTTCGTTCACCGCACTGACGGTGACAACCACCATCGCCTGCAACAACACAGATCACGTGACACCAGACAGTTACTTCTCGAGATATTCTGCAAGATGGGCAGACTGTAAACACACAGAAAAAGAAACAAGACAGATCACGTGACACCAAACAGTTACGTCACAAGGTATTCTGCAAGACGGTCAGACTGTAAACACACAGAAAAAGAAACAAGACAGATAGGCAGGTAAACAACCAAACGAAAATAATAATAACAACAACAAAACCACAAATGCATCAAAACACCGTACA
The DNA here is from genome assembly GCA_004794575.1 of Lanistes nyassanus. NCBI lineage: Eukaryota > Metazoa > Mollusca > Gastropoda > Architaenioglossa > Ampullariidae > Lanistes > Lanistes nyassanus. The sequence goes on from SMGT01014452.1 coordinate 239,130, forward strand.
TGTAAGAACAGGAAGAATTTATATTTAAAAAAACACTCATTACACTCGACTACTTCAGGCAGCGGACAGATTTTGCCTAATTTATGAGCTGACTGTAAGGTGCAGGTGGTGGCGAGGTAAGGCCTTGATGTACCGAGGTAACAGAGAAGGTAAGGGCGGTCATACACAATTGCTACTGGGAGTGGTTTCGTGGAATTTGTTTCTGTTGTGAAGAGCACTTTAATAGGCCTATAATTTGATGTCTTGTCGATCTCTGCACGTGCGAACATGTTTGGTTGATTTCCTCATGTACGCATACAAGCGTGTGTGGATACATGCAGACGCGCGCTCATCTAACTTTTGAGACTGTTATAGCTACGGGAGTTTCTTATGATTATATTTAGCTTATCGTGTTACTCTTCAGCTAAGTATAACAATACGCGTGTCTGGTGCGTACATAGCACGTATATTTTGTATAATTTGGAAGACAGATTAGTCGTGGTAACAATGAAATTGCTCGCTACTAGTCATGTGGCGAGAGACAAGGCTTGGCTGCCTAATGGGACTGACCTATGGCGATCAGCCATGTGCTGCAGGGAAGTCCGGAAGGCGATACGGCAATGTGAGCCGTATCTGGTAGGCGAGGCCTGTTAATCGTGGAAGGTAATTGGCGGTCTACGATTAGCAACTTCCAAGATGGCTGAATGATCGGAAACCCAGGGGTGTTGACCAATTTAGTCAAAGGTCGACCTCGAGCGTTGAGGATAATGGCGCAATTACCCCGCTCGAGTAGGACCGAAACCACAACATAAATCTGGCTGTCAGAGAGCAGCTAATAGGGGCGTTGACAGGACACGCGCTAGTGGGAGAGGCTAGTTAGAATACTTCGGATGCCTCTTACCCCCCAATATATGCGGGCCTGCCGGCGACTTAGGCAACTCAGGGCTGGAAGGATAGGCCTGGGAACTCAGGCCTGGGAGGATAGGCTTGGAGGGGAAACTCAGGCCTGGAAGGATAGGCTTGGAGGACAGACTGGGGACACACAGGCTTTGAGAGGACCCAGAGGTGGGCCTAGGAACGGGCCCAGGACGGGCCTGGGAGGACAGGCTTGGAGAGGATGATAGAGGCAGACGGCCCGAACGCCCTCATGGCGAAAGTTTGCTCGCCGTTAGAACCTCTGGCAGCGGCGTATGGCCGGGCAGCAATGAAGAGATGGAAGGCCGATGGAAAGCAGTAATGCTCGAGATGTTCCTCGAGATGGCCAGCTGGTATCAGGAAGACGACCAGCCCCCCTCCGCTGCAGATATCATATGAACTGTAAGATGTGGGAGGAGACTAGCTCTATGTTACGACGGTCACCCACAAGTCATCCCCCGAGCACGCCAATAGGACGGCGAAGATGAGAAGCTGATAAGCAAGGTATAGGCAAGATAGAAACTGGAGACGACATTAATCGAGAGACAGGTCCAAGAGAGAAAACCACTAGACTATCAAGATTAGAGAGACAGGTCCAAGATAGAAAACCACTAGACTATCAAGATTAGAGAAGTAGCATTTTAGATGAACCGCCGTGCCTCCGCCCATTACTCAATTTTCTTCAATTATTAAACTTTGTCGTTGACGTCGAAGTGAGTTGTCGTACGAACGGGAGTGACGCATGAGAGGCGTTACATAAGACATAGGAATGGTGGTGGTGTTGGGGTTGGGGTTGGGCTGGGGGTGGTGGTGGTGACCATGAGAAAGACTGTGACAGTAGTTGTCGCAGGTGCTGTCGTTGTTGTCACCTGTGCTGTCAGCGCAGGCGAGCCGTGATCGGTTGCCTGAAGAACAAGCTCATAAGATGACGTCGTCTCGAAGTCCAGTGCGTGGCTCAGAATGACGTCACTTCCGCTGATGGAGAAAGCGTTGCCTGTGTTTCCAGATAGGATGGAGATAGTGATGGCGGCGTTTGTACCTGAAAGAACAAATAATTTATCAGAGCTGCTTCTCCTTGAAGGCCTGCAGGTAACATCTCTTGAGAAACCTCCTCCAGACAGATGCTGCCATTCTCTTTTGGTGCAGACTTAAGCATATTCCTAGTGGAACCCATAACAATTTCTGCAGGTCCTACTTATAAAGGGTTACTGTCGGCTTCATATCACTAAGTCAACATATTATCATCACCAGGAAATCGTTTTAATTAAAGGTACTGCTTCTGATATCGACTACTTACACTTTGTACAAACTCTAGAATCATTTATTTCATTTGAAGCTCACCTCTCCTAAGTGAGACTTTTCATAATCTATGGCGTCAACACAGGCATGAAAATATAAGCAGGTACCTTTTCTTCAACCTTTTCCTGCATTACTTTGGCTTATCCCCCAAATAAAAAGTCGCTATCTTCGCCAAAACAATCAAAAACACTACAAAAGTTTTTTTCCGTGTAGTTTATATATAACTCATTGGCTAGGTCTGTCCACAGATTGATGTGCTTTTCGCTCGCAGGCATATCTGTACGCATGCGCGAGCACGGTGTCTACCTGTGTCGTCGTCACTGACAGTAACCGTGGTGACGGTTCCTCCCGTGGGGGCGGACTCTAGCACCGTTACCGAGTACAGCGTGGGGCTGAACACTGGGTAGTTGTCGTTGACGTCTGTCACAGCGATGTCAACAGTGGTAGTTGCTGATCTCGAGGTGGCTGAACCCGTGACCTCATCCTCGGCTTTTACCTGCAAAAGAGCGGGAAAGTTATGAGCTTTCAACCTGAAATGAATTGAAACGAATATATTTCAAGAGAAATGAATTCAGCACAGTATATGCTTTCACACGAGTATTGCGAAGATACAGACAGGATCAAGACAGACAAAGTTTTCAAGATCAGTTGATCTTGTTCCCATGGCAAGTGGGCCGCCTCGGTGATCTAGTGGTTAATGCGTCCTTTTTCGAGGCGGGAGGTCGGTGGTTCGCATCCCGGCCGAGTCACACCTAAGACTTCAGAATTGACAATCTAGTAGCTGCCCTGCCAGACGTCTGGCACTATAGGGAACAGTACTAGGACTGGTTGGCCCGGTGTCAGTATAACGTGACTGGGTGGGAATGAAGTCTGTGTTGCGACAGCCGTCCCACGTGTGGCAGCACGTAAACTTTGTCTAAGCAACACCGTCCTGATATGCACAAAGTTTGGGGCTGGACGTTAGCCAACAACCCCCCCCCCCCCACATGGCAAGTAAGAGTTCCTCAAGGTGCGTGTATATATATATATATTAAACACCCTAAGTATAAGCTAAATGACTGTATTAATCATGGGCTGGAGGAGCAGGGAGCTGGGAGCAGGGAGCAGGGACCAGGGAGCGAGGCTAACACAACTACAGTTCAGGACTGGTTTGCATGAGTGTTCGTGCTCTTCCAGTCAAAACAGCGGGCGTAAGGCCCATTCACAAAGTGTATTTACGTATTTACGTATGAACCGGAAATAACAACACTCATGCAAGCAGCCCTAGAACCCAATAGGATCTCGAATTAAAGTTGTACTGTACTGCATTGCATTGTATTGTATACACCGTGAAAAGTTCTATGTCCGATGCATCAAACTAAAATCTCACCGTGAGTGAACACGATGGAGTGGTTTCACGGTCCAGCGCTTTTGCCACCTTGATGCGACCGGATGACGAGTCGATGGCGAAGAGGCCCAAGGAGTTTCCAGAAGTTATGCTGTAGCGAACGGTTCCTGAAACAGCGAAGTCTTCTCTTCTGATACGACTTGCATTTCGTGTCGGAAATAACGGCCACTGTGTCGCCAGTCAAACCTGATACTTATGTTTCAGAAATAACTAAGATGCATAATAACATTTGTAAACACATATTATTTAGTCATACCGCACTCAGACAAAATCGGATGCACTAAGCAGCAAAAAGATGCTTAAACTGATTGACGTGTACATTTGAAAAGCTTTTTATGGCTTTGCAACATTAGTAGAAATTGTCTTGTAAACGTATGTCCCTCTCACTCATACTCCGTGAGACAAAATACTCTGCGAAAACGCGCATTTATTAAAGATTATGCCATGGTAGATACCTTGCAACAACCCCACGTCGGCGTCCGTGGCTGTGACTGTCAGAACTAAAGTGCCAACGGCCGCCGACTCTGGCACGTTCGTGGTGCCATAACCTCCGGCAGGGAAAGTCGGGGCGAACTCGTTCTTGGGCTGCACGGCGATGCTGACAGGAACAGTGGTAGTCCGCGCAGTTGGGCTGCCCTGGTCGCTGACCTCCACCAGCAAGGAGTACGCCGTCAGGGTCTCGTAATCCAACGTCTGGGCCACGGTTAGCTCCCCTGACGTGGGGCGGACGGCAAAGGCGTTCCCAGTGTTGCCGGCCGCCATCAAGGTGAAAGCCAGGGAAGGGGTGCTGCTGTCGGCATCCGAACAGGTCAGCGCCACCACTGTGGTAGTTACAGCCGCGTCCTCGTCGACAGAGGCCACGTAAGAGGCCGGCGTGCAGGCCGGGTCGTTGTCGTTGATGTCTGTGATGGCGATCACGATGGAGGTTGAGCCGGTGCGGGACCCAGCGCCACTGCCGTCGGCCACCTCCAAGATCAGGGTGTAGGAGGATGTAGTCTCGCGGTCGAGGGAACCTAGCACCTGCACGAAAATGACATTCTAGGTGAGAAGCTGAGGTTTCCCGGTGTCTATCCTTTTTGAAATTTACGTGTATTATTGGATGAAAAGAAAGTAACACCAGAAAACGTTTAGGCAAAGCCCGTCCGTTCGTCAATCCATCCATCTAAACATCTCATGCTCAAAAAAACTCTCGAAAATAAACAACTTTTCTAGTTTGAAAAAAATTGTCAATTTGTTCGCGTCTATCTATCCCTAATGATTCAGTTTTGTTAAAAGCCGAGATAAAGAAATTTTTCAGAAGAGCACCATCTCCCGCCTCAAAGACTAAATTTGCGTAGGTTCATTCATGCATTCCCTCCCGCATCCACTCGTGGATCCATCCAATGATCCATCGTCCACTCGTCTACTTCCAAACCTCTGCTGCACACCTGTATGACGCCCGTGGAGGAGTCGATGGTGAACCTCCCGGCTGCGTTCCCGCTCGTGATGCTGTACGTCAGCACGTCGTCAGTGGCGTCAGCATCTGTGGCGCTGAGGTCTTTCACTGTGTACCCGACCGCAGAATTTTCGGGTATGGAGGCTGTGTACGGGGTGGTGGGCGCGAAGACAGGTGCGAACTCATTGATGTCTGTCACCGTCACCTTTGCACGTGCAACACAAAGACCGTGATTCTCGCGGCGAACGAATACAGAGATGATCATTATTCTTTCACTGGCATATGGGAAGGAAAGATACTTCGAAAGAATCTTATCGAGACCACTGACCAGTTTACTGAAGTGAGGGAATGAATGAAAGAATGGGTGAAAAGAAACATTGCTATGTATGAAGAAGACAAATTATGTATACGCGTGAGTTATGCGGCATGACGTGGCATTTTAATTCTCACCAAAGCCGAAGATACAGAGAACGAGAAAGCGATAAATTAGCGTGGATCTGTAGGTCAGTTAGGTGAGGGATGCTGGGCCTCAAGACACAGGGGTCAGCACAGCTGATTTCATGCATAAGTCTACGAGTTATGTGTTGTTATCTTTTAGATGATCCAGAAAACACCAAGCCAGATAAACGAGATGCTACGTTATTTTTCGAGGGCGTGACTCACTTCAACCACGGTGGTAGCTGTGTAGGTGCCGTCTGAGGCCCTGATGGTCAGGGTGTGTGTCTGTGCGGTCTCACAGTCCAGCGCCGAGATCAGCGACACCACCCCCGTGGACGGATGTACCGCAAAGTGGGTGTCAGTGAGAGAGTAGACGACGCTCTGAAACATTCGGTCAGATTGTAGATCACGCCATGAACAGACATATTACTGACGCTGTAGATGACGCTCTGAAACATTCGGTCAGATTGTAGATCACGCCATGAACAGACATATTACTGACGCTGTAGACGACGCTCTGAAACATTCGGTCAGATTGTAGATCACGCCATGAACAGACATGTTACTGACGCTGTAGACGACGCTCTGAAACATTCGGTCAGATTGTAGATCACACCCTCAACAGACATATTACTGACGCTGTAGACGACGCTCCGAAACAGACGCATTAATGATACTCGAGTAATTACTTTGTTAATAAAAAAATTAAAAATAGTCGTGACTGGCAAACAGAGCCTACTGGTCAGTTACTGAGATGGAATCAGTCTGGCAAATACACAGTTGCACCATACAGACTCAGCTGCGAGGAAGAAAGAACGCTGCGTTTCGTCGAAAAGCGCTAGAAATAAAATCATGGTGGAAGGAGAGAAGTGAGGTGGGTGGAGCAAGGAGGTAGGGGGACATGGAGAAGGGGGAGATGGGTGGGTGGGTTAGTGGGCGAGCGAGCAAACAGGACAGAGGAAAAGAGGGGTGGAGAGAAATAGACGCAAATTTACGTATAGGAGGAGAAGGGGGTACATAAGAGGAAACAGCAAAACAGCCGATCAAAAATGAAACAATGGGAATACGGCGATGAAAAGAGATGATAAACTTACCGGTGTATCCACATCAGGACAGGACACAGTGACCACTGTGGCCGAGGCAGGATCGGCGTTCTCGGCCAGCGTGGCAGTGTACACAGACGACGCACACACCGGCGGGTTGTCGTTGACGTCTGAGATGGAGACGGACACGGTAGTGGAGGAGGACAGAGGTGTGGCGCCTCGGTCGGTGGCGCTGACCACAAGGGTGTAGGCAGTCGTTGTCTCGTAGTCCAGGGCTCCAGCTACTGTGATGACACCAGTGGAGGCATCGACAGCAAACTTCCCGGCGACAGAGGCGGACACGAGGCTGTAGGTGATGGCGGCTGAAACATCCAAGTATTTCAAGGTCGTTTGATCTCGACCAGATTCAACGAACGAAGCAACGAAAGAATGAACGAACGAACGAACGAACGAACCAACCAACCAACCAACCAACCAACCAACCAACCAACCAACCAACCAACCAACCAAAAATGGCAGACACATACAGATTTTAATTGCCAGGTGTAGGGGAGGGGGCAGAGAAATTTCCGTATTTTCGAAGATAAGGCAAGAACAGTAGACTGAAACAAGCAAGGGGTCAGTCCTGTAGAATAATGGACAAGCGCGCTGCAATAGTTTTATGTAAGGTTCGCGTGAATGAGGTTGTTACAATAGCGCGCTGCAATAGTTTTATGTAAGGTTCGCGTGAATGAGGTTGTTACAATAGCGCGCTGCAATAGTTGTATATAAGGTTCGCGCGAAGGAGGTTGTTACAATAGCGCGTGCAAGAGAGAGACGTGCGTACCGTTTGTCCCTATATCGCTGTCTGTCGCAGACACAGTCGTCACAGTGTGACCCAGTGCGCTATTCTCAGGAACAGCCGCTGGATTGTAGGGGTTAGAGGTGAACACTGGTGTGTTGTCATTTACATCTGCGAAGAAAAGGAGTTCCAGCGATACAAGCTTTACAAACATATTAATGTACCAGAAAACATTTCCAAATCATCCAGTGAAATTTGAAGCAGATTAACACCCGAGTGATCGTAATGACAACATCGCAGAATTAACCGTACGCACATGCTGTTAATCTCACCTGTTATGTCCACAGACAGCGTCACTGTAGCTGTCAGTTTGCCTGATGTGGCCTTGTCCGCCACTTCCAAGGTCAAGGTGTATGAAGACGTTGTCTCTCGATCAAACGACGCCGTGGACACAGTCACAGCACCTGCTGCATCCACCGCAAAATGCGCCGCTGCGTTTCCCCCTGTGATGGCATACGTCAAAGCGTTGTTGAGGTTGGAGGGGTCAAGGTCGCCATCTGAGCAGGTCAAGGTTTTGACCGAAGCGCCCTGCGCAGCATCCTCTGCGACGGAGGCCGCGTACAACGTCTGGGTGCAGGCCGGCGTGACGTCATTCACGTCCGTGACGTCGATGGTCAGCGAATAGGTGCCGGTCTTGGGGCTGGGGTTGGTCGTGCCCCCGTCCACGGCCAGCACGCGCAGCGCGTACCTCTGGGTTGTCTCCCTGTCCAAACTTGCCACCAGCGTGACTTTCCCTGACGCCGCGTCGATGGCGAACTTGCCGAAGGCTCCTGCAGCGATGCTGTAGGTCAGCTGCCCGTCGGCGCCGCTGTCTGCGTCTGTCGCTGTGATGGTTGTCAGGGATGTGCCAGTGGGCGTGTTTTCGGCTAACGTCACCGTCGAGGAAGCGGGGGAAAATGTGGGCGTGGCTTCGTTGATGGGTTTGACTGTCACCGTAACCATGGCATCCGCGGATCTTCCCCCGCCATCGCTGGCTCTGACAACGAGGGAGAACGACTGCACCGTTTCGTAGTCCAAGTTGGTGTTATCATCGATGACGACGTGGCCGGCCGTTGGATCCACCCGGAAGACGTTACCCGTGTTGCCCGAGGCCAGTGAGTAGGAGATGGTTCCCCCGGCCGCCAGAGTGTCTCGGTCTGTTGCAGTAACCGTTGCCACAGTCGTTCCCGCTATGGTGTTCTCGTTGATGTTGGCGTAGTACACACTCGGTGCGAAGACAGGGTCGTTGTCGTTTGCATCTGTGACGGAGATGCTGATGGCTTCGCACGCCGTCCGCCGCGCGTCCACTGTGTTGGAATCGGTGGCGCAGATGTTAGCTGAGTAGCTGTGCATCGTCTCGTAGTCCAGCTGTGCTTTGAGGGTTACGTCACCCCTGACGGAGTCCACTTCCAGGTACGTGGTGTCCGACAGCGAGTACGTCACCGTGTCCGACCCGTCGTTGCCGGAAGCGGTGACGCTGAGGAGGGCGGAACCCACAGCCCGGTTCTCGGCCACATTGAGCGAGAAGGGAGTCCCGGAGAAGGTCGGGTCGTTTTCGTTCACGTCCGCCACAGTCACGACCACCAGCACGGACGTGGACCGCGGGGTCGAGCCTCCGTCCGTTACCCCCATGACCACCTCCAAGGACGTGTCCGTCTCGTAGTCCAGCTGCGACACGCTGACGACCCCAGCCGTGCTGACGGAGAAGTGGCCAGCTCCCGTCACCCCGTTGACGCTGCGGATGGAGTAAGTCAAGGCCGCGTTGCTGCCCGAGTCGGCGTCGCTGCAGCTCAGCGTGGCTACTGTGCCGGTGGCATCCTCTCTCTTCTGCACCGACAGCACGCTGAAGGTGCACAGCGCCGTGTTGTCGTTGACGTCACCGACTGAGATGCTGACGGTGGCCGTGGCGCTGCGCGGGGGGCTGCCCTGGTCCGTGGCGATGACGTTGAAGGTGTAGGAGGTGGGCGTGGTCTCGTAGTCGAGGGCTGCTTTGATGGAGATCCAGCCGTCGGCTGACAGCAGGAACTTCGCGTGTGTCGTCATGGAATACGTCACGACACCGCCACTTCCGCTGTCGGCGTCGGTTGCTGATACCTTTGACCCGGAATGAACCATTAAAAAATTTTTTTTGCCGAAGTGTTTTTATCAGATAGCCTGATCTCTTCACCATATTCTCTCTCTCTCTCTCTTTGTATTCCTGTTGCCTCTTCACTGGCGCATCTTTATCTGGCATTCCCCATTCGGTTATCCCTTTCCCTTTTTATTTGTTCATACTCCCAGCGGCGAGATCTTTAGTTCCTCAGTTCACAATGCACACTTTTCCATTCCTTATTTCGAAAGTTTCCATTGCTCTTCCCCATTCTATATTTTATATTCCGAATACCCTATCCACATTCTTTGTTTCATATTCCCCAGACCGCATGCTTTACCCTACTCGTCACCTGGCCTCTCTCACCTGCACTAGTTCCGTCCCCACTGCCGTTTTTTCGTTGACGGTGACAGTGTAAACTGACGACGTGAAGACGGGGTCGTGCTGGTTCACTGCCGTCACCCTGACGGTGACCAGCGATGTGGAACTGAGCGCCCCGCTGGCCCCGTTACGGTCCTTGGCGGTCACGGTCAGCGTGTAGCTGCTGGCCGTGGCTGCATCCAGCTGCCTGGTCGTTGTGATGACCCCGGTGGTAGAGTGGATGGCGAAGTCACCATTCGTGTTGCCACCTGGAATCGCAACCCGTAGATTAACGATGAGGTGCCCCATACACTCCCATCCCACTCTCCAACTCTTCTTCAGGCTGGATCAGTGAAAACCACTCACCCGTAATTGAATAACTGACAACGCCGTTGTTGTTGGTTGCAGGGTCATCTGCATCATTTGCCAAAACTGTCACAACGGTCGCTGGTGGAGTGTCCGTCTCCGAAACCGAGGCTCTGAGAATTTATATTACATTACATTACAATATGTCATCTTTTCTTCCATATTTTGTTGTCATAACCATAATTGCAGAGAGACTATATTACATGACTATGTTATTTACACAGACTTGATTATGGGTACTGTTCAAAAGAGGCCTAAGCATTCTGTGACATAGGTCAGCCTTCCCTCTGCTTTTCTCGCCACAAAAGAACAAAAAGTGTCGTTACGTGTAGAGCGCGGATGTAAAAACCGGCGCATTGTCGTTCACGTCGTCGATGGTGATGCTGACGGTGGCAGTTACAGTGGTGGTCGAGTCGCGGGCAGTCACCAGCAGGGTGTACATCGACACCAGCTCCCGATCCAGCGACGACGACAGCACGATGGCCCCTGACGAAGCCACGACTGCGAAGGTCGAGGACGTAGTGACGAAGCCGTAGGTCACCACGCCGTCGGCGGTGCTGCTGGAATCGTGGTCTGTGGCTGTCACTGTTATTGCTGTCGCGCCCACCGACAAGCTTTCGCTGACAGACGCTGTGTATGTGGCTGGAATAACCAATGGGTGTATACAGACGCGTGTGTTACACTGTTTACGTAACACGCAAAAACAAATCTGAAAACTGAATAATGAAGCCGACACGGAAACGTTGCAACCTTTAACGTGATAGCTCTCTCGCCCTCTCTTAAAAATATATCTCTACATAGCGCCGACATATTTCTACACGAATTAACACGACAGGCAAAGTTCTTTGTTATGCGTTACTGATTTATTATTGTAGTTCACGACGAGTTGGCAACTAATAACAGAATAAAGCAAGCACATGCTACAGGTACATTATACATGCTGTACATTAGACCAGGTGGGCGGCATACTTTGCGAGAAGACGGGGTCAAATTCGTTGACAGGTCCCACAGAAATGGATCCCACCACGTCCGCCGAGTTGACGCCGTCCGAGACCCGGATGGTGACGTCATATTTGGTCGGGCCGACGTCATAGTCCAGCTGCGCGGTCAGCGTCAGAGCGTTTGACGTCATGCCAAAGACCGACGTGTCACCGCTGGCTATGGCGTAGGTCAAGCTCGTGGCAGTGACATCACCGTCCGTGCACGTCAGCGTCAAGATAGTGTCGCCGACGGCCGCAGGCTCGCTGACCGTTCTGGCGAACGTGTTGACGGTGCAGGAGGGCGTGACGTCATTGACGTCGGTCACGCTGACCGTTAGCGTGGTGGAAGCCGAGTTGGCGCCGCACTTCTCGACGGCCATGACGACGATGTGGTACGTGGACACAGACTCGGTGTCCAGAGAAGCCCGGGTGGTGACCAGCCCAGTGGAGGAGTCGATGTTGAACTGCCCGCTGGGGTCGCCGGAGACTATGGAGTACTGAGGATCTCCGTATGGGTTCGTCGTGCCGTCCGGATCAGTGGCCACCAACTGCGCCACCGAGGTTCCAACAGCCACGTTCTCTGCTTTGGACACGGAGTACGGGCCGCCGAACACGGGGGGTCCCTCGTTGACGTTCTGAACGATGACGTTGACGACGACGGTGGTGGAAAGGGCTGGGGTGCCATCGTCTGCTACCACGACCGTCAGAATGTGCAAGGAAGCCGATTCGTAGTCAACTGCGCCTAAGAAAAGAGACATCGAAAACTTTCAGGATGTCTCTCACACCTGAAAGATGTCGCGAGGAACATGACGAACGTTAAACCACCTGTAAGCACATTACTCTGTTAAATAAGAGTTAGGCACCGTTAGCAGGTGTTCAAACCATCCGCTTTTTCTCGCCTATCATGTTTCCTTGTGCCTCGTCGACAATATCTTCTAGGAAACAGTTTATCGAAAGACTGCTACTATTTTAACAATTTCTCGGTCTGCTGGTCGGCCAATCGTTCTTACTGTCTTGCTGGATTCCACCGTTAACGACGCTGAAAATCGACCCTGGACTTTGGGTCAGCACGTAATTCAAGTTCGTCCCGTCTTCCACATCCGTACACCCTAGGGAGTTGATCACGGTATGCGGAAAGGTTGCTGTAACCAAAGTTACCGCGCATTACATATAGACCAAGTATAGGAGTATTAAGCATTTATAAACACCCGCACACACAAGCATACAAAAACACTTAAAACACACGAACAAATACATGCTACTGATATGTCTCTTTACCCGCATAACATACATTACCTAAAGTTCTCGCTACTAAAATGCCAGCCCTCCTCCCCCCCAAAAGTGTACAGGATAGCAAAACAACCAGCTACCCCCCCCCCCAAAAAAATGCGTATATCCCTGATAGCAGAACCCATCTTAGTGCAGTTCCAGCCGAGAAGTGGGGAACACGGGCTCACACATCAGGTGCGTATGCTGGGCCTATATATGTGCGTCAGGTGTGTATGTTTCACAGAGTACGTCATTTACCATTAGCGTACTAACTGTACTTACAAACTGACTCCAGTACGGTGGGCGACCAGCTGGACTGAGAACAAGATGGCGCGTTGTCGTTCGTGTCGGAGACATCCACCGTGACTGACCCCGTGCCCTGCGCAAAAGACAACTAATTGGCGTTGACGCGGTCTACCTGACGCAGGTAGCTGTAAGAGGACAGTGGGCGAAGGGAGGGAAGTGTGGGAGAGAGGAAGACGACGGAGGGAAGTAGAGGGGGAGAGACAGTGGGGGTAGGGATTGAGACAGGACACGAGTATGCGTGTAAGCACTCACAACAAGCCCGCCACCATCAGTAGCTGTCACAGTCAGCACGTACTGCTTTGCGCCCGCCGGAAGTGCGTCATAATCGAGGGCCGAGACCAGCTTGATGGTTCCGGACGATCTGTCGATCGAGAATAATGAGCTCCCACCCTGTGTGACTGGGGAGGGGCATAAGAGAAGAAACACGTCAATCAAGGTCGCCAAGTATTAACGGGAATTTTTTATCTCTCTCTAGCGCAGTCTAATTTCTTAAAGGGTTTTCGCTCTAGGAATGCGTGCACGGTCACAAAAGTTGATACACACACGTGTTCCCACACGCCTGGGTACATAAGCTGCAAGGGGATTGTGGCTGACAGATGGAATGAGAAAAATAAGATATGAATATCTCAAGATATATATATATACACAAAAAGTGAATGTTTTGTAAAGGTTTTAGCATTAACTTTTAATTCAAAGGCTGGAGACAGCAACGAAAAAGAGAAAGATGCTTGAGGAGGACAAGGAACGGAGAATAAAAAAGACAGAAAAGTAAAAAGACAGAAGGAAGATAATCTACAAAGGCGACAGCGACAACAACAACGAAGAAAAAGAGGATAACGATGATGTGGCAGAAGGCAGACCAGGGAACATTCCCTTTGTTGCCGCGAACCCCTCCTCTTTCCCCCGACGAGTAGTTGTAGTTGATAGAACATTTTTTGTCTTCTAATCACTTATCATAATACTTATCGTCTTTTTTTTCTCTCTCTCTCTCTCACACACACATTTCCTTCAAATGTCGACCAACCTGCAGTGATGGCGTATTGGGTGATGGCGTGAGGTGGTAGGTCAGAGTCCGTAGCTGTGTATGTTGTCACGACGTATCCTGCAGCCTCGCCTTCGCTAACAGTGACGGTGGAGGAGGAAGTGAAGGTGGGCGTGGCTTCGTTGACGGGAGTGACGTCAATCTTGAGGGTTAACGTCTGCGAGTGTGAGCCATCAGAGACGGAGACCTGCAGGAGGTAGGACTTTGTCCCGGAGTCGTAATCAACGGCTGGCAGCAAAGAGGAACAGCAGGAAGAGTTTATGTTCTTGTGGGTTTTCTTTTGTATTCTATTTTAAGTTGACTCTCCCTTTCTTAATAGCTACACACATACATATGCATACATGTGCACACGCTTCTAGACATACTCGCAAGCGCAAGAACGCATGTACTGACATCCACACACTTTTACGTTTATACACACACGCACGCACGCATACACACGTCCACTTTGTGTAGCTTACTGTTGGCCAGGGTTATTTCCCCAGTGGCGCTGTTGATGGCAAACTTGGCGTCACTGTTACCGGAAGTGAAGGTGTAAGTCAGAGAATCTCCATCAGCATCTGAACAAGAAGGAGTTGCCACCTGAAATTCAAGTTTTATTTTTATGTTTATGTTTATACTGAGCATTACATCCAAAATGTTTATGCAGAGACTGAACATCACATCAGAAATGTTTACGTAAAACTAAGCATTACATCCAGAATGTTTATGTACAAACTGAGCATTACATCCAAAATGTTTATGTACAAACTGAGCATTACATCCAAAATGTTTATGTCCAGACTTACAACTAAATACGAAATATTCCGACTGAAGGTCTAATCAGTGCTATTATTTTGTGTTTGTGATTTGACGTTTGCTGCGAGAGATATGACGCCTTGGTCGTCACGTGTGGAAGAATGGGATCCCTGAGATACGACTTACGACAGTTGAAGTTGTGGCTGATTCGGGCAGTGTTGCTGTTATCAAGGTGGGCGCGCAGACAGGTGCGTTGTCGTTGACGTTGCTGAGAGCGACGCTGACGGTGGTGGAGGCAGAACGGGTCGGAGAACCTCCATCTGTGGCCGTTATCACCAGCTTGTAGTTGTCAGTGCCACCATCAAAGTCCAGGGTAGCCACGGTTCGAATCTCGCCGTTCGATTGAATGATGAAGGCATCGTCTGTATTTCCTCCTGAGGGAATGGGGGAAAAAATGAAAAAAAGCTAAGTACGCGATCGTTGGTTCGCCATCAGCATCGTTGAGAAGGTATTGTTCTGTGTTTTGATGCATGATGCCTGCGTGGAGACGTAACCTTAATTTACCTGTGATGGATAGGGTGACAACACCGTCTGAGCCAATATCTTGGTCTGTAGCGGACACTGTCGCCACCAGGGTACCTGGAGAAACTGATTCGGAGACCTGCGCAAAAGCAGTGAAACAAAATTAAAACTCATGTTTCCGGTATATTTTTGAAATTAAATTACCAAAAATCACGCGTTGATAGGGCATTCAGGACATTACAGTTTCCTGTTCCTGTTAGTAACTGTCTCTCGTTTCCTATAGTAGACTAGAGGAGAGACGCATTCAAATGTGGACGTACTGGAAGACAGAATAGGGACGATGCGAGCGCGCGTGGAAGGTTGATGAGCGCGTGGGAAAGATGACTGATGACTGCGTGGGAAAGATGACTGATGACTGCGTGGGAAATTCGATCTATAGTTAGTGCGCATGTGATAAGAGGACAGGCTCAACACTCTGAGCAGGGGTTTTGAGATTAATCGTAGGCAGATACTGCATGACATCTTCAGCAGAAATTGCGTCAATGACTAGCATTACATTATCATCAAACAATACAGTGGGGGCCCCCATATCCCCGGGGATACTTTCCAAAACTTGGGGGATGGAGGTATACTGTAGAGGGACGCGGGTGGCTGAGTGGTTAGAATCCAAGGACGCGGCCGCAGGCTGGTTCGAACCCCATGTGCCGCGCAGCACACTTCCTCCATATACAGTTCAACCGACCTGGCCCCACAGGTTCGGAAGGTAATGAGATGGGCGCCTCCCTCACGATGCTGGGCCAAAGAAAAGTGATCCCAAACACCCCACTCCCCTACTATCTTTTAAAAAAAATCGTGGGACCTCCGTGAACTGTGCCTGTATCGTACACACTGCCTAACGCGTACAAAGAAGGTTGCCAACGCCTCACCGTCACGGTGCCAGTAGGAACGGTAACGAACTGCGGGTCGTAGTCGTTGGTGGCAAAGACAGATACTGTCACTGTCGCTGTGCCAGTTCTGGTGGGAGTGCCACCGTCTGTCACCACGATCCGAACCAAAGTGTAGGCGTAGCCGTGGTTGTCGAGATCTATAGCTGCGGCCAGCTGGAACAGGCCGGCTGTGGTGGCGTCAAACGCGAACGTCCCTGCAGTGTATAGGGTGGAAAAAATTAGACCTAGCGTGTTCGTCGCCTACGTTTATAACAGTATTTTTTGAAGATGAGATCCGCGCTAACTTGCTTCGCTGCTTTGTGGTAACAGCAAGAAAACTGAGTGGAGGTAATTTTTTGTTCTGTTTTGTTTGGGGATTTTTTTTTTTGGGGGGGGGATTTTTTTGATTTGGGATTTGCTAAAGAACGTTGAGTGCAAAGAATAAAGCGCACAGACCTTCTCTTAGAAGAAAAAAAGGAGAAAAAGGTAACACACTTCAGGTGATTGCAACCAAGGCTTTTCTATACACTGCGTGACACAAAGGGCAAAATGTATGAAACAGACTTTAAAAAATTGATTGGCACCTATATGAAGTGGTGGCAACAAGCCTGATACGCCTGAATGCCGCTGTGTGAATGGCTACAGGTACCCAAAGTCAGCGGGGGATGGTATACATGTACTACTTCAAGGCGAGGTAAAGGTTGACATGTTTGGAATGCTTGGAGTAAGAGTTGATGTGAAAATATTTACAGAGGGCATTTAAAGCTCTGACACTGAAAAAGGCAAAGGTGTGACGTACTCTCGTACCTGCAGTAGAAATATTTTGAGAGGCTATTGCATAAAGAATTGTAAAAATCCGACCACTATCTGAGCTAAAAAATACAAAAATTAATGAAATAAAAAACCTAGAGTGATACATGTTGTTTTAATAAAAATCAAAGGATTTAAAATAAATGTTAAACCATTTTACGAAACTATTTGTTAAAACTCACTGCAAATAAACCGTTAAGTGAATTGAGTGACTGACGAACTGATTGACATAAAAAATGATAACGTGTGCAAATTATAGAACGTTTTATAACGAAAGATGGGGCTGGAGAAAAAAATGTAAGCAATTAAATGAAAGTAAATGTCTCTACATAGAGGACTCTGTCCATACCGGCAGGGTTTCCCACCAACACGGAGCTGACGCCGTAAGCAAAGACAGGTGACTGGTCACGATCAGTTGCTGACACCTGTAAAAAAGGTTTAACAAACCCGATAAACTTCCAGGCAATTAATAAAGTTTAGCTACCTGCGAGAACCCCACTCTACAAGTGCAAGGACGAAGTAAAAAGCTCCAATTTCTGCCTCAGTGTACCAGGGATCTATTTCTACTAAATTAATTTTGATCGTGAAGGACGTACATTAACACATCTGTAATATATCTTAATGGAAGGTCCACCCCCCTCCCAGCCCAACCTGGTGTCTCCTCAGTACTTACAAGGGCAAGAGACGCGCCAACATTGGCTGACGATTCACCGAGAGTCTTCAAGTACCCGGATGACGTGAACTCCGGGTCGTTGTCGTTGACGTCACTAAGTGTAATAATGATGTCATGAGGGACGCTTCGTGTGGGAGAACCCTTGTCCTCTGCTTTCACCGTTATCGTGTATGACGTCACCCCGCTGTCCCTGTCGAGTGACTGAAGGGTGGACAGAACTCCGGATACGGAGTCCAGACGAAATATCCCGGCAACAGTGTTGCCGCTGTCTAAAGCAGACGACAGTAACACTGGCACACTTTCAGCTGACATTTGTTTGGAAAATAGAAAAATTTCTAGTCCATACTTAGAGTGATAATTGAACAATTACCGCTAAGATTATCACAGACCTCTAAACAGGAGGACAAGAATCAAGGGCGCTTACAAGTCACCATCCTGCCAGCTCAGTCTTGTTAGATGCAATATAGACTTCATGCACTTTTTGCGTTCTGTCAAGATCGATTGCTTTGAACAGGAAGCGTAAATAAACAAATGCGTCAGATTATTAGAAACGAGAGGGTTAAAGAAGTCCCCAGTCAGCGATGAATTTGTCAATATGTAACGCACTGAATTGAAAAGCCTAGTGCGCACGTGCGCAAATTTTATTTGGAGGATTTTTTTCGAGTCTATTAACTGTGAATGCATGTCACAGGACAGGTTAAATTCTTACTGCGACGTCGGGAGCACGCCCCCAGCCCCCAATCACCACCTTCCCCTAACCCCTATAGTGGGAAATCACCGACAGGTGGAATCACTTTCCTCGAAACAAACTGCAGCTGGGAGTCGTGTGTGCACGTTACTCACTATCTCTGACGTTGGTGATGGAGTAGACAACAGTGCCGTCAATCCCTCGGTCGCTGTCGCTGGCAGTGATGGTTGTGATCGTGTCACCTATACCCCAGTCTTCGGCGATCGTCTGGTCCGTGGGAGTTGTTACCCATGATGGACTAAAGTCGTTCACACCTGTCACCTGTTACACGACTGGAAGTATGACTACGAGCTTAACGATGTGTGGGCATGTTGGTTGAGTGTGTATTTGCGCACGCGCGCACGCAGCGTTAAGTGCGTTACATAACAAGATTACTGTATGCGA
Source organism: Lanistes nyassanus (assembly GCA_004794575.1). Lineage (NCBI taxonomy): Eukaryota > Metazoa > Mollusca > Gastropoda > Architaenioglossa > Ampullariidae > Lanistes > Lanistes nyassanus. The sequence continues at coordinate 257,659 of SMGT01014452.1, forward strand.
ATGTTTTCAGTTGCTGTCATAGAGGGACACCTTTGAATTTTTTGTTGGAACACATAAAAAAAATCAGCATTTTTTTATTTATTTTGCTCTCTTGAAGCTTATTTGTCTAGCAAATTATGAAATATATTTGAAGACTATACTCCAGTTTTATCATATCCCTAAGTATCGAGAGCGTCTGGATGGCTTAAATGGAAAAAAGTAAAGTCACATAATTATCAAAATTAAAAGAGAAAAGTCCAGGATTACACGGCGGAGCTTCGTAATTACTTAATTATCTTTGACTACCAAATGTAATGATCTCGCGAAATTTATCCGCTTAAATAACGTACAGTGACAACGATGGTGACTGTCGCAGTGTTCGGGGTACCGGAAGTTGGGGAGTCCTTCACGTGTATGACGACAGTGTACGTCTGGTCAGTCTCGTAATCGATGGCTGTGGAACCTGTCTGCAGCTGAGACCCCGGCAGCTGAAACACGTTGCCGGGGTCGCCGCTGGCGATGGAGTAAGCGATGGTGTTGTAGCCGTTCAAGCTGGAGTCAGCGTCGGAGCAGGTTAGCGTCGTCAGTGAGACAGCTGCCACCAGAAGCAATCAACATACACTGTGTTCATCTTGCCTGGCAAAATGCCATGCAACACAGCAGCTCTAGATTTGGTTCTATTCAATATTTTTTCTTTTCGAAGTTTGGAGAAAAGAAGCAATTTGAGTGACTGCGGCTTGGGGTAATAAAGGTAAACAAAAAGAACTTAGCCAAGCGAGAATTAGACAACAAGTCTAGAGGGTGGGACAGTGGTGTCAGTATACAGAAAGGCATAAAAATTACTTTTAAAAAAAACCAGAGCGACATTTTTTAATGTAATTTTTATGCCTTTCTGTATACTGACACCACTGCCCCACCATCTAGACTTGTCTGCGTAGTTCTTGCTTGGTTAAGTTCTTTCTGTTTTACCCTTTAAAGTTCTTTAGAAACTCATCTTTTCTTTTTTCTCTGTCAGAACTCATTACATCCCACCTAGTGTCTGCCTGTGAGCCTGCGTGCTCGTGTGCTCGTTGCGTTGTGTGTGCATGTGCGGGTGAGTGCGTAAGCCTTGAGATACTGTAAAAGATTTGGGGCTTAACACATACTGCAATTATTATTAATTAATTATTAGTCGGGGGTACACTGCCTATTGTCAAGAGGCTGTACTTTTTGCTCCATCCGTCCATCCGTCTTTCCGTCTGTCTGTAATTTCGCCTGCTTGTCTCTTTCTTTCTCTCTCTCTCTCTTCCTCCTAATCTCCCCGCCTTGGCAAAGTGTCGTTTAGCTGTGGTTTGGCCAGTGTTTTGGCTGTGATATCCAAGGACTGGTACATCTGGATTTTTTTCGATTCTCACTCTGCATAGTTATTATATTAGACGTTACCTTGGGCGGTGTTTTCTGCCACTGTGACGTAGTACACTGAAGGGCTGCAAGAAGGTGTGACGTCATTGACATCTGTGACGCTGACTGTGAGGCTGGCTGTGGCTGAGTGAGGGCTGGCCGCAGCGTCTTGTACCTAAAATGACGGGCAAGGAAAAAAATATCAGCAGAACGTCTGTGGATGAAATAAAATGATAAAACCAGCCTGATCGCTAACTGTCGCAAGAAAAGTGTGGAGTTACTCCTGCACATTTACCGCAATTTATCTCGTAGTCTTTGTGGTACTTTTGGCTGGCCTACAAACACAACCCCTTACACCCACCCTACAGTTTTGACTACGCATGCGCAGGAAAGCACATGAGATCACCTTGATGACGAGCTGGTCGTACGTGTCCTTGGTTTCCCTGTCCAAGCGCCGTGCCGTGGTGATCTGGCCGGTAGAAGAGTCAACAACGAACGCCGAACTGTCTGTTCCTGGAAAACGAATTAGTTAAAAACACTGCCTCAGCAACAGATCAAAGGCTGGAGATGAAGAATTCGTCTCCTCTACTTACGTCATTGGGGGCAGCTGTAGAAAATAGCGCCTCGCTGTCGCCTTTTTCCCCGATTCAATTTTTAAAAAAAAGTGATTCAGAGGAGTGTTAGAACTGAAGAGAGACCTTGGCCCCGAATATATAATGAATATATGGTATGACTTCTAGAAAACACATTTATACCAAAAATATTATCAGTAATGCAAAATATCGAGCATATACGACTTTAACTTTCTTTAAAGTTAATATTTAAAGTATTATAAAATGAGCTAATTAAGTATTGAAAATACTGTGTTTTCACAGCCGTCGGGTTCAATTTCATTTGATTTCTTGTCAAGAAATGACAGCTGACAAGCTAACTTTTATTTTGATTTGTTCTTTTTCTCAACATTAGTGTATGCTAAGCCTCATGTAGTAGGCTGATGGTTGCATGACCATGTGGTTCGAGAGTTCGGGAGCACAGGTACCCTGCAGTGAGTAGGTCAGGGTGTCCCCAGCGTCCTTGTCACTGATGGTCAGCGCGAAGGGTACCACTGTACCCGGATCTTTGTTCTCATCGACGCTGGCCACGTAGGTTGTGGCAGATATCGTCGGGGTCTCGTCGTTGACGTCGCTGACGGAAACAGTGAGAGTTCCTGTGACGACGTTGCCCCCGTTATCGTTCACGCTGTGGGATCATCATCATCATCATCATCATCATCATCATCATCATCATCATCATCATCATCATCATCGTCGTCGTCGTCGTCGTCGTCGTCGTCGCTTATAGACATCGTTGTCTATACCACCACCACCACCACCACCAACAACAACACTGTCGTCGGGACCACCATCGGCATTACAACCACCACCCGCCATCTCCAACGCCTTCACCCCACCACCACCACCACCACCACCACCACCACCACCACCACCACCACCACCACCACCACCACCACCACCACCACCACCACGGCACTACTAATAACTCTGGCTGCCCCAGATTTACATCGCACTGTAGTGAATGAAAATGAAACTTTCGGCGAGTGTAGTTTCAAGATGTAACTAGTATTCCGCTAGTATTTTACTAGTATTCTACTAGCTACAGCATCGCGCGTAGACGTTAATATAAATTTTAAACATGGTGAGATGAATGAACTCCGGCTCCTATCTATATTCCAACTATACAGAGATGAGTCGTTGAACGACGAGGCCCACAGATAAATTAAGGATCGAATCCTAGAGAGGACAGAGTCGATGGGAGTGCTGACGTATACATGACAGAAGAATCGTTTTCCTCCCTGGTCTGGGTTACCTGAAACCTCGTTTCCCCGCAACCCCCCCCCCACACACACACACCCACCCATTTATATACAGAAAAAAAGAGATACGAACTCGTATGCTGATAGCAGCTGATGGCTGTCTACTGACTATACATACATAGATGCCCCTAAAGGTCACAAAATAAGCGACCATTTAGATTATATATTAATGCATGAGCGTCCTTATCTATCATTCTGGTGAGTGGTTGGTCGAAGGAGATGTTAACGCTGTGTATTCTACGTGTAGGCACAAAACACGACCGAATCAAACAGTACTAGTACTCACGTGACAGTAACTGTGTAAGACGTAGTTGTTTCATAATCAAGGGCTGATGCCAGAGTAATATCTGCCCCAGAGATCCCGAACGTACTCGAGCTCACAACACTGTACGTCAGAGTGTCAGCTGCATCGGCGTCAGTCGCAGACAAGGTGTAGACAGTGGATCCCGTGGCTGTCTGCTCGGAGACAGTCACCACAGTGCTGCCATCTAAGGCCACGTTGGTGAACGCAGGCGCAGCACCTGGGGGGGAATAGGTTCATGATGTCATAGTGACTCCCACAAGACGCTATTTAACGTTGAAATGTCTACATTCGGCTAAGGAGAACGAAAAATAACGTTAGGCTGGTTAGAGCTGTGAAGAGGTCGCCGGTTCAGACAAACATGATCGGACTTTCATGGAAAGTAACTCTTAAGGACGTGAAAAGTCAACCCGCAATACGTCGTTAAAAAAAATAATACATATAAGAGTGATGTGGAACGCGGCATGTGCAAGACTTAAATGCGCACGCGCGTCATGTGCAAGAACTTAAAAGTCTGTCCCACCATAAGCTTCCATTGGTGGTCTCTCCAGTATGTATCTTTCAATGCCATTTCTAGAATGGTCGCAAATAATGACCTGCTTGGAATTCCCGCAGCGCTCTTTGGAAACTGGACACAGAGAGCCTGGGTTTCCTCTTTCGTTTTTTAACGACCACCTATAGCTCAGCCTTGCCATCCACTTCAATCTGACGGGACTTTCTCAGTTGCCATACAACAAAACTACCTGTTGCCATGAAACCAAGGTATGAACGTCCGCAGTCTCTCGGTTTACGTCTTCGGTCGTGTTAGACCCGAAGTGGTTAAGACGAACGACTGTGTGGCAATCAAAATCTTACTTGCAAAGACTTTGTGCAACACTCGTCCAAATTCTCCCATTCTTGTGGCACAATTCTCGTAACCGAGAAACCACGCGCGCACACGCACGCACGCACGCTCGCACGCACTCTCTCATACACACACGCACGTACGCACGCACACAAACACACCAAAAAGGTCATTCAAGTCTAAATTCATGCGCTAGATAGTACTGACATTTTAAAGGTCATTTACTTAAAGACAAAGATCGTCAAACATCATTGTTTCAAGGGACTATAACAGTCAAAACCGGCTTTGTTAAGATGGTACAAAGGACACAGATGGTCATTTAAACAGAAAGACGTAAACGACCCAGGCGGGGTACCTATGTGGATATATGCACGCACTTATGGTTGTACACTAGGTAGGTAGGTAGGAAGGAAGGAAGGAAGGAAGGAAGGTATATGCCTTAGCCTGCGCACTTACTCGTGGATGCTTTGAGGTTCTGAGGACTAAATGCTCGTGAACAGCATTAACTCACCTCTCAGCCAAAAGGCTTACTCCCCACCCTCTACCCTCTACCCCTTACCCTCTACCCTCTACCCTCTACCCTCTACCCTCTACCCTCTACCCTCTACCCACGTTTTTCGAGTACCTGATCCTGTCAGTTGTTTGCTGGGATGGAGCTACGATAAAACACTTAGCTGAAAACTTCGTAAAAAAGTACGGTGTTCTCAAATGAAAGTCAAGATCCGCGCTTTGGCAACTTAATCCATGTTCAACCACTGTGTGGCAACTGGATTTACACCGTTCCCCAGCAGGATCGAGTCGCGAAATTGACGCTGTGTACGTGTGGAAAAAAGACAAGAAAAAATGGAAATATATCTAAGCCCATATTTTAAAGTGAGTGGTGGGAATGTTTGAACTCGTCGTTGGTGTCGAATGAAGGTAACTGTAGCAACGTGTCTAATGTAGAAAGTGGCTGCTTAATATATACTGAAAGACAGCGAAAACAATAGAACATAATACCCCCCCCCCAACCAAAAAAAGCATAACGTAACAGCAATTGTGACAGGAAAAGAAAGAAAGAAAGAAAGAAAGAAAGAAAGAAAGAAAGAAAGAAAGAAAGAAAGAAAGAAAAGACAGACAGGCAGACAGACAGACAGACAGACAGACAGACAAGAAAAACAATGAAAACAAGACAGAGTAAACGGTGAATGTTAGTGTTACTGATTCAGATTTATCGACATTAATTTTAACAAGCCTAGCGTGTAAGGTAATAGCCTAATATTGCAGTCTAATTACAATTGGTAGGTAATACTATAGCCTAGCATTGTCTGTCATCTTACAATTGTTTTAGTCTATCGGGGGACATGGCCGTGCATGTTGGGTAGTGAAAAAAAATCGATCGATGAAGTCACCACAGATCCTTGTCGAGACAGCACATACACACTTCACACACATAACTGGAGTTCAAAGCGTTGGTGTATAACACGAACAGTCATACAGATTGCTCTGTTCCAAACAGATAATGAATTCCATCTCCTGGCTAATGAAAGATCGCGTTTGACCCTATATGGGGTCTGTGTCAAGTAGATGGTGGTTGAATACTGTTATGATTTTTCTGGCGTCTCGTTGCCTACCCAGTCGGGAGGTAGCGCACATTGTTACGGCCGACCCGATTGGCTCGCTGAAACAGCCAGGAGAGACCGCGCAGTGGAGCGGGGAAGGTAGCCGGCTGAGAGGGAGGGGAACCCGCACCCCGTCCCCCTAGACACCACAGAGACAATACCACGATAAATACGTCCTCGTGTGTTATGACCTTTAGCTACAAGCTTGTTTCTGATTTTTTTTTCTCTGAAAGACTGCTAAGCAAACAATTCAGCGCAAGGGGTAGCGTGATTAGTCTTCTGATTGTGGGTACAAAATCGGAAGGTTCTGCTCTGATTCCACCATTCACAAGAGTCGCGCTTGTGTGTAAGCTGATCTCAGAAGACGATTTTGAGGATAAACATAAAACAACAGCATTCTATTCTACAAGTGCACAGGGCAGAGTGCCATTTATCTGAACAAGAATAACTGTTCTACACAAGGACAAACAAAATAAAGCAAGAAAAATAAAATAAATTAAAATTCAACACCAAAAGAAACAAACGACCACAAATACAATAAACATCAGTGAAGAGCACACAGGTATCTCTAAAAGTTAACAAAGAGCTATGTTCAAGAAAACTATCATATTTAGTTATGCAATTTTCTATAAACACAAAAAATGTTGACTTTCACCTTGCACAGGAGACGAGGCCAGAAAGATCCCCAGCAGCAAACAACCAACAGTCTGCAAATTTCTCATTGCAGACACCGGCCCAGTTGTGAATCTAGAATGTCTTGCTGAAAGAAAAGAAAGCAATGAATTTTGTTAACAGTCTGAGGGTGACAATATTACAGCTTAATTAAAACTGTTGAAATATATGATACAGAATGTGTATGACGGGGAACGGATACACTAAGCACTGCACTAAGCATGAATGCATCCATCCGTTCGTCCATACATACATACATACATACATACATACATACATACATACATACATACATACATACATACATACATACATACATACATACATACATACATACATACATACATACATACGTGTAATTATGCCTTTTTCAGAAATCCGTTTACATTCACGATCACCTGGCTGCGGTGTAGGTGTTGTAAAGTCTCCTTGAGGTGTTAGGGGCAGGTACAGGATTCGCCGCTCACAAGTTCAGTCCGTTCTTGATGGTAATCCCTGGTAAGTTCGCTTCCTTCGAGCTCCTAATGCCACTGCGTGCACCGCCTGAAAGTCTCTTTAAAAATGCCACCCAACACCAGCGCCGCGCTCTGGCCACTGAGCAAGCTTGTGACGTCATTTGTCTGAGGCATGCCGGCCCACGCGCGCAAGAGAGCCCCCCCACGAAGGGAAACACGTGGAAAATGGTGTCGAACCTGACCTGAGAGTATCGTTTTAATACATCTTTTGGGTTACCTTTATGCTTAAAATAGTCGCGTCATTTGGATAAAGATCCAGTCAACCGTCTCCTAAGCTGCTTTTAAGGGGAACCTTGCCAACTTAGTGACCATTCGCACATCTTTCTGTAAAACCAAGCTTTCTCGTGCTGTTAAAGTTTTAATTCATAGAAATGAATAGCACAAATATAATCACTTAGTGTGTGCGTATTGCAACAGTTATTGCAGTCGTTACGATTGTAGGCTTCTTAGCAAAACGTTTTTGCCTGAGTATTTAATTGTTCTGTTAGGATTACACAGTACTGTCTGTCTGTAGTACTCCGGAGTGTGATTCTACCTCTTGTTGAACCGCCTTTGTGGGACAGGTGAGAGCGTTCCAGGTGTGTAGGAACAAAAGGAGATCAATAAATAAATATTCATTTAAAATATTTAAAATATTCAGGCCTGCCTGCCTGCCTGTCTGCCTGCCTGCCTGCCTGCCTGACCGACCGATAGCATGAGCGACTGATCGACAGACCGACCAACCGACTGTTAGGTCAAACTACGTTTGGCAGCTAAAACAACAACAACAACGACAACAACAACGACAACAACAACGACAACAACAACGACAACAACAACGACAACAACAGCAGCAGCGAAGCAGGAACAACAACAAAATAGCTGTCATTAAATTATATGCACACAAAAATATTTTTTCATATTATGTTGTACTTAAGATATTTTAGACATGGTCTAAACCTCTTCAGGAATTAAGCTTTATCTAGAATGAAAGTAGTTAAGAAACTTAAGTTTTATAGGAACCTCATAACAGAATAAATATTTGTGAGGGGCAATGTTAGGCGACGTAAATAAGAAATTTACTTGTTTCCATCTCCTACCAGAAGTGATCTGGGAAAAGAACGCTGCCAACGTCAGAACCTTATGAAAATAAATATCACTATATTAGATCTCGTGTTGTTTTTGTCCCAGTCCTCCCCGTTTTCAATGAAAGGTTTCTTGCTCACACTCTTAATTTTAAAAAAGTTCATTTTCTTCAGTAAAATCAGAGACACCCCTTCGACCGAAGGCGCAAGATCCAATATACTTTGATCTCTGTTCTAAACATGCAAGTCACGACTCAGAAAGCAAGAACAGGTATTAGACAGACTCGGTACATGAAGTTGCTAGCTTTGATTTTAGTGCAGAGTCGTATTAAAGCTTCTGTCTATTCATTGCCCTTCTGTCACAGCCATTGAAGGAACTGAAATGAACAACCTTTTCATACAGATCCAGGCACTTATTTCCACCCCGTGACGATACACTGGAGATAATACACCTTCTTTCTTACTATCGCCCCCCGCTAAGGGAAGGATTATGGAATGGCAAGGCTGAAAGGTAGGCAACTGCGTAAACGGTGTGTGTCAATCCCTGTTATTCCCTTTTCACGTACCCGCAAATAGCATTAATCCGCTTATGAATTTCAGTTCGACAAAGTCCGTTGGCTTTCTTACACTGACCTCGTTTGGTTAAAAAAAACTATCGAAAAGCCTCTCCTTAAAAAGTTCAGCGAAAAAGCGACGATGGTGATAACATAGGCAAAGACTATAGGTAGAATGGGGGAAGAGGTGCGGAGTGAAGAATTCGGCTTTGGCTTTTGTCTGTAAAATACTACTTCGCTTTCCATTATCTTTTGATCCAAATCATTTCTCATTTCGCATTGCACTGTCAAGGAGCTAACTATATACTACAGCACCATGACAGACTAACTCAAAGCCGATTTCATCCCATCGGTGCATGTCACTCCCCTTAACCCCGCAAGCACCTCCGGTGTGTACACGTAGTGTTTGCCACGTCACTAAGGTCCTTAGCGATCCACAAATATATCAGTGCAACCTCGATGACATCCAACTTTGTGTGTTTATAGCTAAAGCGGTTTTATCGTGTGCGATGATCTGTTGGTTTTTCTGATTGTCTGCCCGCACTTTGCCTGACAGTCTGTTTACACGATGCAGTTTGTCGGCTGATTATCTGGTTTTATCTCTGGCTGACATTCTCGTTAGAACTTTGCGTCTCTTTTACGTTCAATCTTCACAAAGTGAACCACTTACCCAACGTTAAATCGCTTCTTTCTTTTATGTGGAATCCCTGTCTCTCTCCCATAACGAACTTACACTATCGCCAAGAGAAAGCAAGATTATTTACTCTAAACAGACTACGTAAATACTGAAAATTTCAATATTACAAAATTTATGTGGCCCTTCTTGAATATCCAATGTCAATAAGAGGGATTATAAAAGCCTTGAAAACTTTTTCTTCACACAGTTGCATCGTCTGCCCTATTTTTTCAGCTCTTGTGGAATTCTATCCGAAGCCAATAAACATCGATTAATACCATGTGTATATCACGCGTTGCTGTCCATTCACTTCGGTGTGGTAGGCCTATAGTTTTCTTCCAGAAAGGAGTGGCCCATGTTACACGGCTGCATTTAACGTACATTTTATTCAGGACACTACATTTTCACAGTTAGCGTAAAAAAATATTTGCCTGCTACCCAACGACGTTATTTAATGATTTAATCGGCTTTAGTAGACCAAAATAGCAATGATTTATGTGGTAGATTGTAGGGGTATGATTTCTTTCATGGTAGATCATACAGATAGGAACTGTGTGGTAGATCACAGATAGGAATATAATGTTTTAGTTTATAAAAATATGTGTATGCGGCACGCAATGGCAAGTTAGCAGGAACCAGGCTGGCAGCGGGCGCCTTAATTTACGAAAGAATTTATTTCACATGGGCTCTGACCCGAATGAAAGGCGTGCACGTATACAGAGTCACTTACACAGAGTCATGCTATACTCTAAATATAGGTAAATAAAATGACCGTGAGCCCTATCACAGTAAAAGAAAATAAATTCCAGCAGAAACAAAAAATAAGGTAAAGCAACAAAACTAATAAAGTATAACCTCACTAACCCAATCGAATGACTAGACCCGCTAGGTGGTAAATGGTGATCAAATGGAAACAAGGTGGGACGTAAACACAAGTCCCAAAAGGGATGATGTAAATTTACCTCTGTTGCAAAGTCATGTGATGTCAGGTTTTCAACCTCTCTGCTTTGTATGTAAATGTTTGAAGGTTTCTGAGTCATGAATAAAAAGTAATTCTTTGTCTGTCCCTAATAGTGACCTCACCCCATTTAAACTTTTTTTCCCTGAATACCATTGCGTTTTTTGCATTAAACTTGTTTTTCCTTACGATATTTACTTTAAAACTTCACTTTTCTTAAAACATTTTATTCCTTATTTTAGTGTTTGATGAAATGTTTCTTTAAACTAAAACAACAAAAATGTAAAATAATGTTCGTGGGTGCGAGCATGGGTGCGTGCGTGGGTCGTACATGCGTGCGTGCTTTGGAATGTCAACGGCATATGTAGCTGTCCTAGCAGCTGCAGTTCCGTACAACAAAGATTGGGCATTATAGAGAAGCTGAGAACTGGGCTTTGGTAATTGTATGGACCAGACGCCTATTACCGATGCTTTATTATAAAAACTATATAGACTAAAAGATTTTGACCAAATCTGAGGATGCTAAACTTATCTTAACTGGGCACAGCTGATCAAATTTTAAAGGTCATATAAAAGCTGCAATCCAGTTGCTTGGTTCAGGCAGGCGTGAAGAACTTTTATCGAACATTCGTCTAGTTAAGAAAAGCCCATAAGATTTTTTTTTATCATTTTTTTAAAAAAATCATCTTCCATTCAACACAGATTTCTTTTTCTCGCTTTGATTTTGGGTGAGGACCGAACCTTATATATACACTAGCATTTCTGCCTGTATGTTAGGTAGGTAGGTAGGTTGTTTGGTAGGAGGTATATGTACGTGGGTACGCACCTACTCGTGCCTATACGTACGGACCGCTTTGAGAGCTGATGATTAGATGTTCGGGAACACCATGAACTCACCTCTCAGCCAAAAGGCGATTGAGTGTTGCATTGCTTACTCTCCGCCCTCTACCCACCACGGCGTTTTTCAAGTACCTGATCCTGTCCGTGTCTGGTGAGACGGAGCTGCGATAAAACACTTAGCTGAAAACTTCGCGAAAAAGTACCCTGTTCTCGAATGAAAATCAAACAAGATCCGCGTCTCGACAACTTAACCTACGCTCAATCACAGTTTGGAAACTGCATTTACTCTTCGGTCCCTAGTAGGAGTCACTGGCGCTGTTTGCTGGGGTGAGGAAAAACTACACCAATAAAATGGAAATGGGTGTAAACCCATAATGTGAAGCTGAGGGGAGGGCATGATTAAACTCGTCGCTGATGTTCAACCGAGGTAATTGTAGCAACGTATCCGTGTAGTAGGAATTGGTTGCAATGTATTGAAAGACAGATCATGAATTCCATCTTCCAGCTTATGAAAGATCACGTTTGACCAAATGTTTTTTGATGATCCGTACATGTAATCTATAAATTTACGTGTTGAATATATACGGAAGAATTAAAACTAGCATGTGTAAATTCTCACCATCTCCATATGTCCATGCAGTGGGTATTTGTGAGCAGTAAATACACGAAATTATTGGAGCACTTAGGCTTGGGGCGATTGTGACATGATCTTGGGGCGATGGGACAGATTTTTGGGGTGGTGAGATATGGGGCGATCAGGTATTGGGGGGGGGGAACGACTGTGACCCCTTACAACCACACGCGCATAGTCCCATAAGCGCGCACACGTTAAAATAAATGCGCTTTTCTAATTGCTCACAAGCGTGCACCTACACACAGTGGGCACACATGACGTTTCTTTTTCTCAGTAGCAACATATAACACGTTTTTGATCTCACAGGACATTTACAGGTGGCAAAAATCGAGCTGTATATTATAAAGAGTCGTGCGGTAGTTGCGCTCATTAATTCTTTTATCCGCAGCGCGAGTCGTGCGCTGCAGGTATCGCTTATCTGCACGACCAGCGGATGATGTGATGATGCGAAGATAATTCATATACTGTTTGTCAATTTTGTTTCATATTTGGCAATGACCTGTAAAGAGAGTTCGTATTAGTTTTACGACAATTAAAGGCTCCTTCTTATGGATAGAATGAACAAACTTTTCCAATCCGTAGCAGGGTGGTTATAAATCGTTGGTTTCAAAACTTAGAGGTTGGTTGGGTTAAAACTCATGGATGTTGTTTTTATTTTTTAAATTAAGGTAGTCCCTGCCTTCAAAGTTAACTTTATTTTGTAAAATTAATGTTCCAATCATTTACATTTTATGGATGAATTAACGTACCCCAAAAGCGCACGACCTGTCGTGCGGATAGACGAATGCCGAAAGCGCACCATCAGGAGTCGTGCGGATAGAAGAATGCACGCCGAAAGCGCACGACGTGTCGTGCGGATAAAGGCGGCCGTTTTATAGTATATATATATATAGTTTATATGATAGAGATATCATGGGTTATTTCCAAACACGTCCACCACTGCCACGGCTGGAGAATGTTCATTTTACATGTGCACACAAGTACGTGTACACATACATCATCAAACATAATGATACACGAAACACTAAAACAGCAGGGGACAGCACTCGAAATCTTCGATGAAAAAAACTTCACCCCGCGACGTCAGTGGAAGAGAGGTGAAGGTAATTCCCTGGGCACGCCTGTTCTGCGAATGCACGTGTGTTTTCTCACGGATTGAATTTGTGGCTTATCTGGAGGAAGCCACGAAGGCAGAAACATAGAATAGTCTAGAATTAACCTTTTTATAGTGAGTATTTAGCACTAAAGTTTTGAAAAATTGGCTGACATTGAATAACATGGTGAAAAACTACGTGTATGCAGAAGTAAACAACGTTGAACTGTTGCTGACCCAGCGTTAGTGTATTTCGTCACTGGCATGTGTGCGTTAGAGGATGCCGGATGGGCATCGTGGGTGGCTAGTATCCCCATTAGGAAAGTGACACGTAATCATTGTAGTGACCAATATATCTATAAACTGTAGCCGAGTGCAGGCTTATCATGCATTGGATTGCTGTCTTGAGAATTAAGGTTTCGACAGTGAGTTCAGAAGGCCCGTGTCTCAGAATAGAATAACTGAACATCGTGTAAGCGGGCTTTTAGGAGCACTTACATCAGTAATCTACAGCGGAGCATTGTTTTTGAAAGATACAACTGACTTATTTTATTTCGCGCTCTGAAGACGTCAGATGCGAACAGCAAAGTTAGCTCCGCTTGTACAGTAGTAGTCACCCTTGATAGTGTGGGCTTTGTTTTTGTTTTTAGCTGCAGGCATGACGATCTCGGGGCTTTTTGTGTTAAGTGTGTTTCTGGGGGCATCTTTGGCAGCAGAAGAATCACAGACTCGTTCAGTATTTCCCGACAGGAGACGTCCACCAGGTTTGAAGTCGCCACGAAAATGTTGGTGGGCCAAAGAAATCACTTCAGATTTTCACGTTGGAGGACGGTTGACAGAGCGACAGATTAAGTATGCTGCTGACTGTGGATTCCAAAGCATCGTCTCGCTTTTCACATATCCAGACGATGAGCCAACAGCAACCTTTGGTGGAGACTACTTGCCCAGGACATCGGAGGCAAGATATATTGCTGAAAACATCGCTGGTCTAAAGTACATCAACTTGCTGGACCCCATGGATGAGTGGGCAAGTGTTGAAGCAGTTCAGAAAATTACTAAGGTAATCCTAATCTAACATCCAGCTAGCCTAAATACAATTAGGACATTAAGTTCTTCTAAGCAGTTCAGATGATGAAGAAGGTACTTATTGCTTACATACAACCAGTTAAACAGCAGTTAGAACGTTTAGGTTGTCCTAAAAAATGACAAAATATTAAACGTACATATCCTTCCTGGTAACTACTATTAAGATAAATATTGAATCAGCTAATTTGCTCTTTTTATCCAACAGCTATTCATTATGTTATTCAATCATCATCTTAATATTTATAGTGAAACTGTAGAATATTACCAACAGCTGTTCACTGTATTTTTCGTCATCTTATATATATATATAGTGAAACTGTAAAATATTATCATGGGAATGGGCCGAAAACTGCTGAGGTCAGTTATAACTTGTTTAGGGCACCTCATCTAAGTCCTGGGACCTAGAAGGTCGTGGGGTACATGCGGAATGCAACTTCCAGCAATCTCTGCCATTCTGGTCTGTCTTCTGCTATTCATAGCAAAGCTGGGATGGCAAGTGCTGTCCATTTCTTTGTAGAACTTTTATTCTTGCTTGTATTGTTCTCATTGGTGTATTTCAGAATGTACAATAAACTTAAAACACCTTTTGCAGATTCTGCCCACTCTGCCTACACCCGTCTTCCTGCACTGTGATCGCGGCTACACCATCACCTTTGTAACCTTATTGTATTTGGCCAACCAGACCCGCTACAACCCTGACTTCCTCCCAAGAATAACTAGCGCAGATTTTTACAATATAACAGCTGCAATGGGATTAGACTTCATCTCAAGAATTCCACAAGAGGTGGTTTCTGAAATAACAGGAGAACCTACACCAGAGAATCCTACAAGGTGATTTTTGCTAAACTGACCCATCTTTTTAAGGCATGTTAGCTAAAAACATCCATAATTTTTTTAAAGCTTGATGCAGAAGACATGAAAGCTTATGATTATATTTATAATTTTATAAACATGCACTTATTTTAGGAAGACATTTTCTTTTTATCGCTTTTTTGCTCATACCAGTGCTTGTAACACATGCATGAAAATTTTAATAGATAATATACAACATATCAGATAGAGGGAATCTGTTTGTCTTTCCCTTGAAGATTTCAATGTGGTGATACTTTTTCAAGCAATGCGTGTACAGACGTGAAAATATTAATATATCAGGAAATGAAAGAAAGGCATGGCAAAAATATAGCATAAAATATAATGTGAGCAATGTAATGCAAGTAGGATGTGGAAAATGTTTGAAACCGACAGAAACAAACAGAAATCAGTGGCCAGTAACATGAGTTGTGTTTGGATAATTTGTGGGTTGGATTGCATGAATGTTAGTATCTCCATTTCTAGTGCTGGACATAACAGGGGTCTAAAGCCGATTCCCTCTTTCACACCCACATTTATGTATGTACACCTTACAAGAACATAAGAATCCCCAACTAAGCCCTGCCTCTCTGTAACTTCTGTAAGTTGCTTAATTGAATCTTGAATGTTAAAAAGGCCAGAAGTTGAACCTGAGGACTGGTTGGATTACTGGATGGCTCACCCAGTCTACAGAAACTGGTTCACAGGAGGACAGATCACAAAGTCACACATAGTTGTTTTAGAGGAAGTAAACTTCACATCTGTGATTAACATGCGGTCAGGGATCATGCTGGATGGAAAGCCTAATCAAGAAGAAGTCAATTTGCTCAACATTCGACAGAATACTGGCACATATGCTCATGATGGGAAAGAACCAAGACAGTTCAAAAGTCGGTTGGAGGAGACGAGGATTGACCCAAATAGGCCAAACTATTTCGTTGGCCCTACATCTGAAGTCAACTACGAGAGTCGAAATTATGACGAATTTGGCGATAACGTGGGCTATCAGGAACTGACCGAAAGATTGACATTCGAGTCTTCCAAATTGCAGTATTACCATCTTCCTGTTGGTGAGTTTTATTTTCCTGTCTTATTTTCCTTATAAGGTGAAAATAGGGTCGTTATTATTGCCATCAATAATATAGATTTCAATGTAGATATAGATGGTTTCATCTTTTAAAGGGTCAAGATCTACCACCTGGCTACGGTACTGCTTTCTTCTTTCCTACTTTCTCTGTTTTCGTCTTGTTTTCTCCGTTGTCCCACTTATCCTCTTTCTTTCCTCCCTTGTTGCCCTACTTCTCTCCCTGTTCTTGGCCTTCATTTTTCCCTTTATATTGTTTCTCTTTCTGCCTCTCTTGTGTCTTTGCATCTATTTGTTTCCCCCCATCCTTCTGTCATCCTTTAGGGGTGGAGTATGTGTTTGTCACTAAGATGGTCGTAGGTTCGAATATTATGATTTCTGTCATGTTGGGTTTCTGCCTACATCACACGTGACAGGCTGCGAGGTAATTGTAGGCTGTCCTAATTCTTCCCCTTCTTTCTCTCCAAACCCCTCGCCTCCCCGCTTCCTTTGCATCCTTTGTCACCCTTTCCATTCCTATCCCCTCACTTATGGGTAGCCTTTTCTACTGACATTAATGAGCTGAGCTCTCATTCAGCCAAACTCTTGTTCTTTTCCTCCTTCAGTCTCTTGCTCTGTCACATTCACTCTTTGCTAACACATAAAAGGTTTATACTTTGCTAGATGTGGTTGAGCTATTGCAGGAAGCAAATTTGACTGAATATAAATGAATAATTAGAAATCATTTCAACAGTTAAAATAAATTTTGTTAATAACAATGGTTGACTTGTTGAACAGATTCCGAGGGGCCCTATGGACCTTACGTAGACAAATATATGAATCAGTTTTTGGAAATTGGAGGCAAGGGGCCAGTGCTGGTTCACTGTGCCAGTGGTGCACGAGCAGGTAAGAGGCTGTCACAGACATTTGCATTCTCACTTGGGACTTCTTTTTTTAAAACATTTTATGTCTTATTTTACTTTTAGTTAGTGTTTGTGTACAGATCAGATAAAATGTTTATATTTCTTTAAAATTATAAGAACACAAAAAATGAAATAATGTTTGTGTGTGCATGTGTGTGTATGTGTGTGTGTGCGTGCTTTGGAATGTCAACAGCGTATGTGGTTGTCCTAGTAGCCGCAGTTCAGCACAACAAAGATTTGGACTGGGCATTATGCAGAAGCCGAGAACTGGGCTTTGGGGTTTCTAGGGACCAGACACCAGAGATCTATGACACATATTACCGATGGCTTGTTACAAAGAGGCAAAAGAAGGAAGAATTATAAGGGAAGGGAGCTCTGTTTTTACTCTGTCTCATTTAAGTCATTTTATTGCTGTCACAAAGTTTTTAAAGAACTATTACATATTTTTGTTATCAGTTATTGCTGGCTCAAACCTTACCTTTACCTGGATTGTTACTTTATTTAGTGCTACAGTTGTTGTGCAGCGTAAGCACATGTCAGGGTATTTGACAAAGGGGAGCAAAAGCTGCTTAGGCAGATGCACAAGTACTTAGAGTGCTGTCCTTCGAACTCGTCTCACACACCCCTACTCCCCTACGACCTAAACCAGGTCATGGGACATCCTTGTCACTGCATCTAATGTCAAGATGTGTCTGGGAGGGATGCTTGTTTGGGTCTTTTCTTTTCTAAACAAGGTTTCTTTTGAACATTTGTATTGCTCCCCAGCTGAATGAGATGATGATCTGTGCTTTTTGAAGCAGAAAAAATTCAGATTTTGAAAGCCACTCATGCAACAGTAGGAAAACAGTTATTTTGACACTTAATCTGTACCCCCATTTGACAATTAATTCATGACCTTGTAAATATTTTTAGTAATTTTTGCTAAAGTAAAATGACCACAGGTTATGTAAGTTTAAGAACATGTACACTTTATTCTTCATTTTCTTGTTATACATTCTTGTTTTTTTTTACAGTTTTAGTGATGTTTCATTTTTACAAAATTCTTTTTAAATTGCTTCTTCAGAGCGGGCCATGGACTAGTGTAAAACCACAGTGTGTTTTTCTTTGTGCATTATTTTTACGAGTTATGAACTTGTGCTGGGGAAGCTGTGTCAAAAGGTAGATTGAGTGGAGAGAGCCAAGCTTTTTGTGGTGCTTATAAACCAAGCATGCATATAGAGCTTACATTTTTGACCTAGTTTGTTAACTTTGTGTGGTCGTTCCGTTTTATATCCTTGCAGTTGACGTTCTTTTCATTTAAGTTAAGCATTCTTCGTACTAGTTGTGTTTAGTGGCCAGAGCTGTTGTTATGAACATGTATAAAGTTCTTTTCCCTCGTAGAGTGGAGCCTAGATAGCTCTTTGTATAAAGCTGCAGATTAGTATTCAGGAGGTTTTTGGTGAGTGGCTGAGGATTAAACACTGAAGTTAAATGTTGTGCAGACTCCATTCAGCCATCCTACAAACATTAAACTGCCTCTCCATATTAGCCATCTGACTGCAGCTGTCAGTCTAGTGGTTGTTTCAGTGCAAACCTTAAAGGACCCCATCTCCCCATCATGCAAAATTTTAATTGCCACGTGGTAGAAGTACCGTCCCTCTAAAATTACCTACTTACCTTTCCCACATAGAGCTGCTAATTCTCTCACACTTTTTGTTATTGTTAAGTGCATGCTGTTATGCATCCCAAGTTATGGCCAGTGCACTGATTAGGGGTAAGGAAAGTTTGAGGGGATTTTTTTGGTACTTAATCATTTGACAATCCTTATACGGCATTTAGTATGCCAGAATCCACATACACCTGGAAGCATAATTATGTTTGTTAAAGAGCGATACTTTGAGAATCTTGTTTGCATGCCTCTTTTCTTTCATTGCCATTCTTGAACTAACCTGTTGTAGCTCTGTAACAGAACCTGTCACAAAGCATTAGCTGCTAAAGAGGCAGAAATTGAATACCATCAGTTTGACCACCTTGAAGTATTGCAGGCAACACCTGGAGCTTTCTGCTTGAATCAGTGTGAAATTTCTTTCCCTTCCTGTCATACTGAGGTGCTTAATGAACACCTTTGGTTTCCTCCTTCCAAAATCTAATGGCAAAGATCTGTCATGAAACCTTCCTTGTTACTTATTGTTCAGGTTCTTTGTGTGAAGTTTGTCTGTGTTTTTCTTCGGTTGCGTTTTCCTCTTTAATCAGATAAAGTGTCTCCTTGAAACAATCTTCCAGTTCTTGTTTTTAAAAAAATGGCAGCTAATGTGCCAGATTTTCTTTGGGGTTTTTTGGGGTGGGGGTGGGGTGGGGTCTGTGTGTGTTTATATGATTTCTTTTTCGACCACACTCACTAGCTTTATTTACGTTGTGATGGGTGTA
Source organism: Lanistes nyassanus (assembly GCA_004794575.1). Lineage (NCBI taxonomy): Eukaryota > Metazoa > Mollusca > Gastropoda > Architaenioglossa > Ampullariidae > Lanistes > Lanistes nyassanus. Next base: position 276,970 of record SMGT01014452.1, read on the forward strand.
GTAACAATAATCATTCCTTTGATCTCCATGTCAGATGATTTTTGGATGAACAGGCAATTTATAATTATATAAGTAAAATGGGAAATCGTACCAAGAGTTTACTGTGTGGAGTCGGGGCAATCAAAGGAGGTGCAAGCAGTTGTTTGATGGATAAACTTTGACCTGTTTGTGAAAGCCCTTTATTATTGCTATGAATTGTTGTCGGTCCAGTGGTATGTTGATTGTATGATGCCTGCATCAGAAGGGATTTGTGAAAATAAGCAGGCCATATAGATATCATGATTGCATATTCAGCGAATTTTATCTGATTTAGGACAATGATTGATTGATTGTTCATGTGAGTTTTTGATTGTAAAGAACGCAGATGATGTGGATGCAAAATATTTTTTTAACACAGTATCATTTCTTTAATAAATTCTTTGAAAAAAAAGTCACACACTGTTGTGACAAAAACATTTAAATTTGGTCAAAGGGTAAGCATATTAAACTGAAGGCCATGAAGATCACAGACACATATCCACCTGATGCACAGTTCCACCGTGTTATTGAAATACTCTGAGTCTTGTACTTATTGGGAATTGGATGTTTGATTTGAAAGCTGCCAGTGCTTGTAGATGTATATGAAGTTTATTTTTTTAAACGACAATTGACTTGACTTAAATGTAAAAGAATCTTGGTGTGAACTTGCAGATGCGTATGTGCATGTACCAAATATTTCTAATGTTTCAGATTTGAGTCAGATTTGTTTGATGAGCTCTTCTGTTTGAATTTTTTAAGTTACTTTTTTTAACAGTTAAATATGCTATATGAGGCGAAAAAGTGCAAGTTTGTAATATTTATGTGATGCCCTGTGTTGGGAGAGGGTTAATTGTTGCTGACTGGAAATGTTGCAAATGTTCTATGATGCATGCAGTTGTGTACGAAGTGGCTGCTCTCAATTTTGACTGGTTCTGGAGATATATATTTATATATACCAAAAATACATGGTGCGGGTAACTAAATACTTGTTATTTTTCTGATGTGTTTGTATATATCTGTGTGTCATTGTGGGGGTGGCTGTGGGTGGTGGAAAGGTGTAAAAGTGGGCATGCGAACAGGTGGGTGGGTGCCAAATGCAAGTACATCTGCATGTGACACACAACACCTTATCAGGGTACGTGTGGTAGTGATTGAAAAGCACGCAACTATATTTCCAAATTACCAGCTGCATGGTGTGCCCTCATGCAATAGGTGCATCCCTCCTGGCTAGAGGTATCAGAGACAAGGGCTGTACTTGGCTTGTTTTTGTCTTTGAGCCTACCATCTGAGTGTACCGAGGCGCCACATAATAATTAAATATCTCAGTCCCAGCTCGGCCAGCTGTCGGATACATCCATTTGATTAACAATTTACAATCCATTGTACGAGAGATTCGATTCGATTCGATTTCTTTATTGTCATAAGATCATTGTCCTTTAACAAGGGGGAGATAAAAAGAAATTACATAACTATATTGCATACGCATCCATTCTACTTCCCATTCAAACGCATCCATTCATCTTCACAATCGAAGCAAACTTTAGATGTGGTCAGTAGATTGACCGAACAAGTTACGTGATTCGTACACCAATGCCTTGAGACAGTCATAATAATAACCTGTATATTTGCTGGTTGTACGGCAGGCCATTCGCGATCAACTGAATGAAAAAGCTTTCGTCTTCACGATGAGCTCTGTCTTCTGTCTAGTGCTAAGTGGAGAAATTTAGCTAGATTAACTATTTCTCTAGTATTGTTAGATTGTAGAAGTAAGGATAGCTGGCTCCATGTTGGGTTGTTAAAATAGCGTTGATGTATAAATTTAATCCTGATGTCATGATATGCCTGACACTCCAAAATAAAGTGACATTGTACGAGGTATTTAGTAATCCTATTCAAAACAAAATAATTTTCACATCACTCCAAAATGTAAACTGTAAGTATACATGAATTTTTTAATTTAAAAAAAAAACTAGCTCAAAATGCCTTTAAACGATGCAGCGTAAAATTAAAAGAATTATCACCCCACTCGACACTACTACATCACTGCTGACGCCATCTTGTCTCATGCGCTGTTACATAGCACCACCGTAGGGATGCTATAGCTTCTAGCACGGAACGTAGCACCGCTACATTGTAGCAGCTGCCTTGAAAAGCGCTAGCTTAGATTGGCTCTTTTGCTACGCCTGTGAAACCCATCTCAGAGAATCGGGGCAGGATACCAGGTGACCTTCACCTAGCTGTTACTAGGAACAAGCCGATCATTATGCTTGCAGAAAGCATAGTTGGGAAAGTCCGCGCGATCGAACTCCGCCGATAATAGCAACAGGAGGCGTGTGGTTACTATATGTATACGTCACAGCCGGCGTGCCGTACTAGAATTACTGTTCATTATTACTAGAATTACTGTTCATTATTTTGATGCTTGCTGGCAGGGGGGGGGATGCTTTAACCATGCGGCGACTGCACCATGGGGAATGGGTATGGTGAGATTAAAAATGGTCTGATGGTTGTAGGAATAGGATGTAGGTTCTCTGTTCGCTGGCTTTGGTCGTTTTCCCACCACGTATAGTGGTGGTCGTTCGTACTATATGCAGTGATTACCCCTCTCTCTTGATCTCCCCCTCCCATCCATGGTTATCGTATTTCTGACGGCATTCTAGGTTGAAGTAGCTTTTGGTATGTACCAGAATTACTCGATCTCTGTCTTTATCTTAAACAGACCCATTCTTTTGACCCAAGAGGTTTATATAAGCCTCTCATCACACATTTAAGTGAATTTCAGTACTGCTGGTCTGTGCGTTCGTCTGTTTTGCTAGACATCTATATCAGCCATCTTTCGTTTAAAGAGCATAAAAAGAGAATGGCTGTGATATACGCTTTTGTCCAATATATTTACATCTTATGTCGGCGTTTATTGTATGGTTGTTTATGGATAATTACGAAATGCAGCATATCCTTGATCAGCATTTTCATCATACGTTTAATGTGGATATATTCATATAACATTTCTGTATATTGACAAAATCTACCTTTTCCCACCCGTAATATAGCATTGACATTGTAAGAATAATAGTAAGGTCAGAAATATTTGAAATTGTTCACAGCAACACACAGAATTGTTTTCCTCGGACGATCAGAAGGCTGTCTGTGAAATCAAAATACCATTGTTGTTTGCCGTTTTTGTCGATATCACGTAGCCATATTTTTCCGTTGCTTAAACGATTTCGTCTTGGAACTGAGACGAAAAGAATTATTAAATTCCACTCTTTAGCAGAGCCATACTTCTGCAAAACCGTACATGATTATAATTATTCTTCGTCCAGTAACAACCTTTACTGTATTTTAAACATAAAACTATCCCTGCCTGCATAGTGAACAGTAAGTAAAACAAGTTATTCAGTTCAGTATCCGATACATTGCATTGACGTGGATCAAGAATTTCCACATATGCTTCTGGTTTATATATGGTATCGGCTTCAAAAAAAAACAACAACAAGAAACAGAAAAGAAATTGATCCCCTCGCAAAGACAAGCTAAGATGGCTGGCGGAAGGCTTCTGATATCATGGATTTATATGCTGTGGTTTCTGTTTAATTAATTAATATCGGTTCTGCATTGTTGCAGGTAATCATACTGCAGACAGAGTCTCAAGGGATTAAAAAAATAATGATGATGGAAATGTGTTTTTAGAGGTCCAAAGTTGTAGACGGTTCGGATCGAGATGAGCGAGATTTGTAAATAGAAAAGGGGCTAGCATCGATCAAGTGTACAGAGTATACATGATATTTTCACACGCTTAGTACAGCCTTTTGCCCTTGAACACAATGCTGTGTAATTCTAAGCTTTTGATAAGAGTAGTGAAAGTGGATGGAAAGGATGCCCATAATGGGCCGGCTGATTACAGACCTTGACATTGTAAAACACATCCGTACACTCTCACAGACGGCTATATAATTATAGCTTCACGCCGGTAGAACCTTAGCCCACTATATATGATTTGGTAATTGTTTACACACAGAAACAGTGTGGCGCATCAAACTACCTTAGCCTGAACTGCTGGAATGAAAGATGAACTAACGGTAACATTTTTCACGGAATCGACTTTTTAAAGAATAGTACATCGAGATTATCATGGTTTTTTTTTTTGCAGACTGCCGCAAGTCGTGCCGAGACAGTCGGTGGGGGGGGGGGGGCTTTGTATATTTCACAAATATTGATGGCTGACGTCTGGTAGCCGTGATTGTGGACGACTCCCTGTCTTTGTCTTCAGTAACGATGCCGCTCATTGTTGCTGAGCCGTCTCTTTGTTCAGCAGCCGAGCTATACAATCTCAGACAACTGGGCCGAATGGCACGGCGCCTGAGGCCATGCACACGAACAAGGCCTGGCAGATGGCAGGGCGAAATCTAGCTCGGTGGCCCGCGAGTCGCTGCGGCGGAGGACGATGGCGATGACTAAGTGCGACGCGTACAGCGCTTCTGACCAGCAACAGACGATGGCAGCGCCGGCAACTTTCTCTGTTCTGCGCGTGCGGGCGGGACGCGCTGTCTGGTGCCACAGCGTTGCGACCGCACAGCTGTAGTTGTCACTCGATCGCCTCTCAGACTGGTTCTCATCGCCTCGCTGTTGGCTGCTGCTGGTGCTGCATCGTTGGTGACTGCACAATGGGCGACACGGTAACGCTGATCTGTTCTGTAGATTGCTCATTACTCACGACTTCCGTTCTGTTCTTTATTATTTTATACACCCCTCTGCAAAATTACGTACTCAAATTTCGGCATCTGATTTTTTTTAAACAGCAGCTGCTTTGCATGTACTGGGTTCGCTGCTCCTGCATTTCAGACAGTCGCTGCAGCAAGCAGCCTCATCATCAGGCTGCCCGCTTCTGTGAAGCCACTGCGACAAACACGATAAAATTCTTTAGAACTGAGCTATGCACACTGCTGCTTCTGTAGCCGATTTCTCTCGCGGCTGTCGTATTAACTTGAAGATGACGCCAGCATGGCTGTTTAAACTGGAGCTGAGTCTGGAAGAGTGTAGCGACAGTTCGCCGAAACAGAGGTGTTTTTTTTTTTGGTCGACATGCGTAATGCATGAATATCGATCGCTTTCTCGCGATGCAGCAAAGCTCACTTTTCTGGTCTCTGTGTTTGTGATTTTTTTTCTATCTTCTTGTCTTAAAAATTGGCACTGTAAGTCCTGGAGACACCTGACGTTATCAGCGTTTGACGATATCTTGAGCGAAGTGAGGAATATGTCTAGAATGAGGAAGCTTGAACTGATTTCTGATTCCGAGAAATGATGATTTTTTTTTAAAAAGTTGTCTTTCATGTGCGGTTCGCTGTCACTCGATCTTGTAAAACCTTAGACGAACGAACAGAAGCATTTATTTGCTTTTTCTTTCGTTTCTTCATCTTGCTTTATCAATGCTAACGATAAGAAACCTAGCCTCCCAGCCCCATACCCACAAACCAACAGCCATATCAAACAGTCATAGAAAGAGAGGGGGAGAGGGGAGAGAGAGAGAAGGAAGGAAAAATATTTGGAAGTCTCTGTTCTGTGAGATTATTTCTAATCAATGTCTTTTTTTGCGCTGTTTCAGGGAGGCACGAACGGTCATCCTAAATATGAAGCTATTACAATCGAAGTGAGTACACCTTTCACAAACTTCCTAATCCATTCAAACAACATGTATAGACAAACTGAGATTATAAGCCATTCATTATGAAATCGCAATAATACAACAGAAATTAGGATGGAAGCTCGTGGAGATAAATAGCAGATACTCACGAAGGTCGTCTTTTAAATCATCAAGTTTGATTAGGTTAGAGCTTGACATTAACATTCTCTCGGACAGGTTGTTCTTCCCTGTTGGTAACCTTTAGTGCAATCTGCTATGAAAATATCGAAAATATGTTAAATTGTGTATTTTTCCGCACGGGCAGCTCATCCGAAATTTTACTTGCCCGACAGCAAGTCACTTTACCTGGGTTAACAGGTGACCGTAAATTTGAAGGGACGTTAGCTGAAAGGAGTGGTAGTGCTGCAGTTTGGGTGGGGGGATTGGGTATAGAGAGGAGTGCCGCAAACAAAAATAAAAAGAAATTAAAATCCTGTCATAATATCATGTTAACAGACTTAGAAATTATTCTTCGCTGCTGTACATAGATTTTTCTTCGCAACGAACACAAGACTTTGCTGCTTCCACACGTACATATAGGCCTACTTCCGGGAAAATATATCTGCGTTCACGCAACGAGTTAATAGCAAGTTGTGGGTACAAACAATCTCACCATTGTTTCAATATTTATATATGTATAAATCGAGAAGCTCTTTTAGACGAATGCGGAAATAAAAGTGATATTTAGGCCTACTTTAAAAGGATATAAAGCTTAAGAATAGCAGGACAGACAGGGAAACATACAAATGAACATACACATACGCACACACCTGTACATCTTTAAAGCCAGATCGAGTGGAAGACCGCTAAATGCACATACGCACACACCTGTTCCTTTTTGAAGCTAGAGTGGAAGACCGCTAAAAGTGTCAGTTATTTTTAGTTTCAAGTGTCTGTTGGATATCTTTGCAAACCTTATAGGTGCGCCTTAGATAATTATTAAGCTTTCTAGTTTTTTCCCCTTGACAGGACCCCCCGTACGTCATCAGGACCGCGGACGGGAGGCCAGAAGGGATGCTGATTGATCTGCTGACGGTGCTGTCGAAGACGGCCGACTTCACATATGACCTTAAGATCTATAACGGTACCTATGGACACCAGAACTCGCAGGATGAGTGGGAAGGGCTCATCGGGCAACTAGTCAAAAAGGTGATTGTGTGCGCGCTTTCATGTGATCGCTCGTGGGCTTTGTTCGCCTTGCATGCAGGAGAGGGGGTGGGTGGATACCGATGCATGACTGGAGGGAAGAAGCCAAATGTTATATCCCAGCATGCAAGACAGCGTTGGCCGACATAGAAGATTGTCGGATAACTGTTTCAGAATAGGCCTGACATCTATCATCTCAAACAAGAACAAATGAGGACAGAGCGCTATAAAATCGTCAAACGACAACCCCAACAAAGTACTGGCAGCGCTAGACACAACTGTATGCTGACGTAAGCAATCAAGGGAGCCTATCGTACCCATACACGTAGCAAAGAGAGAGTCGAAAGTAAGGAACGTGACAGATCTTCAAAAAAGATCTGCCATCCCTTTCTTTTAAACGACCCTAGTCTTCACACGGCTAGCCCCTGGTGTACCACGTGTGCATACAGCGAATCCCTAATTTATATCGTCAGTTCGCTCACTAAGCGTAAACTAACAATTGGGATTCGACACAAACACAACATAGGACAATTACATGGAATCCTCATCTTAGATGCTGGGTTGGCACGTTCATTCCGCGACGTTTGCTAGGACGGGTTTTAATTGCAGACCGATCTTATACAAAATAAGTTGTTTAAGTTTTAGACTGAAAAGCAAAAGAAATGTGTACGACTTAATCTGTGAAGAGACCTCTCTTAATGACATCAGTTGACTCCTCGCAGGACGTCACTACAGCGACAAGAAAATGAGGTCGAAGGCGTTTACGAACCGAATTTCAATGCTGTTTCATGCAAGCAGTGTAAAAGCCAAAAATTCACGCTCATTCTCATTCTCAGGAATTCCCAGCAGCTGTGTAAAATGAATCACAAACAGTTCTGCGGGATAAAATCTGTGTGGAGTGTTGTTATTTTGTCCGTTCTTTTGATCCCATTGTATGCATACTAGTCTGAAGAAGTCATTGAATCCTCTTACTCCTCTCTGTCCTCATAGTCTGCTGATATAGCCGTCGGGGCGATTGCTGTGACAAGCAGCCGAGAGAGTGTGGTGAAATTCTCACAGCCATTTGGCTACTCCAGCATCAAGTTGTTGTTGCCACGCCCCCAGCCCGGACCAGAACTGGGTGCTTCCCTGCTGCTGATGCCTTTCAGCGCCTCTTGCTGGGTCCTGCTCGTCCTTGCTCTGCTGATTGTGAGGTGCGTGCTAAAATATACGAGTCTGAGGCCTGTAGATGTGAACAGGCATTGGTGTCGTTGTTACAAATCCTTTTTGTTGTTTGTTGTATTTCGGTCGGGGAGTTGTCTTTTTTTGTTTGTTTGTTTCCTTTCGTTATGTTCTGGGTACCAAACAAAACTGTTCAGAAAATTTCACAAAGGGAAACCAATAGCCGACGAGTGGTTAAAACGCTGGCATCCGAACCTGAATGAGCTGACTCGAAATTCGTGTGCCTCACCTCTCATCCCCTCGTTCACCCAGCTGTGAATAGGTACCTGATCCATGGGTCGGGAGAGGTCAGGCAGCGAAGGAGAGGAGATGAACACCGCCCTCATGACGCTGGCCCACAGAAAAGTGTGGGTCTCGTACGCCCCCACTCCCCTACGACCTAAAAAGGTCACGGAACAACCTTCATTTTTATTTCTCACACACTGAGCATATGAAAGCTTTGATCTGCTTTATCTATGTGATTAGTTAAAACAGACACCATATTATTTAGGACTTAAAAACGATGTAAGCCCAGCGATTCTTTCTTAATAGTTTCCTATGTATTTTTAGATACGGAGCTCAGTTGGTTTGCCTTTTTCCATTGAACAGCACTGGCTTCTTCCTCATTGGCCGTTTCTCACCGTACGAATGGTCCCGCGTGGAACAGGAGAAGGACGTGCGCAGGGCCCGCTACTCGTTTGGTCTGAGAGGCAGCCTCTTGTTCGTCTTCAGTACTTTTGGCCTCCAAGGTATCCACCGTTCTCCATTTCTTGTGAAATTCCTAATGCAAATGAAATTGACAGGAAAGTCTCTATAAATATGTATTTATTATCCTTTTTATTAAATTTCTTAGATAAGATTTGTCTCAAGCATAAGATTGCAGGGGTGGATCATGATTCTCTTGAAGGGGGTGGGGGCAAATCGATAAAAGTCATAATGAACCTGAGCGGCAGTAAGGACTGTCGAATGTTACGTGGTCATTTCTAATTGCCGACACAAAGTCATAAAACGTCCACCTCTCTCTCTCTCTCTCTCTGCTGGGAGGGGAGGGGAGGGAAATGACCCCATCCCCCCAATCCGCCCCTGGATTTGTGCATCAAAACATCAGATGTGATTTTCCCTTGTAGATCTTCGATGAGAGAGAGAGATAAGGCAGAGTGAATTTCATAATTTTGAAATGAGGGTCAGTGCAATACGGGAAAGGCTGACAACAAGCAACTGTTTATTTCGTCTGCGGCTTAAAACAAAATTATAAGATATCTTTCATCCTTAATGTACTGTGTCACCTCGTAGGTGCCTTATCACTGCCTGCCTGCATGCTGTAAATAGACTTCCTTTTCCCATAATGCAAAGCAAGTCCGTTTCGGCATGCAGAGGCCCTCCGTCAAAGGGACCTATGTTTCAGACACACTTTTGCATACGTTTCTTCCCAGCACGCCTTTAGGGTCCTTTTTGTGACCTGGACACGTTCACTCCAGAAACATTTTATTATCGGGGCTTTAAACAGCCAGGGTTAAAAAGAGAGGAAATTCACTCCAGAAAATATCCAGTTAAGTAACAGACATACTCAGAATATGCAGTGTTTACCCGGAAGGAACATACACATCAAGCTTTTGTTACAATTATACAATATTACCAATGCAGTGTGCCATGACGGTTTTTAAAAATGCACACTACGCTACATGTAGTACACATAGGTTGTTACGCATTACATTAATGCCAGAGTGACTAAATATACATTTTTAAAAAAATTCCGATTTTTTTGAGCGGAGGAATTTTTTAAAAGGCGGAACCATTTGTGCTGGCGGCGGAAAAGGGTGGAAAACCGAGGATGTTTGAAGCCCTGTGTTATAAAAAGCGCACGATTGGTAGGTCTCAGCTGGAGAAAGTCATAAAAAGGAGGGACACAAACACACTTACTGTCTGCACGTGGGGGTGCGTGCAGGGTACCGGGAGGCTCCCAAGTCGTTGTCGGGGCGCGCGCTGGCTGTGGCTTGGTGGATCTTCAGCCTCTTCATCCTGCTGGCCTACGTGGCCAACCTGACGGCCCTCGTCAGCTCTCGGCCCCACCAGCAGGCGTCCCTTGGCTTCCGCAACTTCGACGACATCCTTCAGGATCGCGACATGAACATCGGCATAGTGAGTGCCGCTACACGCAAGCGAAAGGCGACGTCGGTCGACAGTCTAAAATCGTCTGGCAGATATCGCCATTACACTGTCGGCCGAAGTCGCATGTTGCCTGCTGGGTAGGACTTTGACTCGGTGCAACTCCCTTACAGTAAATTAGTACACCTTCAAATGAAATGTTTTCCAAACAGTACTGAATACGTTTACGCACGCAAATCTCCCGCAAATGTCACGTCATGTATATATGTTTATTTTCAGAAAAAGCCTATTTTTATTTTATGCTTATGGTTTACGAGTTCTCATAAATGTCTTTCCCCAATACTCCCCCCACCCTCCACCCCAAAGGTGCACGTCTTTCGTGGTCGCTATCTGTCTTAGTCATATTAAGTTCGAATTCAGATGCTTTGGGGGATTCCTTTAATCTGGACCCTCAGATCGCTATGGTTAACATTCTGATCGGATCAAAGAGAATTTAAAATTTAAAGGAAAGAAATGTCTGGCACATGTTTTTGACTTTTCTGTCTGGATGTAGTCTCAGCTTTCCATTAATTGTCCCCATCTCAACAACAACAAAGTTAATTGAGGAGAATTTGTTTTGAACACACACACACACACACATATATATATATAGTTTATTCATTCTATCAGGGCGTCTTTCCGGTATTGCTATTTCTGTGCCCCAAAAAGCCGAAAAATTCGTGAAATTTTAAAGATCGCAAGATATTAGCCTCTTTGTCCTGCTGTCCCTTATCTCTTCCCTCTTCCAACGGTTTCAGAATTCAATTTACATGCCGGGGCGGCCATAGCGTACCGGCAGTTCGTGCTACCAAAACAGAGGGTCACGTGTTCTGATTCTGTGTACGGCACACATTCTGATTGCGGAACCTCTTTCCAGGCCTGGCCATTGGAGGTTATCTTCGGGCACTCCGTTCCTCTTCCTTCCTCACCCTCCCCCCTCCCAGCACCCTTCATCACCCTCTCACAACGTTTCCAGGTCATGATATTGCGTTCGTTACTGACTTGACTATAAACAATAAAACAATAAACAATCCATTCTCATGCAAATAGGATCCATTTTTTTCGCAGATTTAATCCAATTTTGTCGAAATGTCGCTTCACTGCCGCTTTGACTCTGCTTGGCATTGTCTAACACCTACTTTTGCATTCAAAACACCTCTTTACTTTTTCTGAACGTTCGCACCAGATCCGCCACAGCGAGACTGACCTGGAGCTGCGGATCAGCTCGGAGCACCTGCAGAAGAGACTGCACGAGTACGTGCGGGAGCGGCACAACTGGGTGGGCACCCTGGAGGAGGGGCTGAGCCGGGTGCGCGAATCCAACGGCAAGTTCGGCCTGCTGCTGCCCGCAGCCAAGGCCAACTACCTGGCTTCCGAGAACTGCGACCTCGTGTCCTTTGGCAGCGGCCTGGGCTCGCTCACCTACGGCTTCGCCTTCGCTGACGGTAGCTACTCGGATCTGGTCCGGTAAGCTGTAGACGTCAGATCTTGCTGCTGGCGTTCTCTTTCAGCTCTTACCCCCCCCCCACCTCTCTTTCTCTGTTTTTGTGTTTTGGTGGTGTGGGGGTGGGTGGATAGGGATGGGATCTTAACTGTATATGTTTCTTTGTGCGTCTGTCGGGCGGTTGTCTTTCTTTGCCTCCTTAAACCAACATATGCACAAAATATTATAACTTCTGATTTTTTTTAAAAGAGTAAGGAAAGAATGACAAAACTGATTACATATTTTTTTATCCTTTCCTCCCATGGTTCCACCCCCCTGCGAGCGCCAAATTCTTTTCAAATGATGCTTGATAGAGTTTTCGCACGTGAATAATTGCGAAGTAATACAACCCTGATGCTACTGGTTCCAGTAACGGCTTAACCCAGGTTCTAATTAAAATAGGTTTACTGAACATGGGCAAAAATAGTTTCTTGTGCTTTTTCTAAAGTTTGCACGAATTTCTGTGGTGTCAGCATCGTAACCTGTGGTAGGACTGCTCTTTTAATTGGTGCTTTTCTTATTGAACTGTCACAAAGTCGAAACAACGGTTGATCGTAGGCCTACCAGAGGGGTCACTAAAAAGTTCTCCTCGTCCAAGAATTCCTGAATTCTTTGAAACTGTTTGAACCTGAAGGCCTCACCATCCAAAATCACTCTTGTCGTTTTCCTCCTTTCAGGGAAAGAATTAGCGATGCCATCCACAAGCTGAGGGAAGATGGTACCATCGATAGACTGGTCGATAAATGGAGCAGAAAGGGAGGCCACTGCACGGACTCCGATGGTAATCTGCTTCCGGTTCGGCGCAGAGAAAGCGGTCCGACGTTCATAACACTGAGTCCACGTGACCTGGCTGTACCGTTTTTGTTCCTCTTCTTGTGCGGCATCTTCACTGCTGTAATCGCCACACTGGAAATCCTTCATGCCAGGGGACACTTTAAGGTAAAAATGCCAGGCATTTATATCATGATTAAAATAATGGTACTAAGGTAATGGCGTGTGAGTAGGCCTATATATGTATGTAGGCCTATGTGTTGTCTAGATCTACGAAATACGTTTTAGGCGTGGAGGTAACAGTGTGTGTATGTATTTGTGCCCACGCGCATGCCTTCATTTTCGCAGCCTGGTGAGTGTATATACTGTATATATAAGAATGAGGATGTTCCAACATTTTCAATAGCCCAACCAGCTTCACACGTTTGAAATTGAATTTTCCGCCGGCCCTGGTTATTTTAAATCATAAATAACAGTCGATTTTTCTTGAAAGCACGTTTTAAAGACTACAGACAAATTGAAGTACAGTAGAACCTGCAAATTAAAATTCAGTCTTGTGTGGGAGGGTTAATGTTAAAAATGATCTATATGCTGCCGCCCATGGGGCGTTCTGGCTGTCAGGTAGATTAATTAACACTAATAACGCTTGCAGCGGTCGGCAAAAAATTGATCGCCCGACTGGTAAGTGATTATGATTGTTAAAGGCCCCGGCCCATCGGACCAAGGTATTTCCCCATGCCTGATACATGTGTGTATTTGTGTGTGTGTGTGTGAGAGAGAGAGAGAGAGAGTGTGTGTGTGTATATATATGTTTTTTATATGCACAGATATGCGTATTACGTAGTAATGTGTGTGTGTGCATGGGAAAGAGAGAGAAAAAAATCGCACATTCCCGTGTAGGTACTAGGTACAGGCCTATTTCTGTAAGTAGTTAGGTATAAATGGATGAGGACAGGGAGACGTGTTGACTGCTGCCACTGGGCTATGACAGGATAATTCACAGCCAATACACCTCTTGCATTGTCGATTGTAACTGCGACAGAATTAGGTCTTTACATGCCTTACAAGTGACCTGAACGCAGTCGGATATCCTTGGCTTGTGACACGATGGTTCGCAGCTGCAGGCACCTGATGAAGAAGAAGCAGCTGCTGCGGAACCTTTGAACAAGCCAGGTAAAGCCGGAGTACCGGCCACAGCCCAGGTGGAAGTGGAGGACGGGGACGGGGAATCAGCTTCGAACGTGAAAGCTGAGCAGAGCAAGGGGAACGGGGAGGTAATGTGTCTGAATGCAAGTGCTGTCCCTTTGTCTATAACAAACCGAGTTTCTTGTGATTCGTAAGTGTTCTTGACGATCATTGGTCCTCGCTGTAATACTAATAGTCATTATCACTGTCCTTTCCGTTTCTTATTTCTTTGTTCTTGCTGCAATCACTTTCAGCACCCTATGCCATCAATGCTTACTTCTGAAAGTGAGAGTGGTGTACATTACATTACTATTACTAGATATTACTTTATTCCGTTAGTGCGAGAACACCGCAAGGTGGAAGCACTTTCCATCCAATAATAACAACAACAACAACAGCAGCAACAACAACCGTGTGCGGGTTAGTTAAAGTTTACACGTGTCCACGTCCAGCACATTTATCCAGTCAAGAAAGCCCGGCCTAAGTCTGTTGCAAACGACTTGTAATCATGTTCTCAGGACAACCAGAAAGAGGCGGTATACTGTCTAAATTTATTATATTCATTAATTTGTCCTTCAAACAACCTTTTTTGACCATCCACGTTGACAGGCCAGTGTTGAGCTGCACGAGTTTTCGCATCCGGCCATGAAAGTGGTTGTAGGGCCCCTTCATCATGTGTATTTTTTACATACACATTTTACTTGACTTGTGACTCCTCGTCTCAGAACACCTATGCAACTCATCCTAGTTTTGTGTGTTGGTTGGTTGGTTCATTCGTTCGTTCGTTAGTTGGTTGGTTGCTTCGTTCGTTCGTTCGTTCGTTCGTTCGTTCGTGCGTGCGTGCGTGCGTGCGTGCGTGCGTTCGTTCGTTCGTTCGGTTGGTTGGTTTGTGTGTTTTTTTTGTGCAAGCCATAGAGTAGTTACTCTAAAACTCGTAGCTGTGAGCTACAGACGCGTAGACCCATAATTATCTGGACGTAACGTCTGCGACAGGCTGATGGAGAGCCAGAGATGGAACCCGAGGAGAAGGAGAGAGCAAAGGAGGCGAAGGACGATGAAAAGGAGGGTGCCGACGGCATCGTGCTGCCGCCTGAAGACACAATTCCGACTGCAGCAGAGAAGGAAGACAAGAACTCCGACTAAGTGACGTGACCCTAGCACTCATAACTCAGCTTTCTCATTTCATTTGTGCCACTTCTCCAGCTGCTAGATATTCGAATATTGTTTACTTTTTTAATCCTTCGTTAGTTGTCTTATTCTTTCCTCCTTTTTTGTTCCGTTTGACATATTTTTATTAGCGCCTTAATTTCTTTTTACTACCTTATTCCTCGTCCTTTGTTAGTAGTCTTGTAATTTATGTTATTATATATTTCATCAAATATTTAAAGTTTTTTCTGCCTTTGGCCATTTCATTGATTTTCGGAGAAAAAATGTTTTGAACCACACGTTGCATTTTTATCTTCCAGCTACAAACAGTGGAGAAGTGTTTCCGAATGACCAGACGTTACTGTCGCATTTTTGTATGTCGTCCTAAACATTGCGCCACATAAGGTGCACTTAGACGTTGGCGCTTTCTGGAAAAAAACCCAGGCCCTGTCCCTTGCGAATTTGTTGTGCCCTTGTTATATGGAACCCAAACGTTGCTGGACCCTACGTAGAGAAACCCTTTTTGCCCTTATATAGTCAATGACATTATCAGCGTTGTTGGTGTGTGCCACAGAATGGTGTAGTTTTATTGATCGTTTTCTTCCCCCTCCAGCGTCCCTCACACTGTGTGTTTTCATTCATCATGTTATCCAAGACGGTCAGTATTGCTGGTGTGCGAGAGGTTTGTTGTCTCCCTTGTTGTGCGGGCGGCTTTAGACGATCGAATCTTCGTTCATCGAAAAGTCTTCTTCAGGAAACCGGATTGATATTATTGTGCTGTACGATGATTATGATGTGGCTAGTAGCGTTTGGCGTCGTCTTTACGAGGGTTGTGATTTAGCTGTCGGCTCAGTCGTTGTACTTATCCATTCCCTCCTCCCTCACGCCACCACCCTTCTTAACATTTCCTGCTGCATGTTGTGGTGAAAAGAGCGCTCTGTGGAAAATTTTGTATATTTTTTACTCGACAGTCATACATCGTAGCGTTTGTCGTAGGAAAAGGGGTTGAGAAGAATCTGGTTGGAACTAGTTTTTACGCCCCCCCCCCACCCGCCGCTCCCCTAAAAAAAAAAAAATTGTATGAGATCTTCCTTCGACCGAAAGTCATTCCGATTTGGTAGTAGCTTGGATACCATACTCTGAGGTTGCAATATCATGAATATAATATGATCGCTACAGAGGCTGGTAATTACGTCTGCTGTTGAGATTGGATAAAAAATGATCTGTATGAATGTTCTGTACTGTATACAGTAGGCACATCGGTGAGAATATTGACTAAATGAACAAGTTTGTATAAATGTACATGTGCTTTGGAGATGTGTGTGTGTGTGTGTGTGTGTGTAGTGTTTGTGTGTGTGGGGGGGGGGTGGTGGTGGGTGTGTGTGCGGCGCTCAAACGAGGGTGGAGGAACACCAGCACATGCGAATGCGTGTGAGCGGAGCGACTGTCTTTTTTTTTTAAAGATACCTTGTAGCTAAGCGCGTAGAAGTGTATACAAGGATCCTACTGTAGCTTGTTACAGATTCGTAGCACCAACCAAAGAAGCTGTAAGGAAGAGACATACAGCGTTACTCGCGTCGCTGTTAACTTGATAATGATTGGAGGAATAGTTACTGCAATCATCCAATAAATAAATTTTGCGTAAAGGAGATTCGATCTCTGTAGGGATTTCTGTCATAATGAAAGGTTTTACCAGTTTTAAAAAATGTTTAGTATAATGTCTCACCATCAGCGATGGAAGTTTGATACCGACTTACTGACCATTACAACATATTTTGGAAAGTAATGGCCATTTTCTAGTTTCCAATATATATTTTACAATCTGCCTTGCAAATTGTTTGTATTAGAAGCCGTCTTCGTATGAAATCTGTGCATGATATAAATCGTGTACTTTTATCTACGAACTTTACTTTGTGAGTCGACATTGACATCAGGCATTTATATAAACAATCAAATTCCTTTTATACTTTTATAGCTTTCTTCTTACTCTCAAGTGATGGTGTGCATTTGATCAGTCAAGAGGCTTGCCATTTATATTTTTGTATGAATTCATTCGCTGCCATAAAAACGATTTAGTCTGGTTTAGATCTAAAATATAGGCATGCCAATAGATTATGCCATTTTGTCATTGCCTACGGAGTGGAGCCCTTTGTAAGCTAAATGGTTATGGAGAGAAAGCTGGCAAATTATGTTTGGTTTTTTCACAAGATTTTTGACGCTCAACTGGCATCACTGTTCGTGCTGAAGCGCGTGTTTTTCATTCTTCTACACAATTGTACATCACGGATACATCTGCTTAACGCCCCACAGTACTCATTCATTCATTCACACATTCATTTAAAACACAAAAGTAAAATGAAACAGATGCCTATTGGTCTGCGATGCTCAATATTTTGGTCCATGTACTTTATACATAATGTATTTTAAATAAAATGTATGTGGTAAATGTTGTGTTTTGATAATAAATAAAAATTCTAAAACTGTCATCCTCTATGACTTGTGTTATAGTGCACCTCTCAAAGAAAGTAGAGTTTTAAATATATTTTCACGCATTAATATGTATATACATGTGTAATTGTCATTTGCATATTCCTGTGACAAAACTTGCAGAGATCTCCAAGAACGCTGAGACCTGTAACATGGGATATTACATTTACAAGCTAACATTAACATTACAGAGATAAAATGTCACATTATCAGAAGAGAATACAAAAGATCGTTAACAACCGTCGTACTTTTTTTTAGAGCAGTGGACACAACAAGGTTTTTCGACTCCAAGATATTGGTTGACATTGCTGAGTTTACCTTATTGGGGTCTAACCTGGCTGGAGCACGGGTGAATTGCATGGACACTTTTAGCTCATTTCCAGGCATTAGACTCAGCGTAAAATCCCGCAGCGAGAATGGCCATTGTGAGAGTTCTTTACCAAATGAGATACCAATAGTCGTGAAACCCACCGCTGGACATCCAGCCGAAAATGTTTTTCACGTCCTGCAGCACTCTACAGCTCCCGTAAAACTTTATTCTGCTTCATTATACAAATGGACTCGACGAAACCGAGCTAAAGCGCGCATAATTTCATTCGCTTTATAGACTCTAGAGATTACTGTTTTTTATGAAAGACTCTCGGTAAACGATATTCTTTGAAGGTGAAGAGGGAATAAAGGAAAGTGCTTCAAGCATTGATAGTATCGTACGAGAACAATATTGTCGACACGCTAATGCGATAACAGTATCGTGGATTACTATCATCCGACAGCCATTGTACTGTGTTCATTGCTATAAAGTGTCTCAATTTATTTGGACATAACTGGGTTCACATGGTAATAATCGATGATAGAATAACCATATATACGTCAGGTGACAACAAAGAAACTTAACAAAGCTAAGTACCCACAAAACCAAAACACAGTAAGCCGTTTCATCTCTCACACACACACGCGCGCGCGCACCGGATTATATCTTTTAATTTAAAACAACAGCGCCAATCAGGCAGATTTCCCTGCAAGAAAACAACGTCGCAAACCACAAGTATTAATCGGTCTAAGAGACAATTGACAACATGATAAGGTAGGCTTATCTTCCATGAAAACAAGCCCTCAGCTCCACCCAAAAAAGCACAAAACAAAAAAAAACTATATATATAAACTCATGTTCTTTTCAGTTTTTGCTCGATATTGTGTATATGAAGCCTGTGGACGTAGTAAAACAAATTGTCATGAAAAACACACAGCAGGGCCCAGAAGGGTGCGTAGGTCAAGGTTATGAGGCCCATCAGGTTCAAAGGGTAGTGGCTGTAGTCCCACGAGCACGCGTTGACCTGACGCAGCAGCAACCCGCAGGTGAACTCCCACGCGTAGATGGTCAGGACGTACAGCGGTAAGCGACACCACAGGGAGAAGCCGCGCCTGAAAGAGAAAAAGACAATAATTTCAGGAAGACGCACTTTCGCCCACACACTGTGTGTGGATAGCCAGAGGTAAAGATCCACGCGACAACTTTTGGGCCAGCAGCATGCCTGATAGGTGAAAACTGGAATGAGTGATTGGGGGAAAAATATATGTCGGAAATTTACCAATTAAGAAAAAGGAGGAAAAGAAAGAATTAGAAGAAGGGGAAACTCGCTGGTGAACAGGGGGTTGGTTGATTATTTGTTAACATTAAGATAGCAACGAAGGCTATACGTAGGTTGTAGTGGAATGTAGAATGAGTAGGAAGGGAAGGAAACCGGAATGCCAGGAGGAAACCCCTGGGAGCCGGCTCTGCAAACAGGTGCCGCATGCAGAGAAAGAACTAGAGCCGGATACAGGAACCGAACCCATCACTTATTGCGTCGGCATCAAGCACGCATTATGCCGCTATGCTACGGGCCGCCCTGAAGGAGGAAAAAGAAGACAGAAATAAATAAAGAAAGATTGGGGGTTAGAAATAATTACCACAATTTCTATAAAAAAATCTGATGCAAGACAATTTAGTCTAACCATACCTTACATATTTGACACAACAGAAGTACCTGCAACCTTGTGAATGGAGCAGATCCCTATTGCTTAAAAGCTGGTTTAGACGCTTCAAAGTTTTCGTGGTTTCAAAGCGAAGAAAGCTTTGATTGAAGGCGCCAGCGTTGACAACCGGCACGACACAGTCGCCTTGACCCCGTGGCTGAGATCATTTGACCTTTTGCCCTGATGTTCGTGATAGGGGCTGGCAGGGTTTCAAGGTTTCAAGGTTTCAAAAATAGAAAGTCATTCTATCCGTCCAAAACCTTGAGCAGGACTAGTTCTGAGCTGGTTCAAGACTTGAAAAATGTTTCAAGGCGTTTCAAAGTACAAACTTTGAAGCGTGTAAACCGGCCCCAAAGGCTAAAAGTGATCTCTCCGCCAGACAAGTCTGGTGGGGCTTCTTTGCGGCGGAAGAAGAGAGAATCCGACAAGTGAAGGTGAGGAACCCAGGAAAGTACTTTGCCGCGATGTACCCTCCGCACAGAGCGAAAGAGCATTTCTTGCCTGCAAGCAGCGAGCGACTAATGATCATGACCTCACCTCCGGCAGTACAGGAACACGATCTGCTCGTTAAGAAGGGCGCACAAGCCGTAGATGAAGAAAGACATGATCGTGCTACAGCCCCGCAGAGTCCAGTTCCCTGATGGGTCTATGAGGAGGTCGAAGACAGCTGTGAAGATCACCTCGTACATGAAGCCTTGCACGCCGTAGATATACAGCCGCGCCCAGACCGGAAGCGGAATGACGTCAGTGACTCTGGGTGTTCTGGCGGAAGCTGAGTCGAGGGTCGAGTTTGAAGATACGTGTACCCCTGGCACGTCCATGTCGGAAAGTCGATGACCTAATGAATACATATTATAAATACCTAGATGAGCAACAACTACTGGTGGAGGTCTTGTGTCTCAAGTCGGGTTGCATACATATAACTATTCGGGTTTTGTCGTATAAACATACCCATAGCGCCTTCCACTTAGCAGAGTAACAAAAATCTTCTCGACTCAATTTATCCCTACAACATTCCCAGTGCACCAAGCCGCTTTTATGTAAGGCAAAGGAAATACACCAGGAATACAAAGACAAATGCTCACGTAGCCCTTTCGGTGGGTAAAAACTAAATAGATGAATGCAACGCGGTTTGGGCTTGGCAGCTGCAGGCTGTCATTGCGCGTGCGTAGACTTGCAGATAAAAGATTCCCTTCGGCCACATCGAAAGTAATAAATATTACAAGCCATTCTCTTTGAAACTTCTGGTGTGCAGAATGCGAAGCTCGGGTCAGGCTGAGTAAAAAAAAAATTAAGCTGCATCGATGGTTTAACAACGACAAACAGAAGTAGACCGAGGAAGTGTTTAGACTAGGTCTGCACGATTCCAAGGACCAAGAGCGTATTTCGGAGGATTTCAGCCAAACTGAAAGCTTGGCACTGCAGGAGTGAGAAGTAGGCTATGCAAGCGTACATTTTTCTTGCTCTGTTAGCTTCCAGCCATCCTGACGAGGCTTTTTGATTCCTCTCAGAATAGTCGTGTACCTCAAGGAAACTTGCTTTCGATTTTGCATTTACGCTGCGCGTCGTCCGCTCGAATTTTTGTCCCTGCGGCAATTATAATATCATCATCGCTTTGTTCCTCCAGGTGCCTTCCTCATAACGCACACTTTCTTGTCCTCACTCCCCCTTCTCTCGCTTGTATGATTTACAATGAAACCAAGACTGAAAAACAAACGCGCTACCAAGTCAATAACCTCTGCATTTTTTAACATACCTTAGTTGAGGGTTTAACGATTGTTTTACGAAGGATGACTTCTTTCAAAACTCAAAATGAACGCGAGTGAGTGAGTGAATGAAATACACCTTAACCACTGAAAAAAACGAAAACAAAGATAGAAAGAAGAAAAAGGAAAAAAGAAGACCAAAAGATAAAGACCACATGCTATTCATACTGTCAGTTGTACTGCCACACTCAAAGGCGTAGTGCAAGTCATTGAACCACTGTGTGAAAACTCCGTCTTAGTGCTTAGTGGTGCAGCTAACTCAGTAACTAATTTAGAGCTTAACTTAGTGCTGGAACTAAACTATGAGGTAGGCGAACTCTTCCAAGCTACACTAGGGGTCCGATAAGGCCGCTTGTTGTCACCAGTTCTCTTCAATCTCTTCCTCGAAAAGATCATGCGTGAGACGCTCCACAAACACACAGATACCATCTCGGCAGAAGGAAGAGTTATCTCCAACCTGCACTTTACTGAAGCCAGGAACTGCAGGAACTGGCAGAACGAACAAGGGCTTATGGAATGGAGGGGAGCTCTGAGGAAAGTAAAGTGATGGTCAACAGCACAAGCCTCACCCACGCAGACATCACTATGAATAAAGACAAACTAGAACTGGAAAGAGTCAAATATCTTGGCTGTACTATGAGCATGAAAAAGCGCAGAATAACTGGAGCCAATCAAAATACATTATCACGTAAAATATGCTAATCTCGTAGGGTCACCACTGAAAACCTTGCAGTTTCCTGGAAGATCTTTACTGCCTATACCCCACCCCACCCCTCCCCCAACCCCCACCTATCCCCTACTCCTACCCCCAACCCTAACCCCACCCCTTCCCCTTCCCCTAAATCCCCTCTCCTCTCGAACATCCCCCTCTCCCTCCCTCCCCCCCCCGCCNNTTGAAAGACCTTCGAAATATAGCTCGCCATTTGATTGGCTCCGTTTGTTACTCATCCTAAATAGAGCTCGTCATTTGATTGGTTCCAGTTGTTCTGCGCGTTTACATGGTGCTATGACTAGAGAGGGAAGATCGACTACAAGAATCAAGATTAAGTAGCCTTAGCCACAGCAGCTCTGTCAAACTCAGCCAATTATGGAAGAACAGAAACGTCAGTTCCCCCTTCTCCCAAGAAGAATTCCACAAAGCCCTAGTCGTCTCTATCCTGCTGTATGGCTGTGAAACCTGAACACTGGCAGCTGAGCTTGAAAAGAAGATCGAAGCCTTTGAGACTTAATGTTTCCTTAAGCTCATCAGAATCTCCTGGACGGAACCCAAAACAAACGTCTTTGTCCGCAGCAAAGTAGACAGACTGCCTGGTCTCCATGCATGAGCCTGTTATTAAGACCATCTTCAAGGCACCCTGGAATGTGGAAGGAGGAGAAGCTTGTTTGACAACATCAAGGAATAGACAGCACTTGGCATCCTAGCTTTGCTACCGATAGCAGAAGACAAACTGGGATGGCTGCCTCCCGCATATCCCCCTTTCGACCTTCTATGTGACGGGACTGATATGAGATGGGAGAAATATACTTACGAGGGTGCCATGCATGCATTCACACGCATACCGAGGCCTGTACACACAAGCACAGACACGTGCTGCACGTTATCAACTAATCCCTTACTTAGTGTCAGCAAAGGCTGCTCTACGAAATATCTTACTCCCGTATTCCCTGAAGTCTGCTGTCGATTTCCTGCGGCACGCATCCAGCCACGGGCCAATCAGTGGCCAGTCACAGGGCAGTCCGCCCAGATGCCAAAGAAATCAATCGCTGATTGTTGCTCTAGTCCTCAGAACGGCACATCTCACTTGGACTCTTCCAAATCCAGCCTCTATACCCACACTACTACCCCACCCCAATTTCAATCCTGATGTTAAAGGAAAGATGCAGGGCTTTAGACCGAAACATCAGGAGTATGCTTAGACCAGAACATTTTGTCGATCTGAAATAGGGCCGGGTGCATGAGAATTTGTATCTCTCTTTCCTGTTCAAAGCAGTTCGTAAAATATACAGTGTGAACGAGGCCTAACACTCCTTTCATGAAGGGAAGAGTAGATACTATTGCCCTCGTTCGCATATTGCGACCATGCAGCTAGTTACAGCGTCGAAGAACTGGTTTGAGTTTGAAAGTTTCACGGAATTATGGACAGATAAGCTAATATCAGTCACACTCGCCTGTTTTCGGAAAATCAGTCAATCAAGCAAGCAAGCAAGCAACCAAGTGAGCCAGTCAGCGGCCGACCGACCGAAGGCAAATTTTAAAAAATCTAATTGGTCATGTAGAGTTCCTTTTAATAAGATTTCCCTTCTCTCACCTTTATTTCTTGTTTCTTTCCTTCCGATCTTTTTTCCTCTTCATTCAAACTATAGTTTCTCTGCCCTCGCCGTGTGCTGTGTATGCGTGCAGCAGCAAGGAATGTTTTGATTCCTCAGTTTTTGTTAAAAATTTCATTTATTCATTTATCGCCCCACAAAGGATACAGAAAATATACACAGACTCCAAAACTAACCATGGAACGATCTATAGAGCACAAATTTATCCATCCCCCACCCCCCAATTACTCTTTTCTTAGAGAAATTGTTTTACTTCGTGCTCATGTAAAAAGTTATCTACAGCGATAACAGGAATTTGATGTGGATAATAAAACTTTTAAATAGCATGCCCCTTTTACAAAACCCACATTAGCAACAAAAAAAAAAAATTGTTGCGTGTCAGTTTTGAGCAGGACTTATTTCGTATAATAACGCTTCCCTCTTTTTGCGATATCCTTTTCCTGTCCATTACCCAAGCAATTTTAAGGTGGGGATGATGGAAGAGGGTGAAGGTTTTTTTTCCAAAATAATGAGGTGTGTAAATATTGTCGGGTATGATTTTGTCAGCCCGAAAATCAGCAGAACTTCGTTGGAAATATATATAAGCGTTCCTTCTGGAAAAAAGATCATTTTTGTGAGTAGATGACCGTTGATTTCTTTCTATCGTTCGTTTACAATGTATGTACGCACGCATGGGCTCCCACACATGCACCCACACCCACACCCCACACACTCATTCTTCTGCATACCGGTAAACAAGCAAACGAACTGTGAACGACAGACAGGCGCAGCGCGTGTAAGCGCTTCTCGGGACTAAACTGATTAACTTCAGCTATCTGCACTGTAATCTAAGTGCGCAGGTTAGAAAGGGCAAAGTTCTTGCGCCGACTAGTAAGACCTACGGCAGTTCGTTTTTCTGTTTTAACGTAAAAGTTGACGTAAAATACAGATGGCGAAAGGACGTAAAGTGCAACCCAACCTGAAAAATTACAAGCTGATCCCACTCCGAAGTGGGAAAACATCAATTTAATTCGAATTAAAGTCTCTTCAAACCTGTCGCCGAACACTGGGAGAAAAAAATTAATCGTGGGCCTTGACAGGTTTATCAGATGAAGTGTTAGAAAACAATACGTTATATATAACGAGGAATTCAATTAAATACATATAATACTAAGATTGTTGGTTTTTGTTGCAAACTCGGTCCATATCAAGACGGTGCTTGCTTGAGACAAGTTAACGTGCTGCCACACGTGGGACTGCTATTGCAACACAGGCTTCAGTCTCACCCAGTTACATTATGCTGACACCGGGCCAATTCAACTAGACCTTGTACTTTTCCCTAAAGTGCCAGGCGCCTTGGAAGGACTTCCAGTATTAACGGTCTCTAACACTAAGAGAGACCATTTAGCTTTTATCTCAGCAACGAAGAACACATGTTAACTGAAAATTGAAGTGAACACAACATTTAAAGCCTTATTCAAATCTTCTCATCAGCTGTATCTAGCTCGTTAACACGTAAATAGCGCGGCACTTAGTCATAAGAAACCCATTTATCCTATTATAGCATTCCCGTGTTACAGTACTTTAGCCAGTAAAAGTAGCTATCATAATGCTAAGCTTAAAAAAGGCGAGGGGGAGTCTTGTCATTACGCAGATAAAAAGAAGTGAGACGACAAGATGTACTGAAAGTTGTCATTACGTCTCAATACACAAACATCACATCTTGTCTGTCAAAGCAGACAGCGGCCAGTACGCCCTAAAGCGGGCCTACGTTGTGAATACAAGAAAGAAGTATTAAGACCTCGAAGTGAGCCTGTCTAATTAATGAAAATGCATTAAGAATGCGTAAGACGACAAAGGGTAAAGTATAGCCTCTTGAAGTGTATACACAAAATGTAGTGTGAAGGATGGTCTTAAAATAATCCTGTATCTGTGCATGAAAGTAGTAGGACTAGAAGACTAATTACTGTCACACACAGACAACAGTTTACAATCGCAGACGACACTGTCAGCAGGAATAGTTCAGTATAGCAGTGGAGGTTCTGCTGTAAGAAAAGTCAGCTAGGTGTACTTCCGCTCTTACCGTCTGAAATCCTTGAAATTGTTTGACCTGATCTCAGGTTCTCTGCTGAAATCCGCGTCTTTCCAAAGAATCCACCGCAACGTGCAGCTGCAATCCCGATCACCCGCGCTGAAATCGTTCAACCTGTTAATCCAATGTGCCCCTGCTTGCACTCCACTGCCCAGCCACGCCACCAATGAAAGCCAGGCTCAAGCTTTGAGCAATCGTGATTTGATCCAAGAATGAAACAGCCATAGTGTTAAAATCCCACAGTCTGTGAGCGTATGAGTCTGCAACTGAAGTCTTCAGTGACTCATCTTTAAAAAAAAGGAAAAAGCCTTACTCCTTCCAAAGTGGATCCATGCGACTGATCGAAGTACTGCATCGAATGTCTGCTCTAACCATAGCGAGTACCACGTCCGGAATTATCTACCCGAACCACAATAAGGTTGATTTTAAGATCTAACAGACCCAGGAGAAGCCGGTGCGGCGAGTGCGTGCACATAAATTATTTTTTATCATAACACACTTAAAAAGTGTGAAGGGCACGCACAGCGCTGCCACGCACGCAGGTTAAACCTCTCCCTCCACCTACACTAGCCAATAAAAAACGCGACCGCTGAATGGAATGTGAAAGAACCGTGCATGCACTAAACTCGACAGTTTTCTATAATGGCTAGTAACGCTTGTCAGTTCCGCTGTGAAGAATGCCTGCCGTGCACTGTTCCCCGAATTTGCGTGCTGCCGGTGGAAATGAAGCGGTCGCTGGGATATGTGCTGGTCAGAATGCAATCAAGGCGAATTGACGCGAGGGTTCTGCGCGTGCGAGTCGATTTATCTGTACGTGATCGATCAAAACCTGACTGAATTTGTCCAGTGAACTCGACGGCTGCGCTAGCCAAGGGCTCTCGAGGTATGACGTAAGAAGAATTTCGAAACCAAATGCAAGGGAAGAGGAAGATATTATTTACAGAAGCGAATCCATCGGGAGATGGGTGCCCTAAAACGAGTGGTGCAGTTTTAAGCGCTTTTGTTATGTCTTGCAGCAACTAGCAAAACAAGCAACCCCAATTAAAGATCCAACGATCTTCAGGCAGACTGTCAGGAACAAGAAAATTAGGTATAAGGAACAAAAGACTTGTTCCACTGACCGACCTATATCTAGACGGCAGTACACGGTTTTGGTTGCACTCATGAGGCGTACACACCAGTTTAAATCAGCATGCAGAAAGTTGGAATTCTCCAAATGTCAGCCTTAAGTAACGATAAACCTCCTTCATATAAATTACAGTACTTATCAATAATACAACTAGACGATCAGGTACATAAATTTAGTGACGTCTGATCGAGGTACGTAAACGTAGTGCATTCTTTTCTTTTTAAAATTCAGATCTTTATAGGAAGAAGAAACTTTATTATTTGAGCAGAATGATGTGCACAAAAATTTATCGTTTGCTCGTTACATTAAAATATAATACACTATAGCAAAATGTTAAACTAAGACTGCTATATGCAGACAACATGTCATTCCAATAGGTAAATAATAAAGTTAAATACTAAAATACACTAAATTTACACTTACTTATTGATGCATAAACCTTCCTGTCACTACGTCTGTCTGTCTGCCTGCTTGTCTGCCTGTTAACGAATAGCACGCCGTCCTACCCGTACTTTATATGGATCCCTACCAATGGACGATCTATTATAGGATCTTAGATCGATGTCTCTGTTAGTTAACACTGTCGTTGTGGGCACCGCAGGGGTATATATGTGAAAAAGTGTTGAAGACCGGGAACGTATTTCGTATAATGATCACGAAAATATATGCGCTCTTAATTTTTCGTTGTATCCAGTCGTCGGCTGCACCCCAAACTCAAACACCTTTTACTGTCTCTTTCAATGTTGAAGGCATCTTCGAAAACTTTCAATATATGAAAAGCAGTCTCTCGATCGTCACTGGAAGATCCATTTTCCCTCAGCTGAATATAGAAAGACAGCTCTCTCTCTCTCTCTCTCACACACACACACGCACGTACGCACATATATACTCGTGAACATTTACGCTCGCACAGCAATTAAGAAGTCTTGAGACTAAATCTGTTGCTTCATCTTTACTTCTTACTTGGCTCTCTCTTGATTTTAACCTTTTAGAATGATGAACTCTTTTTTATTTAAATGTGCCGATTCCATTCAGCTCTGTCGTCCAGTAGCTTAGCCTATTTGTACAACATTAAAATTCCCTTTCAAAGGGTTTTCCAGCAGACGACATAAGCGCCGCCGCCATATTTTCGCACGCTGTGACGATGACGACACAAAATGGCGGCTTCCTAAGACATGTTAGAACTTCTAGAAACCACCATAGCAACTGGAAACTTTTAAACGCATTTCTTAGATTGTGAAAGATGGCACAACATGGAATTT
Organism: Lanistes nyassanus; assembly: GCA_004794575.1. Classification (NCBI taxonomy): domain Eukaryota; kingdom Metazoa; phylum Mollusca; class Gastropoda; order Architaenioglossa; family Ampullariidae; genus Lanistes; species Lanistes nyassanus. Next base: position 304,803 of record SMGT01014452.1, read on the forward strand.
CTCCCCACGAGGAAAAGATGGTGAAGCTACAATACCAGCTGAGAGAAAATCAGCAAGAGCTGCAAAACATCTTGTCCGATCTCGGTAACTGGGAAGATCAAATGAAAGAGAAAGAAGACGACTTAAAAAGAAAGAAATCGTCTGAACCGAAGGTAAAACTTGTCCAACGAATGGGGAAATAAGTTGGGCTTCGTTTTCGTTGAAACATTTAAAATGACAGTTTATGGATTCTCATCGTGTCACTTAGATGCTAAGCTTAGAAGGCCTAAACTTTAGTGACTGGGTGAAGTTAAAAATGCGTGACTGGATGATTAAAAATTTAAACTTAAATCTAAATTCAGGCTTTGTCCTTGCGTTGGCCTGACGCTTAGAAAGTTAGAAGACAACAAATTAAGAGGTAGATAATATCTTCAAACTCTTTCTGTGGCCCTGTGATTGTATTGTATTTGTATGGTTCCAGTTATTTCTATTTACAATTTTTTTTCAGGAGCTTCCACCTGTTCGAAACAGTTTGGATAAAAAAAAATTTAAGAAAAAGAAGACATTGGCACCTTCCAATAAACCTGGTAGGATTAAAGGAAGTGATTTCAGAGCCTGGGATAAATATGATGTGGTGAGTATGACGAATTTTAATATTCACTCTGCTGTCACATGAAGACTGGTATTGTTTTGGCTTTGAAAATATTTTTGTGTAAGATGTGCACTTACAAAATGTCCCATTTTCCACAAATCGTTAGTTTAAATAAAATGAAAGTATTCCATTTGCACATAAAAAAGTGGTATTGTGAAAACAAAAGTTTTGAAAAACAGTTGTCTGATTGCCTACAACAATTTGACCAGATTAGTATAACTCATAAATATTTTCAGTATTTTTCAGCTTGAAAAACTTGGGTGGGTGGGTGGGGGTGTGTTCAGCCAGTAGGGGTTTCCTTTGGAAAAGGTTTGTGCTAATCTGCCTGGCAGTGCTGGTGAGGATAGTGATTTAACATCAAGCCCTGACTACAGAATAAGAGTCTTTTTGTTTTATACTGCAGGATAAAGCTCTTCAGGAGATTGAGGAAAATGAAGAGAAAAAGTCATCATCGGAGTATGAAACTGATGAAGAATGGGAAACAGAAAGAAAGAAATATTTAGCTAATGAAGAGAAAAACAAGGTAGGGTACTTAATAAGTTGAAGGGCTAAAATTAAAACATTTATTTTATAAACTATCTTCCTTCATGTGGACAAGTAAATATATATATCGGGACACCCTGTCATGATATAGCTTTCCTAAACAACCAGTTAGAGACGATGTAGACTTATACAAGTGGGTGTGCTTGTGAATATGGATGCATATGTATGGAAGAAAGATAGTGTCTGCTTTTAGTTTCTATAGTTTCATTGAAGTTCAGAGTTTCTGAGAGTAAGACCAACATGAATTCCAACAAGTAAGTTTCTGAGAGTAAGACCAACAAAAAAGATAGTGTCTGCTTTTAGTTTCTTAGTAAGAATAAGACCAACATGAATTTTGCAGGGGAACACTCATGTAAATGCTGGGGCATATGATGCAGCAATTGAATGCTATACACGTGGCATTCAACTTGATCCTACCAATGCACTTTTGCCAGCGAACCGTGCCATGGCCCTTCTAAAACTCCAGAAGTGAGTATTGCAAGGACAGGATTGCTCCACGATTTGACAGGATATTTTCCAATAAAAAATAGATGCAAACTTTAAAAGTGTACATGAAGCGTTTTACAATGTTCCTATGGTTTCAAGTTTTTTTCAGTATACAGACCAAAAACAATGACCTCATGAAGATACAAAAATTTGGGATTTAACCCATAAGCTGATGTGAAATAAAATTTTGATTCCAAAGGTATGGGGCTGCAGAATTAGACTGCCATACTGCCATCACCTTAGATCCACTATATGTGAAGGCATACCTCCGGCGTGCTGCAGCACGGACAGGCCTGAAAATGTTGCCAGAAGCATTAGAAGATTACAGGCGTGTGCTTCAATTGGAACCCTCAAATAAACAGGCCAGATTGGAAATTGAACGACTTGAAAAGGTAAATTGTTTTCAGTGTTGTGAAGTTATAGCTTACAGTCTTTTAGTCTGAGCTGCATCAGTAAAATTAAATTACAAAAAAAAACAAAAAACACCCAGATTCTGTGTAGAAACAACTAATGCAAGTTGGATTTAGATTTTCTTCTACAAATTTGCAGCTTTAATCATGTAGTGATGTTATAGTGATTTATCATTTATGTGTATGCAGGAGCTGGCACGAGATAATGATCAACCACCACCTGTAACCTCTCTGGACAAACCTGAGAGCTGTGAAGTTAAGCCCATTTACAAAGCCCCAGAAGAGAGATCAAAGGTAAGAAATTCTGTGTTCTAAGTGTTTCATATGATAAAAGGCATTGGGGTGTGGAAGAAAATTATAAAACAAGTGCTGAGAGAGAAGGGAGAGAACAAACACAACAAATTTTAAGAAGTTGTATTTTATTAAAACTTGCAGAGCTCCTGATCAGTAGTAGAAGCGTTTTAGAGTCTTCAGACTTGAATTCAGCAGTTGCTGGTGCATCTGTTGATAAGTATGACCATTCCAAAAAGAGTAGTCATTGTGACAAGTTAAAACCAACGTCACTGCAGGTTCACATGGGGAGATCTTTGTGCATAGCATCTTTTTCAAAAGAGAACTGCTGCAGACATTCTTTCAGCTCCAACTTGATCATGCACAATCAGGGGTAATTTATGCACAAGAATTTATGATTTTAATGAGATTTGCACTGGTGGTTGATAAAATACATCCAAACCTTGTAGCATTCGTCATTATTGTGTATCAAAGTTTATGAGAATAGCCAGGAATGCATGTGACGCTTCTACAATAAAGTTTTTTGGCAGCCTAGTTTGTACCATCAAAAGGTTAGATTTTTCTTTTTGGGTATATTTTTAAAATTATGTTGCTAATCCAACATCTAACTTTGTCCACAGAAGCCTCTGAAGAGAGTGACAATCCAGGAAATCGGTGTGGAGCCAAACACCCATCAAAAGGAGGCCATAGCCAGAGTCGTGGCCACCCAAAGCACTGCAAAGAAGGAAATGGAAGCTAAAGACCGTGAGATGTTTGAGCGTCTGGTTGGACATTCTGCTGGTGTTACTGATAAAGTTGAGACCAGAAGCACAAGTTTAGTGTCTGCTTGTACCACAGTGTGTGATAATCCTGTAGCAAGCCACCGTCAAGCAGATACGAGTGGAAGTGTTTCACAATCTTCAGACTTCAATTCAGCAGTTACTGGTGCTTCTGTTGATAAGTCCGACAGTTCAAAAAAGAGAAGACATTGTGGCGATGATTTAAAACCAACACCACTGCATGTTAGCATGGGGCAAAATTCATCAATCACATCCGTTTTAGAAAGGGAACCACCACAGACATCCTTCCAGTTCCAAGCTGATTTCAAAATCCTGAAAAACGACTTGTCTGCATTTTATAGCTACTTCAAGGTATAGCTAGTGTTTCATGGTACTCTCATTTTTTCATGGTATTCTTTTAACTTGTAGACCAAGCTAGCTTTTTAAAACGACAACTTCGTAAACTATAATGTCTACATGAAATCTTGCAGAGGATCGACCCTAGTCAGTATCCCAAACTATTTGGTCAGAGCTTGGAGGTACCAGTGCTTCTCAAGATCGTGGATGCCATCAGAGAACATTTCATTCCGTGAGTTACTCTCAACTATTCGACTGTGCTACATTCAGTTAAACTGTACTGTCAGATCATAAGAAAAACATAGAACTGCTCACATGCTTTTATATTTACAAATACTGTGAAAATGAGAAGTCCAGAGATGTTTAAATATTTAGATTTGGTTTTTGGTAGTTGTTACATGTCAGAATTTAGTGTATATAGGGCTGAAAAGAACGATTTAGTAGCAAGTTGTTAATTAGTAAAAAAGTCTCTTGCATTGCATTTTCACATTAAAGTAATGCTGTAATGTTTAAATGCAGACATGGAGAAGATTTCTATCATCAACTCAAGGGCCTGACTGAAGTGAAGCGATTTTCGATGACGGTTATTTTTCTCTCAAGTAAAGAAAAACAAGGTATGCAGTTCATGCCCATCATGTTTCTTGCTCCCTGATGTTGCTAATAAAGCAGCATATTCCTGGGGGAAAAATGTAAAATTTCCATGAATGTCTCTTGTATCATGCAGTAGCAGTGGAATGGTTTTACTTAATAATGGAGATGTTTATCTTCACTCTAAAAATTTTATTAAGTGGGACAGAGCATTTAAAACACTACATCACACCATAGCTGAACTGTAATATTTGTGAGAAAGTCTTCTATTTCTGAACTTTGTTGAGTTTAATATTTATCAGAAATTCGTCTTGGGAAAGAGGATTAAGAACACTATATCACACCATAGCTGAACTGTAATATTTGTGAGAAATTTTTTTATTTCTGAACTTTTGTGGGTTTAATATTTATCAGAAGTTCATCTAGAGAAATTCTTTTGCTGTAACATGTCTCTCTGTGTGTGTGTGCATGTTTAAACCATAATGTAAAAAAAATTGTGCCAGAAAAATTTTGAAGAACTTGGTACCCCTGCCTGTTCAGATCCTATGCTTTCATACCACTTATTTTGTTTGCAGGCTTGAGAGAAATCTTCCAGCATTTGAAAAAGATGGAACAGCATAACACAGCAGATATTGAAGAATTGGCCAAGAAATATGAAGTCTAATGATAAAATGTTTAATAAACTATCATTTTAAATGCAAATTATAGTGTTGAATGTAATGTGAATATCAAGTTGTTTTGACATTTTGTTTTTCCCTTGCATAGACATTTGATGTGTATAATGGAATCTAAATTGTAGACCTGTCAGTATTTTCTCCCACTCCGCCTTCCCTCTCTTGCTGTCATTCACATAAATATATGACCATTTTTATACACAGATATATCCTAACTTGTCTTTTTGTAGACAAAGTCACTTGCATTCTATCATGTACTCGGATGCAAGTAGTTCTGAAACAAGCTCCCCAGCAAACTGTACACCTAGCTACCCTTTGTGCTCAAGGGAGTAACTTGCACATTTTGAAGGTGCTTTCTTTTTTGTGTTACAATACAGAAACTCATGACTATTACGTTCAGCAGCTTGACCTTGAACTTACCTCATCTTTATAAGATACACTCAGACTATGGTCAAGATATTTTAATTTGTTGGTGCACACCATAAACAGAAGGCTTGATAATGCACACACTTTCATGCTTTCACACAAACTGTTTTCTGGCTAATCACTTCACAGTCTTTACAAATCCACTAGAAATTTTTTGACGCTCCTTAGATATGATCTGGAGCAGTACTCCGGCAGCTCATCCTTTGTCACCCACAAAAAGTCCGAGGCAGCAGGCTTGTTGGGCATGATGTTCCCATGCTGATACAATGCTTTGAAGAAAAATACCTGCACATACCATCACCTAATATCATTCGCCACCCCTTGCTCATTTAGCTAGACATTGCAGAAGCACAGTAAGCTAATATCATTTGTTGCTGATGTAACCCAACCATAGAGCTGACCACAGTGAGCATGGCTTGCTACAAGCAACGCTGATTTGTGCAGTAGCATTTATCTCATTAATGGATCTGGCCTGCATCACAGAAGCAGAAACTGCTCCTGACCATAGCAACGGTTCTTAACATCTGTTGGTCCCGTATACTATACATGCACTTTTGCATGTGGACAAAAGAACTTTCAAGCAACCTGTTGCCTGTATGCGTGCGTGTGTGTGTGTCTTAGGACAGTTTAAACAGTACAGCTGAACTGAGCCACTTTTAAATGAGGACGGTGGAAATGAGTCAACTTTACCTTGGCTCCATCGCCAATGTTGGCAGTGAGAGGAAATCGATATTGAAAGAAGCCGCAAGGAGCATTCCCTAGAAAGGTTGCCTGGACATTGCTCCCACATAAACTTGTTAACGTCCGCTCTGCTGTCTAGTGGAAAAGAACAAATACTTATTACAAAAAGGAGCAAAAAATCATAAGATGTTACTGTCACATTGTGCTAAGCGTTCATCAAAATTGAATGCGAGAAAAATATTCCTCTGTATACAGCAGCATGATGAAAGAAAATGATCATGGATGTAGGTAACTTTAGTCGAAGCTTAAATGGAATGCTAGGTTAATAACAGGTTAAGTGTATCACAGACTAAGTCATATAAATATATCTAGTCTCAGGCAAGGGTTAAAAGATCAAACCAAAGATAAACTAAAGGCTTTCCCACATTTTACCTTTGTGGTTGCCTTGGAGTGAAACTATGTCCATACACAACAGCACATGATTACAAGGTAGATACAGATGGAGAAAGTTGTAACTTCTGAATTTCACAAAGAAATGCTGATAAATTCCAAGCATCTGTTTTATAAATGACCAGGGAGACTATAATTTGATATATTCACCTGTCTCATAGATTCACCATGATTGTGCAGACCTTGTGGCAGTACCCAATGCACTTTATCCCCCAGCTGCTGCTTGACCAGGAGTATAAGAGTCTTGTCAAGTCGACGGTCCACTGATTGCCTGTCATTCTTTTCGTCCGCTTCTGCAATCAAAATTGCATAAAACTATCAACAGGAAAACTGGTTAAAGCCACGATTCTTTTGGTTCACTAAACTTAAAAAAAATATAAAATATCGGAAGAGGAAGTGGTAAAGGTCTGCATCAGTCACCTGTGATTCTGCCGGCTGGTGTGAAGAGTCTGGCCTCTGCTTCCCATGCATCCTCAAGATCAAATGCTGTTAACCTTGTCCCTTCTGTTGCCACCTCTTCTTTACCCTCCTGTTGTTGTTTAGCTACAGCCCTATCAAATCCAGCAACAAGAATGCATTATATTTCATAAGCACTTATTCCCTGAAGTCAAAAGGTTAAATAGTAATACACATCAGGGTCTCCTGGAATTTTGAATGAAAGTTGCATCTTTGCCCCTTTCTCCAGTATTTGAAAACAGATTTCAGTATGCTCTGATGCCTAATCCAATTTTAACCTTTTCATGACACTGGTGTGATAATTCTAACTTCCACTGGCATTTTTGTTATAGGGCAATTGGAATGCCATTTTCTAGATAGTCTAAGGATCATTTCGCATTACTAAGAACTCTGTTAGTGCTATGCATTGTCATTGCTGAATTACAAAATACAGCGATTTTTACCAATCAAGCTTTTCCCACTTTTTGCATGCATGATGTGTGTGTGCACTCTTGTATGACTGTATATGCACATTGCGTTTTCATGCATAGCCACATAAACTTTGGTTTAATATAGTAAAAATACTCACTGATCTTCCTTGGCTCTAAGTTCATGATTTGATAGAAGGCTTTTCTCAAGCTCAATGTGTGCCATCAAGGATGCAAACTGCTGTTCAAGTTTTGTCTTATCTGCAGATACCACAGCAGGTCGCTGTAGACACACAGCACTGACTAGCTGCCACTGCCCTGGTGTGCACCGAGCAGAACTTGCATGGCGTTGCTGCTGGCATCCACCTGCAGCTGAATACATGAATTTGATCATTTAATGAAACTAGTAATTGCATGAACAAATCTTGTTTAGGCCATGTTATCATGTACTGTTGGTTCATCTTTTCTGTCACTGATTTATTCTCAAGCTGGTTCTGTTTGGATAGAAGTATAGTGTGTGGAAGCAAACTTACTGAATTCTTTTTCTGCTATTCCCACAGAGAGTACTAATCTGACAAAAGTTAAGTATGAATGAAAAGAAAGAAGCTCATTGAATTTTTAACTCAGATTTGTATTTCAATGAGTTGACTGCAACCAAGCTGACTCGTTTACAATGCAAAGCTGATTTGTCCACTGCACCGAGTTGGCTTGTCCAATAAGAACTGCATGAGAGTTGTGACAGTTACATCAAACTTTGTCTACTCTCGATCTCAGAGTCACAAACAAGAATGAAAGGCAAAGGGAATCTTAATTTGTCAATCTGTTCAGCTACAGCTACAAACTTGATTAACTTCAACTTGGTCAGTTGATGATATCTGCCCTCAGTGCCCTGTGCACCAGAGTACCACATAAGCTCAGCAGCGTTCAAAATATGGCTTATTGCATGTTTGAAGTCACTTTTGAAAACTCTAAACATATTGTTTCATTCTGATAAGTGATATAAGACTTACAAAAACACCTTGAATTAGTCTTCAGCAGTCTGAACAGCAAACTTGAGACGCGCAAAGCCATCTTCTAATTTTAGACGCAGCAGAGTTGATATCCTTATGCAAGGGAGCGTATTCTAAGGGAAAACTTACAGGAAGTCGTGTATGCGCATGACTGTGAAATGGTTGTTGACAACAGTGGAAACAACCTGAAGACCGCCAAACGAAGTCGAAGCAAATAAAAAATATATACATTTATAGGGAAGTCTGCTGCTATTTGTGTTACGAAAACTGATCAGAAATGATGAGTTCACGGTCAGTGGTTCTTCTGTACGAAAAACCGTGTTTCGGCACATAATGATTTTTGAGTCGTGTCCCAACACGCAAGTCGACAGTCATTTCACCACGATTTCGAAAAACTCAAAAAGTGCCGTAGTCTAGGTCGTCGTTTAGAGCTGGAGCAATCTTCGGCATTTGTAATCTCACAATTTGTAATTTACGTTAATCGCCATCATAATAACTGCTCGCACTAACTTATCATGCTGTAAGTACATGTACAGTTACACGTATTCTGCTATTCACCATTCAAACGAACAATCACTCAGTGTAGTCTAGACTTCTAACGGCGGGCATGAGAGGTGCATATTTTGGTATGCAAAATGGTTGGGCTCTGCGTTTCATTTTCTGTGTCAGGTTTTATTTTCAATTTCATACCTATTCATGTAGTTGATGTTTTATTTTTAAGTAATAGCGCAGTAATGCTACTATGAAGAACAGAGTGGAAATATTGAAATAATACACATAATGATGTATCAAATACGAACTGAGAAAGCTTTAGGCAGATTCATGCTTGTAAGTGTTTGATGCTGAATTAAGTAGGAAGACATACTCATCTATGAATGCACATATACATTTGTGCAGACACATCGAGTGTGTTATATTTTACTATATTACATGGTTTTTCACATTGTGTGTTCCTGTTGTAAACATAATGAAAGCATTAGTCATCAAACAAATCTGCACTGGTTTTAGGTTATTGCCTGTGCTGTACTGGAGTGCATGAGATAAAGAACTATGATTACTGCCAATAAAAATATAATTTTTTAAAAAATCACATGAAAGCAAACGATTTAAATGCCTGTGGAATTCTTTAGCATCAAACTTGGAGTCAATGTAAGAAATCTGAAGTTAAAAGTATATCTATTGATTGCTCTTTAAAGATATTGAATGTAATATAGTTGTTAAGAGTATTTGCTTGGTTATAATTTTGATATGTCTGCTTAGCTGATCTGAATAATTTCAATTTTACAGAGCTGGTATGCAATTTGAAGTGAGAAATGGCACTGGAGGTGGCATTTTTTGGCAGACAGGTAAGTTGATAAGGTGAATTACATAAAATCTGTACTTCAATCTTTAACATCATTTCTTGATTTTAGGTGATAAAAACTGCTATGTGGTTCAGATAACAATTGAAATCACAGAACAGTTATATGAAACCTTTTATTAGTTGTTGAATTCATTTTGACATGATGGTCAACAGAACAACTTAATAAGCTTTCTTTATGTTGTATTCTTTTTCTTTGCAGAAGCACCAAAGGAAAAATCTCGAAAGGTAGGTAACTCATTCCGACTGCTTTGGAGAGGTATGCCAAAAGAAAATTTTCTACCATTGCTGGCACTTTGGAAAGGTTTTTCCAATGACTGAACGTGTTGTAGTTTGCAAGCAGGATTTGTTTCAAATGTGGCGAAATCTGTGCATCCCCATGCGTACGCAACATTTGTCATAAGAATCTATTCGATCGTAATCTCTGATGGGAATGATTTAAACTTTCTCAGTCTTAATAAAAGTTTCTTACCGTCCTTCTATAATTGGAACCATGCATTTACATGCTTACACAAGCCCATGGGCACCTCATGCATGCATGTACATCAAGAGGCATGCACTTGTGCAAATTTGTAAGGACATGCATGGATGACATTAGTTTTCAACAGAAATTTCTGTGGACAGTTTGGCTACAAGTCAAAAGGACTGCGTCATCCCCTCCGTAAATCTGAACTACCACCCATGCTAGAATCTGCTCAAACAAAGAAACCCACCAAAGACTTTATCAAGAAAAACAGAGAACAGTTCCAGCATCAAAAGTCGGAGGAGATTGATAGTAACCACAGCAGGTCCAGTCAGAAGCTGTCTACTCATATCAAACCAGGGACAGTAACTCTCACACAAGACCAGCTAAATGCTCTTCTGACATCAATAGGCAAAGTAAAACCTGGGCAGGCTTCAAATGTTCGCATCAGCATTGGTAAGTGTAATGTACTGTTGTTATCCTGATTTTACTAGAGTTAGATGGCAAGTTCAGTGTATGGGTAGGCGTACTACCTGTTTTGTGGGACACACCATAGCATCTCTGTGCAGACCCAAGAATTATTAAGTTTGATTCAGTTTGTGTAAAACTTATCTCAAAGTACGTTTGGTTTCAAAATGAGGAGGAAGTTGTAATATAGTGTATAAGTAATGGCTGTACAGTTTGTATCATGAATGTTTCTTTATTGTACAAAGTATCCAGGCTTGACTGTAATGATTTCCTGATGCCCATGGCCAGTAAATTGTTAGGCAACCAAATTTTGCAGAGCCGGCCACCAGATACATGTGCTTTCACATATTTTTGCTACATTTACAATAGAGGGTGTTAGAAAAAGATGATTTTGTTGTGCAAGTACTTGTCACTTTTTGACAAAAATTTGTGTTAACTTTTTCCAAGCTTAATATAAAAAAGAAGTTTACATCAAGCCCTGTTATCTTGGACATTTCATGTGCATCAGAAGGAAGTCAGTTGTATTGATATCAGAAAGAGTTCTTGCATTGTATAGAAGTGGGGAAAAAAGTAGAATCCAGTTCTATTCAGCTTCAGGACAGCATATCTTGTTACTGTCCAGATACTGAGACAAATGAAATCCAGGTGGAGTCACCGTCTCCTTCAGACCGAGAATCCTTCAGGAATTCTGTCTCCTCCGATATCAGTAATGATGACAACATTCCAAGTAAAAATCTTGAAGGAACAGCATCTTTGTTGGATCTGTTGAATGAGAAAGGTTTAGACGACAAGCAGAAACAGGCAGCAGACAACAGTGTGCCAGAGTGAGTAGATTCTCATTGGCTGAATAGTAAATCAGCTGTGATGCCAGAGCCACTGTGTCTTTGTTTGATTGTGGAGAAAAAAATCTGGTAAAGTGAATCAGACATTCTATAATTTGGAGCATAGTGCAGACTCTGTTAAAGAACTTACTTTTGTCATTTTTATGCATGACAGTGCATGCATCTCTGATGTACAGATGATTGGAACAATTGAAGAAAGTTTGCTTTCTACAGTTGTTTGTATAATGACCTAAACTAAAACACTGACTTCCAGTATTTTAAATTTATGGCCTGTGGAAAACGCCTTTAATGAAGTTAGCGGATCCTAGTGAAACAAAAAAACTAGTAAAGATATTCTGCGTAGTTCTTATCTCATTCAGTCCTTATGATTTACTGTCATAAATCAGCTCGACTGCAGCTCTTGGTCCCTTTGTAACTGTGTCCTTTAATCTTCCTCATTGTCTTCATTGTTCCGATGCCATGCTGCAGGAGGCCAGCAGGAAAAACAAAAGAGGTGCGTTTCAACACTAGCCCTAGTGAAGCTGCAAAACCTTCAGAGCCACAATCATCGTCATCAATACCTCCTCTTGTTCCTTGGAAGCACATGACTGTTGCAGAGAGAAAGCGGCTACAGTGGGAGAGAGATAAAGGTACTATGGATTTTTTAATGTTTTTTTTCACTTTACCAGAATTTTTATTTTTTCCCAGGCATTTATTTGCACCCCAGGAGTTTGGCAATAATCCTATATTTTAAAGTGAAGTATAATAAATGTTGAAACAATAAAGCAAGAGCCACAGCAGAAAGTTGTGTAAATGATGTGTAAGGCATCGAAACCGTGTTATTGTCAGTTGACGTAGCACATTGGCATGAGAGGAAGGCAAGATTCTTGGCTCTATCTGCTATGACTGAAACTGAAAACAAAAAAAAAAATCAGCTGCAAAAACTATGCAGCTGATACTGAAAAGAAAGAGAGGACACCAAAGAAAGAAAGATCTGTTTAATTTTTAAAAACTGCTAGAATGATTCAGACATACTAGGAGTTCAGGAGAATCTTATGGAAAGTTGTTTCTCATATTCACTTTCAATCTATGGCTTTTTATTTTCAGAGAAGTCTGAACAGCTGTATATTAACTTACATGGCATAGATCTATGCCACTGATGGTGCACAGATATTGGCATGTTTTAAAAAAAATACTGCTAATATCTAAGACATTTGCAGTAATATACTTTATTTGGAAAGATCTATTCCTGGACTTTAAAATTCTTAAAGAAGTTTTATTGGAAAAGATTAAATATTACCATTTGGTGCTGAACGTTGTTAAAGTATGCACAGATAAAAAAATAATAAATTTCACATATGTCTGCTATCCCACTTTTGACATCTCTGAATTGTATATTATTATCACTTTCTGACTTTGAATAAAATCCAAGATTTGGTATTTCCTCTGTACTTACATCCTAAATTATATTTAAAGTATTTTTCTACCAAACGTGATTTAATAGGAAATTTTCTCTTCCATCTGGCAGCCATTTCTTATGAGTTACATAACTGTTCTGGCAAGCAGGTGGTCAGCAAAAACTGTCAAGCTGAATCTAAATTTTAAAAGCTCATTTAAACAATGCAGGAGATCCAACTGATAATAGAGCTTTCCAGTGATAATAGGATGAGTTCCCTTACACTAAAAATGATAACTCCAACAAGAAAATTTTTATCACTGCTTGCAAGGTTTGTTCAGGAGTTAAATTGATAAGAGCATTAAAAATTATAAGGTGATGAAATGTTTAGAGGGTATCTTTTGCAGTTGATAGAAAGCTATTGGTTACCTTTGTCCAATGAATGTGACACACTTGATTTTGCCTTTTTAACTTTTAATGAAAATTGTAATTATCGTGCATTTGAGCGACTGTATTCAGACAAGTTTTTTTGTCGCTGTCCTGTCTATTTATGGTTATGAATATAATTTTCTTAAAAGATCTTTTAATCATGTTGTTAGCAGGACTGCTTACCACTCATGTTTTCTCCCCTCTGTGGGATCTATAGCAGCAGCAGCAGCCACACTGAAGGAAGAAGTATACGACCCCTGGGGTAAACCAGGGGCAGGTGCTCCATTGAGACTAGCGGATCAGAAGGAAAATGAGAAGAAGACAACTCTTATGATGGAGGTAGGTGCAGCTGTTGGGGGAAGGGGTGTGGGGTTGATGGATCATTGCGGTGTCAGTTGGATGATGCGTGGATGGAGCATATTGACATCAGGCCATAGCATATATTATGATTGTTACATATGCTATGAGATGTTCCAACCACCTCCACCCCTTTGCAGTGCATTTTCTGGTAATTCAGTTCATCTTGTTTAGGACAGATTTATCTGACATAGAAGATATTTCCTTTATGATATGTCGTGACAGCTTTTTTAAAGCTGTTGCACTTCAGCACTCAGAATGAGGGTGTTAGCAAGGTGTCATGTATGCAGTTCATGCTTATATTTAAAAGACCTTTGATTTCAGATCTTACTTGCAACTTCTTTTGCTTGTCTATTCAGATCATCAGTGTCCTTCACTAATTCTTGCTAATCACCTTAATAATCTATGTCCTTTCTCTTGAAATCATTTCTTTTTGTTCTACTTTGTTATAAGTGGATGAAAGCCTTGCATGCCTTGTCTGCTGTTGATTTTCAGCAAGAGAAACGAGAAAAAGCAATTCATGGTATTGAAGAAAAGTACAAGACGTTCTTTGGGTCTGAAGAACAGGGCAAAGACAAAGACAAGGATCAGAAACATAAGAAGAAGCCTCAGATACAAGCGGAATTCCATTCTGAGCAAGAATATAGTTCAAGTCATCTCGAAAAGAGAGGAAATCGCCGCCCATCTGTCAATCAGAACCAAAGACTCAAAGAAGATAGCAGAGATGGGAGAGGGGCAGGAGAAGGAAAGAGGAATGTTCAGAAGGGAAAGAATGATGGGAAGGATGGAAAGACTGATATGAGAGAGAAAAGAGACAAGCAGATTTTGAGGAAGGAGGGCAGCGAGAAGATGCACGATGAAAAGGGTGAGAGGAAGGAGAGATCACAGCAGAAGGAGGACCGTAGCGGAGAATGGAGGGAAAAAGACTCGAAGAGAGCCTACACTTCTAGTGCTGGGGATTATGACGTTACTGCCACAAATGGAGGCAAAGAGGCAGAGAGGAAACAGTTGGTGGCAGCTGAATTGCCTGATATTTACAACAAAATGCCTGCTGCCATGCAGACTTCCATCAAAATTGGAGTAAGCTGCATAAATGGGAATGTATAAATACGTGCATGAAAGACTGTGTGTGTGTGTGTGTTTGTGCATAAGAGCATGTGGATGCATATTTGCACATACACCTGTGTACAGAAGTATAAATTAAGTACAGAGTAAAAGCTTTGTTCTCAGCTTCATTCTAGAAACACATTAGTGATGTGGTAGAGATCACTAAATTAGAATTTTGTTTTCCTGTGGAGAAACTGCACAAATGTTAACTTACATATAATTTATAGGAGCCTTTGTCCTGAATTGATACTGGAAACATTCACTGAGTGAAATTGAATTAATTTAACTCCAACAAGAAGTCCTGGCAGCGCTCAACATAACCGTATGCATTTAAAGTGCTCGGTCCTCATTTGTTCTTTATGAATTAATTGTCTTTGTTATCTGTGTAGGAGGCAGAACCTGACAACGGGAGATTTCTAACCAAAAAGGAGATGGAAAGAAGACAGTGGCTGGAAGAATTAGGTATATCCACCTTATAGCTTTTGTCTCCCTTTATGGCAGGAGTGTGGTGGTACAGTCTTTCTTTTGTCGAAGTGTCTTTGCTACAACACCACAGTCAAGTGTAGCCGTGTTGTGTTTAAGAAAGTGGTTAATTATTCACATGTGAATCGTTTAACTGTTTATCTAATGCCATTCTTTATGAAATTTTAAAAGTTGATAGATTTTGTTAAGTAAATTTCCCTTGAGCTAAACTACACTGAACGACACAGACAGTCAACAGTTTGGGGGCATTACCCCTTCGTTAGGACTCCACGAACACAGACAGAGAGAGACAAGAACAGGCAAAGATAAATAGAAAACAAGCCACTTAACTGAGTGAGGCCGTACAGCATCAGATGAACTGCAGGGAGAGGATATAAATTACATGAAATAATAGCTTACAGAGGAGGTCATGTGTGTAGCCAATCAGATCACAACTCTCCTCTCCAATAGTAGCCAATTGCCTGGCAGGTAACAAAGGAGGAGAAAAGAATGGGGTGGGGGGGGGCAGAGGTTAGTTACAGAGGAGGTTAGTTACTTAAGTAAGAATACAGGTAAAATGGAGAGAGATAGACGAACAGGATTAAAAATTAGGTATAAAGAGGTGGCCAATGTAGTTCAATGTTTGAGGTTCAGTCCTGTGGGCGCCATAGTGCCAAAATGGGAGATGAAGTAAGACTCCATATTTTTGTGGTCGGTGCAGTCTCCATTCATCTGCCACATGTCACAGACACTCTTGTTGTCTGCTGTGTGTGTGTGTGTGTGTGTGTTGGTGGGGGGTGTTGAAATGTCGTGCAACTGGGGTGCATTTCATCTGATGCTGTACGACCTCACTCAGCTAAGTGCCTTTTTTTGTCTGTGCGTGTTTTTATCTCTGCCTGTCTGTGTTTGTGTTGTCCTGATGAACTGCAATGCTCCCAAACTGTTGTCTGTGCTGTTCAGTGTAGATTGGCTCAGTACCTTTTTGTTAACTTCAGTTTATTTCCAAGTGGCAGTCATATGTTCCTTTTTAAATTTCTGTTGCACAGATCGACAGAGAGAGGAGAAACGTCTGGAAAGGCAGAGAGAGCAAGAACTTAGACAGAAAGGTATTGATGACACTTGGGCTGACCGATTTGTTCACGAAGACGTCCATAAAGTTAGTGCAGCTCCTAAGCCCCCTCCACCACTTCCCCGATCCTCCAATCAGCAGACATCAGATCCAGCCAAGCTGAGGTAAATGAAGGTGATGTGGTCAAATGTTGGTTCTGTGTCTATTTCTTCAGCATCTGTAGAAGCAGGATCTGCTTTTTACATGAGGCCTGTGTGTGCTTGAATGAGTATTTGCTTGGGAGGTGATACAGTATGACTAAAGAAAAGATGATGGCAACTAGAGAACATCCACAGCAGGGGAATCAGTAAGATGAGCATTTTTGTTGTTGTTTTTTTGGATATGCACCCTTAATGGCTGTATAAGTTAGAAACCTTTTATCACTATTTCTACAGGACTGGCTCAGTGCTTCCAAGCAACTCAACAGACATTAACAATCGAGATTTACCTCCACCTGCCATGAGGGCTTCCTTACTGATTGGGGTTAGGGTTCTTGAATTGTTACTGTTTTTTCTCTTTAATCATCCCCCTCCCTTTTTTCTTTCATTTTTTTGCTAGAAGTATGTCATTTGTTTTCCCTCGCATGCACCTGGGTTTTTTTTTCAATTCCTGCTTTGGGTCTTTATCACGTTCAAGACTTATTTCCCTTTGATCCATGTGGCTTTTATTTGTCTATCTTTTGTTTCCTTCTTCCATTTTTTCTCCCCTCTCCCTCATCCCTTCCCTCGCATATCATTTAGTTGAGTGTGTGCATGTTGACTTGCATGTAAACATGCATCGTCCATGTTTTCCAACATGCATTTTTTTAATTGACCACTATGCCACAATGTACTGGGCACCACTACCTCCTCAAAAAGCCCAGCCTGATCACATGGTCACTGTATTTCAGGAAGCAGCACCAAAAAATGACCATATCAAAAGCAGACAGGAGGAGGATAAGAGGCTGTGGTTGGAAGAGCTGAGTAAGTTTCTGTGAATCCCTTTGTCCTGCTTCACACTGCAGCTGAACTGCTTAGTTCTTCCGTTGCCTTTTACACTGACCTCTGACATGCATGCAGGGCTCTGAACATTTGGCCATTATTTCACACTTTTTCATCACTTCCACATCCAGTGGATTTTATTTTATAGTTGAACGTCAGTCCGTTGAACACAGAGCATTGTTACAATAACTGCACCGTTCAGTCGCTGTTTCACCAGACAAACAACGGGAAGAACAGAGGGAAGCACGGGTGCGGCTGAAAGAAAAGCAGCTGGCCTCTGAAGAGACGTGGGCCAATAGATTCAGCGAGGACACAAGGCAGACTGGTGTTGGCCTTGGCTCTCAGCATACCATGGCAGACCCGCTGCAGCAGACGGGTCGCTCAGACCTTTCAGGTGGACGGGTCAGCAGTGCTCCAGACCCACAACCAGTGGATACCCTCACAAACAAAGTCTCTGAGCCCAGGTAGAAGAGTTATTTTAAAGTCTCTGTTACATTAGCTGGACAAATCCATGTCTGACATTTCCAAACCAGAGTCAGTGAAGTAAGGATGCGCATTCATTAGGTTGAGCCAGCCCATTGTGTTGAATTCCTTATTGTGAGAGCTGTTGCACCTTATCTGCACCTTTTGACCAAAGCTGGTAGGGTTGTTTGTTAATTGACTAAATTGTGTGTATAGACCCAAAGTTTTGTCAGGATGTTTGGTAATTCTTAATTCAGCCATAATGTGTGTAGATTGGTGACCTTTTGAATAATTTTCAGTGTTTTGGGGCATACACAACTATACTCATGTCATTGAAAACTTCCACTTACCATTATCATTTTGTTAATAATAATGATCTTAAGATATAATCATTATCATCTTTTTCTCTCTCTGTCCTCTGTCCACTTTTTTCAGTAACTTTTCCTTTCTTTCTCAGTTGAAGACATTTAAAACATACAATTGATCAAACTGGATGGCATTAACTTCATGATGGTCATCAGTTGCGTTGGTTTGTTTTTTCAGTATTTTGGTTTGTACTCACTAATGTTCTGCTGTACTTATTTTCAAGGAAGGTGTTTGAACCTTATTACTGTAGAGAGCACATTTTTGCAGGTCATTTCTTCGTGGACAGAATGCGTACATTGATCCAGTTACATTGAAAGAGTTGGAAGTCAAGCGCCGACAGCATTTGGAGTACCAGGTTAGAGACAAGTTTTTCTGACAGGGACTTGAAAAATGACGTTTCTGAGCAGGTGTAGAAGACTTGATGCTTCTCATCTTAAAAGAAAACGACAAAAATTTGTTGTGAGGGATTAACAGCAAGACAAACACACTTATTCCCTTTCGTGCCTCTCTGTTCTCTCTGTTTAATTGGTTGGTCATTTGGTCAACTTGCCTGTCTGTCAAACATTAATATGTATCTGCTTTACTGTCTCTCTTTTCTTTTTAAAAAATAATCCATGCTCCCAACCATGAGCATTACACACATGAATAAATAAACTGTTCTTTTTCATGGGTTGTTACACCTGTGTAGACACTTTGCCTGTCTTCCAATCTGTTTATTTACAAGGCTTTCTCCGTGTCTTTGTTTAGGCCGCCATAAAGGCACAGATTGCTGAAAAGGAGCGTATGAAACGAGAGGAACAAGAAAGAAAGTGGAAGGAAGATGCACAAGAAGAAAGGCGACTGGCAGCCGAACGAGAACAGCTTCAGCAACAGCTGATGATAGAACAGAATAAAGTGAAGCTGAAAGAGGTGTGTAGAAGTCAGCGGAATAGACGGATGTGACTTTGAAAGTATTTGAAACAATACGGCAACTTCTTTTATCGTCCTTTATGGCCACCTCAGATTTTTTGTTTAGAATTTCATGTTTTTATTTTTCACACTGTTTAAAATGACAGAGAATCCAGACATATTTATTTTGTTTAAAGTATTTAAGAGGGTTTCTATCCTTTTTTAAAATCTTTAATAAACAGTTGAGTTGGAATTTTATGTTTTTGAGGCTTTTTTCATGATGAAGATGATGGATGTGTAATTTGGGGCTGTGTGGATGCACCGGTACCTTTTGTTAAGTTCAAACAAGAATATGGAGCTTTGAGAAAGGATCTTCATTCTGCATGCAGTGAAGTGACACAATTTACATTAACTGTTGCATCCACATGAAACTGAAACCAGAAACGTTTTTGTTACAAGTAGAAAAACTTCCATACAAAAATATTTGTAATCCATGGAGCTGATGTGTAAACAGATGGGCTGACTTACAGGACTCTTCCTGGGAGCTCACAGTCAGCCTGTTGTACAGGGGCTGTTTGGTAATCAAACATGTAACTCTGGTCAACATGATCCAAATGCAGCCATCCGTCTTGTCAGAGTGCTACAGTGTTGCCTTGTAAACAGCAGTCTAATGTGTAACATTTGTAGAATGATCTAGTCTCTTAACCCCTACAATCATTAAAAATCAAAATTTCTACTGAGCGTTAGCTACAGACAAAGTTCTCTGGTTTTCATTTGCTGTTTCGTGTTTTGGAGCTGGTTATATAGCCTGAAGTTTTCTGAGAATGGGATAGAGTGGAGTGTGATTAGAAAGGAAGAACTAGTGATATCATGTAAATTCCTTGAGCAAAAACTGCTATGATTATAATAAATGGTGATGGATGACTGAGGCAACCTTATTTTCCTCATTCCAAAACTTCACAGTAACTTGTGGCTTATCAATAACTATCTTACAATATATTGGAAGAATCAGTCGCTGTCTCATAAAACATTGGAAGATGTTGCATATCTGTCCATGTTCTTTTGAGGCAGCACCTTATGGTCTCCACTTCATTTTGAAAAAAAAGTACAAATTTTGCCAAATTGAAAGAAAAATACCTTGAATGAACCTAGAAGTTTATGGAGAAGGCAAGTCTAGTGTAACCATGGGATTGTATTCTGTTCGGATTCCAATTATGATACAAGCAATTGTAAAGAAGCCATCAATCATTGAATGGAAGCTGATTTTCTTTCTATTGGTAGGTGCAGTCCTCAGCTGATGGGAGATGTGAACAAAAGTACAGTTATTTGGGATTGTAATCAGATGTACCCTCAAACAATGAGAAAACTGATCTGTGTTCAGGAAGCACGGCAGAAACAAGTGGAGGAGCTCAAGCATATGTTCGACAACGAGCAGGGCCGTGCCCAGGAACAACGCATGATGAAGCGGCTGGCAACGCTCCAGCAAGCTGGCCACGATGTCAGCAGCCTGAAGGCACACTATGATGGTAAGGGTGACACACAAGCCGAATTTGCTGAACCTTATAGCTGGCATTTGCATGGCACATGCTTCTTGCTAGGACTGCATGAGGGTTGGAAAATTGTGTGATTGTGAAATAGATTTACTTTTCCCTCCTGTTTGGTGGTTTCTCTAAATACTTGGAGTCCTTGTTTTAGCTGTTTCTTTAGGTATGCTGATTACCATTGGCATCTTTCTCTTCATAAAAGTTATCGCCATTCAATAATGAAACGGACATAAAATTTAAAGGCGTGTAACATAAGTTCATTTCCTTTAAAGTGTGTTACTTCAGTTAGCCATTTTAAAACCAATCTATTATTAGCACATTAAATGATAATCATCGTTTTGAACCTTGCTTTTTACCCTGTACACAGCAATCACACCAAGATTTCAGCATGTTAACGTGGACCCAGATATGGTCCCTGGACTGTCACTGTCTCCTCACGAACATGGCAACACCCTGTCTTCTACCACTGTGCCTGGTGCTAGCAGAAGTGGTGAAGTGTTTGTGACAGTGCATAGTCAAGACAATCCCACACAGTCAGTGCTTCATCAGCCATACACAGAAAATCGCATTTTAACCCCAAGTCAATTCCGGAAACCCAGCCAGCCCTGGAGTGACCTGAACAGCCCTCGCCGTGAATTTGCTACTCAGACAGGTGGGTGCAAACTAATAGCACCAATTCTGAGAATGGTTGATTTTATAAATTAAACTCAGGAGCATACACTTTTAATTTGAATATATATGGGTAGCATGAAACAACGGGTCACATTTTAAGACAACAGACATTATCATGGTGGAGACACCATTCACACCAAACCAAAAGGAATCCATCCCATACCTTGCACATTATTCCACTTCCTACCACAAAGACCTGCTAACACAATCAGGACTTATGCAAAGGTTGTATTGAGAATTATTCTTTGGTCTGATGGTTAACAGTTTTGCCACTGTAAATCTGGCCTACTTTGAGAATTATATTCATGTAACATTATCATTGATGAGGAGATAATTTGCAGGCAGGCAATTCTATAAGCATTATGAGTGAAGGATTTGAACTTGTCTCCCCCAATTTTTTTTTTTTTTTTCATACAGAAGGGGAGCTACACAAGGGTGGTTTTATGTCCCGGGAAGTCAGCGATGTAGAGATTGAATATCGCCCCAAGCCCTCGCAAAAACAAGTGCAGGTGAAAAGCGCTGAGAATCGTAGGTCACATGAGCAGAAACCTGTGTCTCAAGCCAGCAAGCAGCAAAGTTCTGCAAAGAATGACAGGCGCCATAATGGTAGGATGAATGTTTGCTCTGTCGATTCATGCAGAGGTATATATATCTGTCCATTTTAAGTGACTAGTTTCTGAAGGGTAAAAACAAGTTTCGGCTGGTATAGCCACACAAAGATGCATTACACATTTTGGTGATGGCCATCCTTTGGTGGCTACAGTGACACTGAGGCACATGCTTTAAATTTTGGTGAGAGGCAGCCTAATAGAATTAAAAGAGTTTCAGATGGTTTAGTAACACAGATGCACATGCCATAAATTTTGGTGACAGGCGACTTAATGGTAATGAAAACATTCACTTGATTTAGTGTCATGGAGGCACATTATCTGTAAATTTTGGAAACCAGAAGCATAGTAAAAGAATTATTAGGGTTTCCTAAACTGAAGGTGGTAAACACAGACTTTTTGTCTAGCTCATTTGGATTTTCTGTTTAGGGAAACCCCCATCATGGAATTACCAGAACCAGCAAAGGAAACCGCCAGTAAAGCAGTCGGAAAAGGACCTGTTTAATGAGCAGAAGCGGCAACAGAGCGAAGATAGACGAGCCAATCGCGAGCGGCAGTTGCAGTATCTGGTGGAGCTGAACAAAGACATTACGCCTGCCACAAACAAACGTTCCCCCAGAGACCACTCTCCTGGCCAACACCTGGAGAGCAAAGGGGATGAGAAGGGGCATGGGCAGAATCTTGCAAGGGGCAGGCAGCAGAAAAGATCATCTCCACGGTCCAACGATGACACGACCCATCGGCCTAGCTCACCTGGTGCCACCAGTAATGCTCCCAAGTCTAGGCACTCTCGCACCCACTCGCCTCCAGTCCCAGCTGTGCGGCACAAGGTCGGAAAAAATCCCCCTGAAAACTTTGAAGCAGATTACGACATAAATGCACAGAGCTACAAGCACCGTCAAAGTGCTGAAGCAGATCTGAACCCTGTGATGGACAATAGAGGTAACATCAAGGTGCCAGCCAAAGAGACGGACTTTATTCCCATCATGCGGACAGCAGACGTCCTGGATCCATCACGAGCCGAAGAACCCGTCCAACTGTCAAGGGAGAATACCCGGATCACCCGAGCACGCCAGCATTACCATGAAAACCTGCGCCCAGCAGACTATGGGGGCCACTTGGATGTCCACAGTGACAAGCAGAGAGAGCCAGCACCTGCAGTCAAGGTGAGTTTTCACTGAGTGGCAGATTCAAAAATAGGACGTTTGTTTAGTGCTTGTGCACTGCATATATATATATATATATTATCTGTGTGTGAGTGGCAGATTCAAAAATAGGATGTTTGTTTACTGCTTATGCACTGCATATATATATATATGTTATCTGTGTGCATGTGCATGCAAGTGATTGCTTCTAAGGTATGTTTGTAAGAATATGGGAGTTTCTGTAGGTCAGATGTTTGATATAGAGCTAAAAATATGACAACGTACTGTCAAAACAACAAAACAACAAAAACCCCACAAAATATACCAGGTATAATGTGCAATGAAAGACAGCCTAGAAATTAGAAAAAGAGAGAAAAGAAAAAAAAAATCAGAATGGTAAAAAAAAGGGGGGGGATAGAGGGAAAGACAGAAGAAAACAAAAGTGAAAAGAGTAAATAAAAGAAACTAGGATGAAGGAGAAAGAATTTGGACGGAATAAAGAAAAAGTATGATGGTGAAGGAGGGGTGGGGTTAGGGTCAGAGCAGACTATAGGGAGTTCAGTTTCACAAGTTCAGTCCTATGGGTAACCAGTATTGGACCAGTTTATTTGTGCCTTGTGTTTAAAGAGAGAAAATATTATTGGTCACTCCAAGGGGTTGCCTGCATTGTTCAAAGAGTGCAGAAAGTTGATGGAAAGTGTAATTTCCAAAAAGCTGCGCTACCACAATAAATTCCTTGCATAGGCAAGTGACCATGACCTTGTATGTAATTATTGAATAGACTGTTTGCATAAGTGGCCATGTGTTTTCTTGTTCCCAGAACCCCATCTTGAATCCCAGCCTTGTCAAAGAGCACCCAACGGTTCGACAAGATCTTATCCTGAAACAATTGTCAACTCTTAAACAGGTGATCAAACTGAAAACATCTGTTACGTCTGTCTGTAATTTTCTCTCTTTGTACTTCCTTCTTCTTGCTTCTTCCCTCCCTCTGTGTGCGTGCATCATATCCATACAAATGTGTGTGTGTATGTGGGTGTGTGTGTGCACGCGGGCCAGGTAAATGTATGCATGCATCTGTGATCATGTTCATGCATGCATCAATTTAGTGAACTTATGTGTAACACAAGGCTCCTTGACTTCTTTCAGAGTTTGATGCAGCGACAGAAAGAACTAGAGACATACATGTCCTCAAATGACTTTGAAAAGCAAGTCTAAAAGTTGCTGGAAGCAAACACCTCTTGTACAAACCTCAGATACTACGGAAAACCATGACACTGAGGATTCACAAACAGCTATGTGTAGTATCATTCCCGATACGAACCAGCAGGAAGTTTGAATAACTTCATAAGGAACTATAATGTTGTCCACACAATAATATATAAATGCAAAAATAATGTATCAAAATTCGAATGCTATTCATGTGCACCTGGTTGTGTCGGAAACTTTATGCATGCAAAGGTTTTTCGGTGATATTGTGTTCTTCACCTGCAAGAATATAACGTCATTTGTGTGCACACATGTCTGAGGGTGTGTGTGTGTGTGTGTGTTTATGAGAGGGAGAGAGACAGAGCTGGGGTAGGTTTTCGTTTGTGAGAAGGTGTGGAAGAGGAGGGGGGGTGAAGGACAGGCATGCACGTGACGGAAAGGAGAAAACTACTTGTGTACAGTATTTCTGTGTTCGTTTGCATGATAAGCTTGCATGCATCATGCATCTGCACCCACGGCATATGCTTTAGATATGTTTGAATATATTTTTACCCTCTGGAATCCTTAAGACTTTAAAGACTGACTGGTTTAGAAACTATAATACTGACTATATTTGAGACCTTGATTCCAGTATGTTCAAATATAGAGCTAGTGTCTTTTTTTTTTTTTTGCTTTTTTTTCTACTCCTAGTTCAATCTGTAAATCTTGTAAATACTGTCTGTATTAACCTGCACAAGAAAAAGCTCAGCTGCGCACCTTGGGCTGGTGTTTATGATGCAAGCAAGGACTACTATAATCATGATATAGGAGTCCTTGGATGCAAGTAAATATAGGTAACCAGTAACTGTCTTTGCCTTATTTCGTTTTGAAGGACAAGAAGAATTACTGGTGACTGGAACTTATAAGCTTTGTTCAGCCCTGCACTGAGAAACTGTGTGTGAAACATTCTCGTTATCATGGTACACAGACGTTTCTGGAATGCTGAGCTTTGAAATGGCTATACAGTATGAAACTAATGAAGTAGCCTCTGTTTTACTCCTACATGTGCTGAGATTATTTGTCTGTATTTTCTGCAGACTTTTACACCGTAAAGTTTTATTTTGTATAAGAT
>SMGT01014452.1:330351-351732 GCA_004794575.1 Lanistes nyassanus
TTGGGCAGAAGATGCCCTCTCGCAGGATGTTTTGGGCAGAAGATGCCCTCTCGCAGGATGTTTTGGGCAGAAGATGCCCTCTCGCAGGATGTTTTGGGCAGAAGATAATTCGACTGTCTAAACCAGTCCTTTTATCTTCAACATTCGTCCACAGATTCTTTCAGTCACACGCACGTGGTCACAAGGCGGTTACATGTATCAACCAATCAGGCCAGAGACAGTAGAAGCCACACCCCGTGTCAACTAGTAGAACACGCCCCTAAGTGGACACCTAGGGTGGACACAACTACCCCCTCCCTTTCCTGGTCGTTTACACCCATCGCTACATCAAAGCCCTTGATGCTCGATACTACGCGTCACTGGTTCCTCCAGCTACGTAATCCTCTCCTGAACAACTAACGCACACCTGGTCAGGCTGACACCTTCACTAATCCCACCCCAGCAGCCCCAGGTAATTAACACCTTGCCCCTCGCTTCTAGGGCCAGCATTCCCGATCATAATTGTAAACAGGGAACTAATCCTGGGCTGGTGATGACGTGAGCGGCTAGATGGCGGCTTGAAGAAGGAATAATAGACCTTAATTAGGGCCTGAGAGTCGAGGATGGATCACACCTGGAATCTATGGTGCAATCTCCTTGACCCACCAGACCCCAACACGTGACATAGAGCTTGCCAACTAGACGCAGCACCAAACAAATGGTGGGCACTCACCCGCCCACACACACACCCAAAGCACCACCGCAGAGAGAGAGAGAGAGAGAGATGTGGGCACACAGGCAAGCCAGTCCCCAGAGGTGACGGCAACTCAAACCAGACTTACGGAGATCGCGAATTTTCGGCTTGGACAGCATACGTTTCCTCTTGTCACAATTTTTATACTTTTTTTCCTGGCGTATCGATAAAGGCTCTAAGCGCTTGTCCTCGTGTATTTAGGTGGAGCACGTTTGATTGCCCCACGTGCGAAGGAGGTGCAACGTGCGAAGCCGTGCACGTGCGGCGCATGCATGGAGGCGCACCATATAGCCTGTGAGTCGCGCTGAGCAGCGTACGTGCGACCTCCGAGGTCTGCGACTCCTGGGGTCGATGATCGGGGCATTGAAAACAAAGCCTCTGAGCATGTTCTGTGCGCATTCACTAGAGTCCACTCAGTCCAGCTACTTACGGTGTCACGAAACAAGCGTCTTCAGGTAAGATTGATTCAGTTCGACGCCAATTGAAAAATAGCTCCTATATAAAGTGGATTATCTGGGGTGCATTTCTGCGACCCAGGGATGTCGTTTTTATCGCCATCAGACCCCTGGGGCTTAATTGTCTGTCTAGTGCCTGTATGAGTCGGAAGATTGCCTGTTGATCGTGATTCAGTCTGCCCTTCACGGAAAGAAACGGCTATAGTCCCCATCCCAACGTTCGGAGCGGAGTACGTAGACTGAGGCTCCGCCACGCCGTCTTCCCCTCCCCCCTGCCCCCACATACACACATATATCGATTTCCTGAGCACCACACACCACGCAGCTGTAATCATCCTCTCCACAAGTTCAAAGGTAGTTTATTGTAAAGTGCTTCCACTTTACAAGTGCTTTGGCGGTGATAACTGCGCGGGGCATTGTGGGATTTAGGGACAAGAGTCACGTGGTGGCTCTGCTGCTGGTTCTCTCCGGACGGATCTACAGCTGTAATAAGTATTTGCTGTAAGCCTGTAATCAATACAATAATAACGATTGTTGGTAGGTGCATGTACAGATCTATTTGTGGACTGGCCTGAGGTGTAGATATCACCATGAAAACCGAAGATCTAACTAAAACCTGCATGGAGAGATCACCAGTCTCTTTGTTAGGTACTAAACTGTCTAACCAGTTCTAAACCAATACCTGTAACGATTACAATACTATTAGTTAAGACGTTTTCAATGGTTACAGCTGGTGTCTAAAGCCCCTGTAGTGCACAAACGCGCCTCATCGGCGACCGAATTGTGAAACGTCTGCCTAGCTGGCAGAAACGTGCCGTGAGAGCCTCGATTTCGCTTTGAAGGGTTTTCCGGAATGCTGACGTAGTAAAGTCAAGTCGTGGTAATCAATGGTCGCATGTGCGCTGTATACGGCTGTGGCAAATGGGGCGTTAGCACGCATTTATTTGTTTTCCACCAGCATAAAGTCATTACCGAAGACTTTGGTTAAATTTTGTGAAGAGGACACGGCAAGACTTTGTGCATCCCACGAAGTACCAACGTATTTGTGGCCTTCACTTTACCGATGACTCCTTCGAGGATCAATATACTCGGAAGCTGAAGCTACAGGCATTGGAACACAGTAATAGTCACATGCGCACCTATGTATGGCATTACAAACAGCTTTACAATTCAGCTCTTAAAAAAGACTGTATTACTTTCCACAGTGTGTTGCTGCAAACATATACTTTATGAGGTGGAATCTATCCATAACATCTGGGCATTATTTCCTATTATAAGACACATTATTACCACAATATTATATTACTAGGGTATGCAGATCGTGTCAATTATATCAGGTCCGTGACTCGTTTATGAAACCAAACCAAAAAAATGCAGCAGGTACTATATAATGACGGATGGATTAGAATAACAATGTAGTTTTGTCGCAATCACGCACGGTCATATGTGCTCGACGAAAACAAGTTGAAAAACGTAAGCTTAATATGCAGCTACCTGAAACTTGGAAGTGCGTTGTTATCGAACTTTTTTAATCCAACCTTTCTTGAAGATACTCGATGGTTCTATAAAACTTTATTCGTATAAAACGCAACAAAACGAAAAATCGAAGTACCGAAGACAGTAAAAGCATTGAATGAATGATGAAGACGAGGCAAACACTAAAAAAATATACTAGATACGTAAGACTTACAAATCTGTATTGTTCAACCGATCAGCCACACTGTCAGGCGGTTCCGCGGCCGAGGCCGACTGCAAATCTGACAGCGGTTCAAATTGGGAAGGCTGCACTTCGGTGTGCCTAAAACTATTTTATTTTCGATTTCTTCATCGCTGGAACTGCCAGAATCACAGTGCGTATTCCTTCCCGCCTCCGTTCTTTATTGGTATTAAACCGTCACTTCCGGAATCCCGCGAGCTCGTGTTATTCCGTCGCGTCGCTCGGTAATCATCGGAAAAGAGCGTCTGAAGCACCCTTGACATCGATTTGTAGTAGCGGGACGGCCGTTTTGGTTAGAGCGATACATTTTTAACGAAGTATAGCCAACTCGCTATCAAAAAGCAAAACTTTGTATCTAGCTGGTTTGACTCCCTTTCAATTAGGACATTATATGTGCATCACACAGAATCCGTTCTTTTGCAATGTTCACACCTTCTGGCTGCATGCTGCATTATTGTCATTCAAGTCCCGCGGTGTTGTGGTTGGGGCGTTCTTGTCTCTGCTGGCCGATCACAACGTCTAGCTTTTATGTAATTATGTATTTACTATTTATTCGTAATATTTATATGTAATGCGCTGTTTTGCTATCCTAACATATACATGTATGAATATATTTCACTTGGTTGAGTAGCTCGAACATGTTAAATTTTGTTTGAATCCTTTCCTTTTTGATCACACAATTATCTAATTTATAAGGTTGGAGTAGTAATGGACTACATTGTAGGTTCATTTGTCTCGGCAGTGTCCGTCCCGTATTTGGGGGACAAAACTCCACTATATGACTGTGCAGATCATGATTTGTTTTAGAAGACTGGTCGTTTCCTGTGTTCCTTCCAAAGACTTTGTGGAAATAGCTGGAATGTTTTGTTGTTGTTTAGTTTTTAGCAATATGACTGAAATCGTTTGCTGAAGAATTACTGCCGATAAAAGGGAATAATAAAGACACGAAACGAGATGAAAACTGGCGTCCGGGGACATAACTCTACACTAACATCCGGAAGTCTTGACAGGACAGAGAGATAAAAGGATCGGGTTACAGGGCTGTCGCGGTTTACGAGAGACAATTCTTTGTCGACTGTCCGCTTTCCGTGCATCCATTAACGAAGTCATCAGTTGTCGTGCATAAAAACATCACCCCCCGAGGGTTGACAAACTGACGGCTTTTACACCAGACCCGTCTCCATGACGACAAAGGCAGGATGCGGACTTTTAGTTACCCCGTTCACCCATGGTTCGCTTTCCGCGCTATGCTCTTCGGATGTATTGAATAATTCATTCACCAAACGAAAGCTGCTGCTGCGGACGGGAAGCAACAGTAATCCAGTGCGCCGGAAAGCTCGAGCTCCAGTGATGCAGCTGGTCGTCGGGTCTAGCGATGCTGTGCACCCCTGTGGCATTCGCCGTACGTCAGACCCCGCGAATACGAAGCAGACGTGAAAGAAGCTTAGAGTCGTGTTTGTCTGTCAGCCAACCTTGACAATTTTAGGAGGCGAGACAGCGGTGCTATAGGTATAAAACTGTCTATTTATGCAAACTCTACGATTAAAGATGGCGAGCTCTGGCTATATATTATACCGCCAGACGACACTCCAGGGATGGGCTGTTATTGTATCTGCCCTTTTGTTCATGGAAGCGGTCGATCGCACGTTCTTTAATTTTTATTTTTGTTACATGCGTGTAGGGTGGGGGAGGTATGACAATCTTCTTTGGGGGAGGGAGGAGTCACGTAGCCAACAGCGGATTGCTGAGTTTCTCACAAAAGACTGTCATCTGTGTTTTAGTTGCCCGATCGTGTCTTTTCGATTTCTGATCGCGTAGATTTACGCATGGTTAGAAAGGGGGGGGGGGGAGGAAGTACGGAAATGGAAGGAAAAGGCAGACAGACCCAGCCATTCACCTTTTTCAACTTTTTCGCGATTTGGGCCCATGCGATTGTCACATTTTGTCTTAACTGCTATATAGGTCTGGTATTTGTATCCGCAGACGATTTCCCACTAGCCGACTTTCAAGTCATGTAAGTGCAGAGGAGCTTTGAGTTTCTCTCTTGTTTGTGATAACCAAGATACGCTCGAAACTAAGTTCAGAGTTCGCGACCTGGACTGCCATCAAACTGATCCCCATCTTGACATGTCTTTGCCCGGCGGAGAGTCCGAGAAACAGCGTCTCTAGGACGTCAAAGCACGGGGAGACGGGACGTCTGATGGAGACTTAAGCTGCCGCCAGCTGGGCCTGACAGGGAAGGACAACTCAAATGAGAGGATCAGACAAATGGCAAATTAAAGCATTGCCGGCCATGTTGCATCTCAGTCCTCTACTTTGCATGAGAGAGCAACAGCAGCACAAGGAGGCGGCATCGCGATTGCTGATGTGGTTCCACAATGCCCCACCCCGTAACTGCCCATTTTATAATTGGTACCCCCTGTCTGAACTCATGGCTAGCAAAAACGAGACGCAGAATAAATGTTGACCATGACCGCACTGGCGAATGGGGTCCGAAAAAAAATCCCAGGGCAGACATATGACTTTCCAACTTCATTACAGTCCGGCTTTTTATGTATCACGTATATATATATAGAGAGAGAGAGCGAGGAGAAAGCCTCTTCAGTCCCTCCCCTCCAGTCACCTCGATACACGTGACACAAGGAGAAAAAGACGATCAATGACGATGTGCTAGATGATTTTCTTGTACAGAGTGCTTGAAATAATCTCTCTCCTTCCTGTCCCCTCCCCCCATCTCTCTCTTTCCCTCTCGGGCGTACGCACATATAGTCATGCACCCCTTTAATACGTACGCACACAACCACACGTATATACATACGCGCACACATACAAAAGCACATATGCACGCAACTGCGCTCGCGCACACAAGAAACCCACGGTATCCCCAGCGGAGCAAGTCCTCGATCCTGTCAGGCGGCGTGTCGACACTGTCCATTAGCATTCAAACATCAAGGCCCCGACACAAGTCAGCCGACGCCCAGACCAGCTTGTTAAGTAGCTGGGCTTTTTTTTTCTTCACCAGCGCCGTCAAAAGACGCTAAAAAGCCCGCTTCGTGCGGCTGAAAAGGGCTTCAGACTGTTTGGCAGTGGTTCTACTATAGCGCTTTGGTGTCGAATTAGTGGTGGAGTGAAACTTGTCCTCAAACAACAGTGGCCCCTACGCCTTTTCACCTCGACACCCCCTTCCCACCTCTTTCCTCCAGCCGTCCAGTTATTAAGACGATCGGGAAGGGTTTGCGCGCAAACTCTTTCAATTCCACTTCGCGGAGCACGGGAATGGTGGGCGGGGGACAAGCCTGTTTCCATGTCAGCCGCTGGGGTTTTGAACTTACGCCATGGGTAAAATTAGCCGGACTTGTTTTGAGAATGTTTCCGTGAGAAAGCACGCGTCACTCGGCCCAAGGCCAGTAGCTCTTGGCCCGGTGTAGAGCGGCTACCATACAGTTTCGTCCCTACAGCTCTTAACCCCTGAACCCCGTGGTCGTGCATAGTTTGTCTCGTACAGAAGTGGAACCGAAAGACTTCACAGCCTCAACCCTGTTTTGAAGCCTGCCTTATGAGTCTGGATGTGTGTACGCATGCGCCTTTTGTCTGGTAAGTCCTGACCTCGATCGAATTGTCAATGCGAATTAATTTCCATGCGCAAGTGTTCCATATCATTTCCTTATCTTTTAAACTCTCAGTCCTTCATTCCTAAGAACGTCAGATCATACACCCCCTCTCACCTCCAGCCCCGACAAAGTAAGTGCCATTCAGTTGTTGTCTATTTAAGCTGTGGAACGTTTAAGCAGACGACGGACGTACCCGGCCATACTATTGGCTCGCAGAGCTGACAGACTATTTGCGTCCAGCAACCACGCTCTCATGCAAGACGGTCATTTCTACCTGTTTGATTTTAGTTTGAAGATCGTCACCTACCATACTTGATCCGCCACTTCGATTTAACCACGCCGTCCAAAGCTGTTCTGACCCGTGTACGTAGGTTTTTTTTCTTCACACGTCTTAGTGTGAAATTTTCCCACTAGCTGTTATTTAGCGGATCTGATAGCAATTAAAAGGCCTAGTCTTGCGCACGCTGAAAGCGCTGAAAGAAATGACGTCACACGACAGCAATCCAATTAAAAGCGTTCATCCGCAAAGCTCGAAAGTCAATATGTTAAATTCCATGCTGTAGTTTGACATTCCGTGTAGCGGTTCCAGCCGCATGCAGTTGAACTCGTACAGCTGCCCCTAAAAGGTGAAAATCCTGTCCTGATTAATTAGATTCTGCCTAAAACACGCGTGATCACATGACCTCTTCGTAGTACCGTATGTACACAGCCGGGTATGGCGTCGCTAACGAGCATTCGTGTGTGTTAGCGCGTGCGCGCTTGTGTAGGTATGTGTGCACGTGGATGGGTGCGTGCGTGCTAACTCGTCGAGATCTCCACTGCTTCTGTGAATTACATCGATCGCCAAACTGGTCATTTAATGATCGCATTTTTTATTTAGGTGCTCAGTGTTGTTTTCAGTATACTTATATCTCGTTTGTTGTAGCTGCGGCTCATGGTTTATTTTTCACTCCGCTATTTTGGCTTAGGATATGACAGCTAACATTTGTTTCCATTTGCTTCAAATTGTCCTTTCCAAAATACTTAATGGCACTGCTCCGATTTCTGGCTCAGCTTTGTTTTTAAAAGAGTAATAATAAACGGTGTCTGTTTTCTTGAGGAAGCGCCATCTGCAAGTACATCCATCTTCATTAGAACCTCGCTGGCACGATCAGCAGCAATGGGGAGAGTAGACAATTACTTTGTTCTGCTCCGCCCGACCAGACCATGATTTTGCTGCTGTCGGCCCGAGCAGAAAATTAACTCTCGGAGTCTGTTCCCTGTCAATCCTACTGTCGCAGTTCCTAATCAACCCGTCCTTCAACTTTAATGTGTCTGTATGTGCTGTCATATGTCGTCTGCCTTGGCCATTTCTTGACCATCTTTTAAGTCGTGCCCAGCTCTGTAGGCTGTATTCCTCTCTGTTCTCATACTTTATGGTCACTGTCGAAATTTTTTTCCCTACTCGAGTTCCAGGCGCGCATCTGCAGATCACCCCTCGTCCCGCTTAACTTATGCTTCAACTTATACATGAAAACAGAAGTCCCACCTAACATCAGACCCTACCCCTACCTCTAATCCCGTTCCCTTTTAAAAATCGCAAGCTAATATGGGTATTCATCCTGCGACTTTGAACTGAAAACCCACGTCTTTACCCCATAACTACCGATCACCACGGATTGGTCTCTTCTCTGTAACTATTGTAACACAGTGACGCTGTGTAGAGGTCATGGCTTGACCTATAACCATCGGTTGTTGTTAGCAGCCGAGATGCGCATGGGCAGCGGCTTGGTAGGTCTGCGCATGCGCGCCTGGACCGCCCGGAACTAACGTGTGAAAAGAATTTCAGTTCAGCCTGTGTATTTCACGTGCAGCTTTATGTATAAACAGGAGATGCGAACGCTAATGCAACCCAGCGCTGGTTTTGTCTGAAGAAATTTTACGTCATTACCTTTCTGTGTAGACGCAACTTGATCATTAGTGATAGGAGAGTCATCGCCGCTTAACACCAATCACACAGAAACGAAGAGAAACAAAGAGGAAGTTCCGTATCATGTATAAATCTAGAAATCGCATAATAAACAATGTATGGCTGATGTTTATGTTACTTTCCTTTTCTGCAATATTTGGAAAGAGAAATAAGACTCCAGGTTCACCTGGGAAACTGGTGCGTTGACCGGCAACGTTATTTCTGATGTGCCTGTGCTATCATAAGTATTCCCGCGCTGTCAGTGTTGTATCGATCCTTGGGGACCGAAAGGAAAGAGTGGGCAGCAGGA
The DNA here is from genome assembly GCA_004794575.1 of Lanistes nyassanus. Classification (NCBI taxonomy): domain Eukaryota; kingdom Metazoa; phylum Mollusca; class Gastropoda; order Architaenioglossa; family Ampullariidae; genus Lanistes; species Lanistes nyassanus. Next base: position 339,126 of record SMGT01014452.1, read on the forward strand.
GCAAGGGCAGAACCGAAGACAGAAGCAGACGACAGTCAGGCCGTCAGCAAAGAAGCAACATTACACTGTAAGCCGTGCAGCTGCTTGTGAACAGTCCTTAACTGGGATAATCTTGCGACGAGTTCACTTTCGGAACTAGTGGTACTTGACGCGCTGTGGCCATTTAACCCAGTAAACTCAGGAAATACTTTGCATGCTTCGGCAAAGTAGGAATCAATGTGCGAGTAACGAACAGAACACGAATGATAAAGAGGCATCTTCGAAATTAGTTCGGGGTGCGTGCTGTGACCAAGATTTTCCGGAATTTCGGTCAGAATACGTGTGACAAATGGGTTGGTGACAAGATCCTGTTCTTCTTCGCACGAACAAAATCTCCCAGCAGCAACCAGAAATCGTTTTCCTAGCTTGAAATTGTTTCTTCGGATTGTGCAGAAAACAAGTGGGGGACAAGTTGTGGTTTGAACTAAAGGAGTCACATCTACTCTACGAACCCTCACAAATCTGTTCCTTTTGTTTTCAGCTTCAGCTTGTGAAACATGAGGAGTTACGAATGGATGCTGTTACTTGCCGTGATCCTAATTGTGATGGAAGGGGTGGACGGTAAGTAAACTTCAAGTGCGTATGGTGGGTCGGGTGTGTGCTGAAGGGACACGCGGGTGTAGGCGGTCAGCGTCCTTATACACTGTCTATACCTGACGTCGTGCGACCTACAGCTTTTGTTGTGTTGGCGGCATAGGTGTTGCTGTATGACCTTTTAACTTTTAGCTTTTGTGATGAACACGCACCGCGATAAACAGGTACGGCGCGACACAGACCTAGTAGATGATTTTCTTACAGAATGGATGAATCGCCCACCGTTGATTTTTTTGGCCTGGGGGGGGGGGGGAGGATAAGTATAATGCACGCGCCCATACATGACAATGTACGCGCAAACGCCATACACGAAAATGAAACAACTCAGTCTCACGCATACAAACATGCAAAGGTAAGCGCAGACAGAACTAGATAAACTAGTTTACAACGGACGGATTGTGTGCTGAACACGCTAGTGTGTACAAGTATGACACGTTCCATTTCTCCTTACGGCAACGGCATACCATACAAAGATGTACATGCAGAGGCCTCCTTCACGTCTTTCTCCCCACTTCTTCTCTCTCTCTCTCTCTCTCCTCTCTTTCTCCCCACCCCCTCTTCGGTTCCGACTTGGATATTATGAATTTGTCCTTTTTTATACACATTTTGATACTTGATACTCAGTTGTTTTTTTTTCCTGAGAGATTTATGTGCTTATTGTGTGTCAGCGAACTCGGTTGGTTATTTTCCCGGTTTTTTATACCCCGTATTGGTACAACGACGAACTAATTTTTTCTTAAATGTGTGTGTGTGTGTGTGTCAAAAATGCGAAGCGACGCACGCGCAAAACCGTGCAGATCTGCCGGTCTTCGTCGCATTCATCTTGTGTCTTCCCCTCTATTTATTTTTCCCGAAGATTTACTGGACGATGTGTGCATAAAAAAGAAGAATTCTGTTCGCTTGCTCTCAACATGAGTGCTCAGACTGCGCTCTTTGCATAAAATCATAACGAAATCCCGGCCCATTGATTAATTATGTGGGATTGTGCTCTGTCGAATCTGCGCTTCCCTTCTGAACTCTGCGCATGCGCACACGCGAAAAGTCCTCTGTATCCCTACTTCTCATCATTTTTCAACTTACTTCACACACACGAACACACGTCACACACCCGGCATTTACGCAAGATGCACAAACATTCCTCTTTGCGTAAACGCACAACGTACATCTGCGCGGTGCCTGTCCCTGCACGTTTCTTTCTTAGTGCCAGCAACAGAAAGTTTCGACCTTGATGTGGTACGTCTGTTCGGCTTAGGGTTGGCGGTACCCATCATTCCTAGCGGGTTTTTCTCAGCTCAGGGCTTCTCCAACAGGATTAGATTAAAAAATATCAAATACCCTAGGGACACTTCTCTATATTTGTATTTCTTATGGCAAGACCATTGTATTCTACCCGTGTTATGATTTTTAGATGAGGTGTGTGTTGAGGATTGGGAAGAAAAGGAGAGAGCTGGGAGAGGCCGAGGGGAGAAAGAAAAATACCGAGAAGTGATTGGGAGAGAGAGAGACACAGAGAGAGAGAGAGACTTCTAGAAAAGAGACAGAGATAATTCCAAATAGTTTTTGTTTTATTTTGTGCTATGATCAATTACAGCATTGCAAAGAGCTCTGCATAATACAACACTTTCAAAACGAACACACACACACACGCACACACACGTTCTAATCTAGTCGTTGCTGCAAACCGTTTTTTTTAAAATCTAGGACAGTGGGGGCACTTCTTCTGTTGGTTTTGCTATCTGTCTGTCTGTCTGTTTCGTGCCATCGACTTTTTTCTTCCTGACAGAAACATTCCCTAGATGCCATCAATAGACCCAAAACCTGAAATAACTACATAATTTGCCTCAGCTGCAGACGTTTTTACAATATTTCTCTGTGTGCCGAAAGGAAAAGATTGTGGAAAGAAGGAAGGGAAAGCTAGAATGGATTAAAGTAAGAAATGAAAGAAAGAAAGGAATAGAATATGAGGAGGAGGGATGGAAAGGAAAGGAAGAAAAGGAAGAGAAAGAGGGAAGGACACCAGGAAGGAGATAGGAGATTAAGAGAAAGAGAAGCGAAAAGGGAGGAAAGAAAATAGAAGGAGTGAGAGGGAAGGAGTAAGAGAGTAAGAATGGAAACTAGGAAAAGAAAGAAGGAAATGGAATTCAAACAAGAAGAGATAAGGAGGGAGGGAAAGACAGCACGAAGGAAGGTAGAATGTCATTGTAAGAGAAGAAAAGGGGAAGGAAGAAAGAAAGGGAGAGTCTACGGATCGAGTCACACACACACCAAAAACCAAAACAACAAAAAACAACCACAACAACAAAAAACCGCTGCGTGGAAATGCGCCTTAACGCTAAGAGGAAACGCGCGTATATTTCGCGTAAATACCAAACTTCGGCCCAACTCCGGCATTTACGCGAAATATCCCCATGTTTCCTTTTACATGACGCGCAGTGGGAAGGAAGACAGGAATACCTTCGTGCCTTCTTATCCGACTTCATTGGATGCGTGCACTATTCGGCTCTTCTCACCTCCCTTCGACGTCAGGATTCGTTAAGATATTGGATTATGATGTTAGCCTTTTTGTTACTAAATATCTTTTTTGACGCTAGCTCTTAAGGATGACTTGCGATGCAACAGGCCTATTCCCCTGCTGAATTTCAGGAACTAGAAACATCGTGCTCGCTTGAAACGCTTCGATATAATAATAAACTTGTATAATAAACCGTTTAAAAAAAGTAGCTGCATTATTCCGTTCACAGTCTTGATTTATATATATTTCATTGTAACCGAATGGTTTATAGCAGTTATCATTTTACCCTAAAATCTGTGCTACGTTGGTTGAGGAGAATCGTTGTCTTGGGCATATTTAATGGTGTAGATGCACGTAGAGTGCGAAATCTGTAAAACGCGGCGATAGTGGATATTTCAGCATGCTTTACGCAACAGGAAAACACTTTGATTATCTAGAGCACGCGTCCAACAAAACATACACAATAAATATCAAAGAAATGTGTACACTTATACCAAACCCTTTAAATGTTGAAGTAATAAGCCCCCAGAACAGAATTACCTTTGCTGCACTTTAAGCCAATCATCAATCTTTACTTTTATCACCGACGGGCTGGCCGTGTTCAAAAACAAATCGAAACAGACACGTTTTTGCGTCGTGTCTGTAGGGCTAACGTTCCTGTCTGCGCTGATTAGAGGGGAGCGAGAGAAAGAGGAAGGAGAGAGGACGAGAGAGGGGAAGCTCCCAGTTATCCCTCTTTGATTTTCTGCACGATTTTCCTTTTCCTGTTTCGCGTCCTCACGTCGTTCCTGATCTTTGGCCCATGATTGGCCTAGCCTGACGGTAGGTAGTTCACAATTTTCTATTTTTGTCTCATTTTCTTTGCTTTTCTGACGCCTTGTCCTAGATGGTCTTTGTACAATCTGTCCGTCGATTCTCACTGGCATTAACCCGATATCTGGGCCCCCGCATCGCATTGCTATGGCAGAAAAATGAAGATTGATTGCTAGGCGGTGTCATTTTGCCAGGGCACCGGGGACATCAGCAGACTGGATGGATGGCCTTTTAGTTGCTAGAGGATACGTTTCAAAAGTCTGCACTGATCAACACACACCCCTTCAAAAAAAATCCGCCGAGGTGGTTTCTGAGAAAGATGCATTCGTACAAATAGAAAGGCTGTCTCTTGCGCGTTCTGTAATTTAGAAGTTGCACTTGAACGGCCCTTTCAAAAAGCTTCAACTTGAGCTTGAACGGGTGATCGGATAGATGGATATATGAACGGACGAATGCCTGGATAAATAGAGATAAATAGACTGACAAACAGACTTGCGTACACATATAGAACTGAGCTGAATGCGCGTGAAAGTTTTGTCTCCTAAAAAGGTTCTACGTTTTTCTCTACGTCATAAACGGGTTAATTTTTTTTAAGAACCTTATCTGAAACGAGGATCAAAGCGAAAACACAAGTAGCCTACAATGTCTGGTGTGATTTAACATTTTTCCCTATTATTGTGTTGTACTGTTGACTCCTATTATGAAAAAATTAACATAGCTTTTGCCGTGCACACAAATCTGAAACAGACGAAAATCCCGGAAGTGGTGTTATGCATGCCCATCCCTATGCCCTTGTTTTGGGCATCCAGAAACGACCTTGCCGCAGTGCAAACCGTTCGGATATTACTTTTAACAAGAGTTAAAGATTGTTCAAAAATGTTTCTTTTCTTTTCGGAATCTGAAAAAGTCTGCTGAAGATTGTTAACGCATCAAGATTAGCACTGTTGGACAGGCTAAAACAAAATAAGTTTCTTTATCGAAGAACGTAGGCGACTACAAGTGGAAAGTTTTACCTAGAGTGTTTGAGAACCACTTCAGTTGTCTTTGATGTAGCATACAACAGTAGCGTTGCACCATCAGGGTAAAAGCTGCTGAAGAAAGGCTCAGTTCTGACATGGATCGACACCCGCTGTCGTCAAATTAGCAATGGCCAGAACTCAGTGTAGGGGTTGCTGTTTGTTTCTTAACATCCCGCCGCAAACTATCAGGACAATGTTGGTTAGACAAGTTTACGTGCTGACACACTAGGACTGATGGCGCAACACGGGCTTCAGTCCCACCCAGTCACATTATACTGACACCGGGCCAACCAGTCCTAGTACTGTTCCCTATAGTGCCAGGGATCCGGCAGGAAAGCTGGTAGACTGCCAATTTTTAAGTCTTAAGTCTAAGGTATGACTCGGCCGGGATGCGAACCACTGACCTCCCGCCTCGGAGACGAAGCGGTCCCAGAACTCAGTGTAAAAGAACTGCCAGCATAAAAACAGAGTTCTTGCCAGCGCAGGCACGAAATGTTGCAGAAAAACGACTTGTGAATTGTGTGAGTAATGCATAAAGCTTTTGTTCGATATTCATTTGCTTTCTATCATTCTTTTAAAAAAAAGTAAAGTCCAATGAAGTGGCAGCATCATGAATAGCCATTATACATATATTTGCTCAATTTTTACCAACTCTTCTGCCGTGTTCTGGGGTTCTAAAACGCAAGAATGTTGTCCCCAAATAGCGATATCTGAGGTGCATGGATTTTGTTTTGAGCCAAAGATTTCGGCTGATAAAATGGAATGCAGGGCACCCCACTGTATCGTCCTGGGACCCTGTCATGCAATGTCCCAGCTAAGGCAAAGTTTACGACCCTCTAACTTAAGCGAAGCAGGCATAGTATGTAGTTTGCCATTGAACAAAAAGCAAAAGACACGATCGACAAATGAAAGAACGAATGAAATAGGCTAAGAAGGACAGAAAGACAGCACTTACACCAGTTTTTCCCGTGACTTTCTTCTCTTTAAACTCTGTACATAATGAAAATATGATTTTAAATTCCATAATTTCTCTGGGGAATGAAATAAAACTACAGGCACCCATGGGCATAACCTTTTTTTCTTGCGCAAGTAATGGGAAGATGTCACCTCGGTGCTCTTAAAAAGGTCACTGTTTTGCAATGAATGTTGCCAAGGATTTCATGGTGTTTGAATAATTTCATTAAACCTGGAAATAGAAGTTCGTCAAGTGAATTCCGGCAGATTATTGATTGTTTCGACTTTTTCTTCTAGGCTTTTTTTTCAGTGCAGGCAGGCAGACATACAAACGAGTAGCCTGGAATCTAACAAAGGTGTCAGGAATATTTACAGGGATTCATTTGACAGTAAGTGGTTAGCCAAGAGTAGACCACGACTTTAGCGGGGCAGAGAAGTAGGGAAGTATTTCACAGTAAGACAAGCTCTTCTCCATCATGTGTGCTGATGGTTGTTACGACCGGTCGTAAATTACCCCGAGTGACGTAATGTGCAGGTGCCTCGCCAGGAAAAGAATCCAACGAAAACGTGATCTTTGACTTTTTATTTTGCTAGGAGGGGAAAAACTTCATATGCAGTCCGCACGTTTTTAATGTTGCGATGATGCTTGTCTCGCCATGGTATTGTAGTCGAAGGATGAAAACATTTTTTACAAACACTAAACATGAAAACAAGTTCTAACAATATATTCCTATTCCAACAATAAAAAAATGGGTGCTGTATGCGCGCATGGGTGTCCCAGTAAGCCGTATCTGTTCGTTTCTTTGGCTTATTTGTATTTTTTCTTTCTGTCTGTCCTTCTTTATTTAACCTTCTCTCTCTTTTCTTTGCTTCCTTTTTTATTTGGTTTATCGTAAGTTTGAAAGTATAATTAAGATATTAAAGGTTTAAAAAGTCTTACAGATGAACTCCTTTTTGTCCGTGTGCTTGACTACCCATCTACCGGCCTGTCCCTCCATCCGTCTTTACCCCGCCTCTCCCCCCCCCCTCTCTGTCTCTTGTACACACGTACACACACAAAGTGCCTCACAGTGCGTTGCCAGGCCAGTCAGCACGATGTAAATTATTCAACTTTGTTGCAGTCGGGTCCCCGAGACTCGGCCAATCTCACAATTTTCCTGCCGACGACCTGGTCACACACAGACGACGAGTTCCGCTTGTCCGACTCCGATGACGAACATGCAGCGGACACCATATTCAATTTGGCAAAAAGAAAACCAGAAAAGCCCACCCCCCAAAGCGGCATGGGAACGATCGGGGATTTTTTTCTGTTTGTCTGATTGCATTTGTCACTTTCATGTCTTTCCGCGGCCATTCTTGCATTCCCGGATGTTGCCAGCTATAGTGTCGGCGAGCTGTTTACGGCGGGCTCCTGTCCGTTGTCTGAATCACACACAGCACTCGGACTGTCTCACCCTCGCTGCACAAAGCGTGGTAGTTGGGTTTCTGTCTTTCTTTCTTAAACAGATCAGAAAAAAAGGAGAGAACAGTGGAGGGAAGTATGAACACGGATACAAAGTCTCCCTGGCTGTCTTCCCTCTCTTTTCCCCACTCGTAAACGAGAGGGAAAATTTTAAACACTTTCCACACACTTTCCCACACAATCACCCCACTCTTGTCACCACCCTTCCCCCGCCACCTCATCCAGAACAAGTATAGTCAGTCTTCAAGCAAGCTGCAGTCTGGTTAAACGCGGGCGAGCGGTTACTTTCAAGCAAATTGTTCGCGGCGAATAGGAAGGAATGCAATTTTGCTGGTGGCTACTTTTAGTTAATTTGCGCGCCGTCTAGGCCAGCCGCGGCGTTCTTCACACCCCAAGACTGTCTGAAGTGGTGGCCGTGGCCGCGACGTCTTCTTCCAGAAATATACTTGTCGCATCTATGGCGCATCCTAGCGTTGCCGTGATATAGCCTACACTTGCAGAGTCGGCATTAAATATTTCAAAATAGCACTCAGTTTTTTCTCCCACCCCCCTCTCTGGACTACCTCCTCCCTTCCCTTCTCTGTCTCTCACACACACACACACATGCAGACATAAGCACACCCCTACCTCCCATTTCTAGAGAGAGAAATCCATTTGTCTTCGAAACAATGGCCATGTGACGTTAATATACTGCTCAAAACAACGGCTTCGTGATGCCAAAATACAGATTGGTAGTCACAATGAAATTGAAGTGTACCTCAGACTCCCTGCTATGAATGAAACAATCCACGAATACAATAGACAGAGCAGGCGAAGGACAGAATAATGTCAAAACGTGTGCGTCTTCCACTGGCCTACACGCAAGTAAGGCAGCGTCTTCACATGGCTTGGGCCAATGTTCCCAGAGTCATTTGCGGGATCACCTGAAGCGAAAAGAACAGTTGGTTCAGATCAGCTGGAGGTGGGTGGTTTTCCCGCAGACGGCAGCCCAGCACATCCTGCAGGCGCTCAAGCGGTTACGGTCCGGTAAATTCCCTGGCCAGTAACTTGCCTCTGCTGCTACAAGAAGATGGTGACAAAATAAAGCTGGCCTGCCATTGTCTGGCATTGGCATTGTCATCCAAGAGAATGGCTCCTGGTCCCACTGGCTGCACCGTATGCAGTACGAGGGGTTGCAGAACGTCATCTCTGTAGACCGTGAGGCTGCATTACACACAGTGGAGAGATGTTCTGTAGACCATGCCCGTTCCTTCCCACACACTAGAGCTGCTACCAAACGGTTCATGCTCCCTCACAGTAGCATCATGATAAAACTCATCTGTCACCTCATGAAACGATCAGGCACAGGGAGACTTATCGGTGAAGAGGACTCTGGTCCACTGCCGAGGTGTTCAGGGCAGATGACACCGGCCGAGCAGCGCGATAACCCGACGTCAGGACAGGTAGAGCTGGGGGGGGGTGCTTGAACCCAGGCTACCCCACCCAGTCTGGTCGCTGACGGGGATATTGCCGGTTGCTTGCAGCTGTCCCCTGAGTGTCATGCCGGTGACTGTTCTGTCCCGTAAAAACCGACAGATCGACAAACTTGTCATCCTGTGTGGACGTCTGTCGATGACGTCCAGGTCGTCTGCGCTGACACACTAGCAGTAACACACAGTACTTACACAAACACACACGCGACGAGAGGTCTTCAATCCTGGAAAAGTATTCACAAGGTGAAGCGCATTCGTCTGTCCATTTCATAACGACTAAGCGTGATACAGGCGCTTGTCACAACACACAGTAATCCTGGCAGATGAAGGAACAATCTGACGAATTCGGCACTTGTACTGGAGCAGCGACGGATCTAAGAATTTCAATACAGTTCCTTTACGTCACTCGACGTTACAGCTATTTTCTGCTAGGAACAATGCCCGTTAGTCTTTGACTTTTACTAGGCGTGCTCACAGCCATCCTTTTGCTTTCACGCCTCTGACAAGTGCTGGCTATGGTTAATCGATGCTAGTTCAACAATAACTTACTGGCAGTTACGTTGAGATTTCTTTCACCTCTTACACGAAGTTCTCAGGTGGTGCAAACTTATTCTACACACACTGACCTTCTCAACGTCGGGAGGGCAACCATGACTAGCAGACTCCTTCCTGCAGACATAGTACGGTGTCCGCTTGCATCCACTGGAGGTCTACAGCTGTCTGAGTCAGCTGCACGCTGCGTGGTCTGTTACCTCCGGCCGTTCACCCGACGTACTCTACAAGTCTCTTCACCCGGCTGTCAAAAAATTTAATGAGCTGTCCACTCACTCGACACGTTTTATCGGTCCTCTGTTCACTAGTAATTCGGATACCTCAGGCGGTCCACTCAGCGTCGGCATGACTTCCTTATGAGTGTCGCACTGATCATCCTTCAGTATTCCACTCACGTGACTGATGTGCCTGTCACGTGACTGTTGTGCCTGTCACGGGACTGATGTGCCTCTCACTGGGACTGATGTGCCTCTCTGGGACTGATGTGCCTCTCACTGGGACTGATGTGCCTCGCTTCTGGCACTAATTTACTAGAAAATCACAACACCCGCAACAGTGGCTGAACTGCGTTAGAATTACAAATGATTTTTGCACGTGCATTGGAGTTTTTCATCCTTTCAGTTTTGCTTGTCACCTGCACGTGTTTGATTTGCACACATCGTCTGTTGTCTTGGGTGCCTACGTTTGGCTGCCTTTCTTGATATGCACGAACGCGCCAGAACTGATTTTCACATGCACCGACGTTCACTGTTGCAGCATGAAACTAGGTCCATTCGGATATTTGGGGTCGGATGCTGCGTTCTTGCAAATGACACACGTCCTTGTCCTGCCTGCCTAACTGCAGCTCATCCTTCAATTCTTTTGAGCAGTATAGTATAGAGGGATGTCGTAAGACGACAGTGCACCGACGACAGACGAAATTAGCTGTATATATGCAACAGCCGCGTATAGACGTTTCTCTGGCAACTAACCTTGTAGGCCGGAGGCCCACATACTTTGTCTGCGACATGGGGGTAGAAAGCTACAAAGAGGCCTCTTGTGCCCTGGGGATATTATTAGATTATTGGATGCACGGATACTTTTTCTGTTCTTTCTCTCATCCTCCCTGGCGGAGGGTAGAGGGGTGGGCGCGGGGTGAAGTCCGTGAATGTTTAAGTTAATGAACAAACGCAATGGCATGCTGTTACAAGTTGCATGAGGTTCGGGGAGTGTCAGAATTCCTAACTAGACCGCCGAAAGCAGAGGACTGCTGTTGTGGCGCTGTTACTAACAGACGCACGCTTTGCGTGCTAGATGGTGCTGCCTCTCCATGCCGAGAGTGTGAACAGAGCTCATATTTGAATATATTTGTAAGTCGGGGTAAAGGGCAGAATTTGCGATGGATGATGTTGCGACCTGCAATTTTAAAAAAATTGTTTGGGAATTCTGCCGTTTGTTTTGTTTGCGTGTCTGTTTGTTCCTTTTGTTTGTTTCCGAGCATGTAAGGATATGTCGACCGATAGTCTAAAATTGCTCACCCCCATCTAATTTTACATCTGAATGTTTAGACTCTCTGCCGACGTCGTCTTGCATGCTGGTTTCTTTCTTTCTTTCTTTCTCGTGGTGAAGTAGTAACACTATTATTTTGGTCAGATCCGACAGTAATTGAGCAAGGAGAATTTATAAAAGATGTATGGCGATTTCTTTTCCATTTTTTCAATTTGGTATCTTGGATACGTGTGGGCTTACAAAGATACGCCAAATAAGACAGAAAGAAAAATGACAGGAAGTCAGGATGGCAGACAGAAAGCAGACAGAAAGACGGAAATTTGACAGAGAGCAAACAGACAGACAGACTCTTTTGGAGCAAATGGGTAAGGCCGGAACATAGGTGCAGACACAGACGACACAAATCTCCAGCCCTATCATATGTCCCATCTCATCACGCATGTTCTAAAAATAAAACTGAATTGAGTAAATCAAACTCTGGCGATAAATCCACAAATTCTTCCTGTATACAATTTTTTTTAATCGACAGGAAGCGTCTTCTTTGACATGCTGGAACGAGCCAGCAGTATAGATCGAGAGTTTTCTTAGTTCCCGAGTAAACCAACTTCCGCCTTTTGGAGAGCGCTGAGGACATCACGCCTGGGATGATTTAATAGCTCCTTGTAAAGATTTAATAGCTCCTTGTAAAGATTTAATAACTCCTTGTAAAGATTTAATAACTCCTGTAAAGATTTAATAACTCCTGTAAAGATTTAAGGGTTCCGTTTGATCGAAAATCACCTTGCAGACGACAATATGCCCTCCACACTAGAACCAGGTTTTTGTGATATTTGTTGCCGCCCCTATTACGATGAAAGAGGACAGCGGAAATTACATTCTGGCCAAGACTTCCCTTCAAAAAGAGGAGTGGGGGGAGGGGCGGGGAGATCGAGTGAGACATCGAAGGTTGTAGCAGTACAAGAGGAGAAAGCGGAAAGGAGGAGTACGTATATCTGTATTATAGGAATGAGTATTGTATTATATTAGAGCTGTACCGACTGTTCGATTCGAATTCACATTCAGAACATTGGGAAAATTGAGATATTCACATTCGAAAAATAAATCGAAGAAATACAAGGGTATTTTTGCTGGGATTGCATATCACCGGCACCAGATTATTTAAACAATTACAGAAGTGAGACACTGCCATGCCCATAATCAATTATACTAATCCAAATAGCTGAATTTCATTTCAAAATATGACATCAGGTATACAGTACTTTAGCAAGAGCTTCCTGACATCAGATATATATTGTACTTTTAGCAAGACCTTCCTGACATCAGAGGTATATAAAAATTAGCAAGAGCTTCCTGACATAAGAGATATAGTACATTAGCAAGAACTTCCTGACATCAGATATACAGTACTTTAGCAGGAGCTTCTTGACATCAGATATATAGTACATTAGCAAGAACTTCCTGACATCAGATATACAGTACTTTAGCAGGAGCTTCCTGATGGCAGATATATATTGTACTTTAGCAAAAGCTTTCTGATATCAGATATAAAGTACTTTAGCAATAGCTTTCTGACGTCAGATATACAGTACTTTAGCAAAAGCTTTCTGACATCAGATGCACAGTACTTTAGCAGGAGCTTTCTGACATCAGATATACAGTACTTTAGCAAGAGCTTCCTGACATCAGATATACAGTACATTAG
>SMGT01014452.1:352711-366186 GCA_004794575.1 Lanistes nyassanus
GCAAGAGCTTCCTGACATTAGATATACTGTACTTTAGCAGGAGCTTCCTGACATCAGATATACAGTACTTTAGCAGGAGCTTCCTGACATCAGATATACAGTACTTTAGCAGGAGCTTCCTGACATCAGATATACAGTACTTGGAGCTTCCCTTTCTATGATTGCACTTCGTAGTGTTCGTATTCGCCCTTCCTACAAGGCGAGGATTCGCATTCGGCCGAATAATGAAAACCTACACATGTATCGGACTTTAGATAGCTACCCGCAGTTTAAACTTTCTTATTCTGTCAGTCAGCTGTTCTTGATTTGTTCTTTCCATCATGCCAACTTGAAATGCTTCCTTCCTTTGTTCCTTCCGTCTTCACATCCTTTCTTCTTTTCTGTTTTATAAATATTTTTTAAAATAATTCTTCGTGATTTAAAAAAAGCAGAAGAGATTATCGTTTCCATGGCAATATTTCTGCTTATTGCACTATTTTGGAAAAATGTTCGGGCTGCCGAATAGGAGCAGGCAAGCTATTATTCGGTTAGTCAATGAACCGTGCTCTTCAATTTAAAGGTTATTTCTACGATAATTGCAGAACACTTGAACATAAAAATCGTCGCCGGGAAAATTTTTCTCCTGCATGATAAATACGTTTCGTTAGAGTTAAGCTGATGTTCCATGCGTTCTCGCAGATAAGGTCTGTATCTAAGAGTTTTGTCTTTACAACTCTAGCATTTTACTTTTCAGAGTGGTCCGAAAATCTTTCCTTACCGTTGCACAGATTATTGACTCAAACGCGCTCGTGAATTTGCACTTACTCGCATTATAAAAATCATACTTTTCTTTTCTTGCAAGCGTAAATACGTGATAAAAACCATTTTAAGCTGCCAAGTTTTAGACTTGGGTATAAATAACTTCACACTGAGTAGGCCATTAGATATAGATTAGGTTGTAGGTAAATCCACTAGGTAAATCATCCAAAGTGACAAAGCTATAATACATGTACAGGCAAGTCGTCTACATGTACAGTTCTATACTTAGCTTAATTTTTTTTAAATATAAGCGGCAGGTTTAGATTCGCTTTCTTATATGTACGTGTATTCCATGCGTAAGTCGATTGCAGGTGTTTTAGTTCATTTATCGTAAGAAAGTAATTAAATATTACAGTTATTCAGTGATTTTTTTTACAAATAACCGTTGCCGTAGAAGAAGAAACAAGGTATTGTCTTTCGTCCTTCTCAGACACTTCACGTGATCGCACATAACCAAACAAAAACAACAAAAGGAAGAGAGAAAACAACACACGCTTTAATGTCAGTACAGGCTCTGTAAAATAAGCTTTTTATGCGTTTTAAAAAAAAGTGAGTAAAATATATTACCTTGGACATGAACGCAATGTTGCAGAGATAGGAGGCGCCTGTGTGGCAGAAAATCAATGTATTAGCTGGAAGGACGATAGCAGTCCTCGGGAGACTGCTTCCTCGTCATGAACTTTGACCCTTGCACCTCGCTTGTAGAGTAGGGGCTCGACAGGAGGAGGTAAATGACAGTAGCGCGAGCTCTCTTGACATCCTCTTGTCTGAGACAAATCTTTTTACATATCTGCACACGCGCGTGCGCATGCACATATGAATGTAATTGTGCCTTCCCATAAAAGCGCAATCTTTCGTACAGTCACTCACCCCCACACCACACCCATCCTCAGACATGTACGCACGTACATGCACAGAGAGATACTGAATGCATGAACAAACTAATAGATGAAAGAAACTTAATCGTTAGATTATCGGCCCGGATTTAAAGGCACATACACACACACACAGAGATGCAGCAACAGGCCATACGGGGAGACGGGGAGATTCGATCCTATTACTAAACTATGTACTGACGCACCCACCAAGCTACTAGCTGCAATAACCTGGTCAGTGCAGAGAAGCAGTTTTAATGTTCGGTAGCAGGGGTGGATGAGGGAAACAAAAAGAGTTTTGCAGAATATTGAAATCCAGGATATCGTCCCTGACCATGCACTGTTGGATTTCAACCCTCAACCGTAGTTTACGCGAGTCCGATCGAATGAGATATCCAAGCCCCGGCAGGAGAGAGAGAGAGAGGTGGAGGGGGGAGGTGGGGAAAAGGGAGAGAGAGAATCGTTCTTCCTTGTTTTCAAAGAAAATAAAACAAAAGAGTCGCACTGCTACTTTTAACAGCGTTACGCAGGTTTATAAGCGAAACCCACTCCACCAAACAGGGAATCAATCATTTTAATCCGTTTAGTCCAATCCAAAACCGTATTGAAATTGGCCAGTTTAATCCGTTTGGTCGAAACCAAAATCGTATTGAAGTCCACCATTTAATCCGTTTAGCCCAATCCAAAATCGCGTTGAAGTCCATCGTTTAATCCGTTTAGTCCAAGTATTTCTCATTCCAATTGCAGCAGCCTAAATCCTCCCCAGGGGTCGGTAAGAATTCTGTGGCTTTCTTGCTCGCTAATGCAAAATGCAGATGTTTCGTCATAAGGTTTTGCACGATGGCTGCCAGAGGATGAAATGAAAAAGGAATTTCTGCGTTCCTTTTCTTCCAACCGCTGGCACCAAGCGCTGTTTAAAAAAAATCGCCCCTGGAAAGTAGTGGGTCTGTTTTGGCGCTGCAAAATTGCTTTAATCAAGGGGGTAGAGGGGGGACTGTCGCCCAGCTGGCACCGGCCCAGTGAAGCGCGAGGGCTGGGGTCTGGGGGAGGGCAGCGGTATGGAGAAGACTGCCATAAAAACGGATGAAACGGAAATTGCAGAGCTAGAGGTTAGCACCAGTTTGACACTGCTCTCACCAGCGTGTCCATAAATTTGACACCCCGTCACGACTCGACCAGGATCGCTCGTCCGTGGCTGAAATAGGGACAAAATGGGATGAGGCTGCCCCCAAAAACTGCCCAAAGATGGGAACAGAAAAAGGGCCCGACAGTTAATCCAAGACGCGCGTGCGTAAACGAGCGCGTGCTTTCGCAGTTTCGTGAATCTCTTGTTAATATTTTAAGGAGGATTGAATTAACCGGCAGAGGTGACGCTTTTAGCTTTGAGCGTTCCACTGTGATGTAACCGTGAAAGGAAATCATATACTGTTCATGTCAGTTCCAGTAACCCAGAGGTTCCGTGTACCCACTCGCGCGAACATTCACGTGCGCGAATACAGACGCAAGCTTTTGGCTTTGTTTCAGGATTGCTATGTAACGGCTGCCATGTAGTAAAGACAGCCTAGTCATCGTATTTCGTGAGCTGATGGCAACCATTTTTTTGGCGTCAGCAGCTCTATATCCCCTTCTAAGCTCAGTCATTTGTGACGTCAACAGTCGACTTCTCGGCGGTTAACGAGAGGGGGGAAAGGATGCAAGATTGGCAGCAGGTGGGTTGGCTGGCAGATAGGGTCGTATTTACTGCATAATCGGACTGGCATCAGCATCATGCTAACCTTGAGATCTTAAAAGAGAGAGAGAAGAAAAAATAACAAACGGACACTACATCCAGAAACAGTTCTCTGTAGCCGTTCGCTTACCCGCACGGTGTCAACGCTGGCATCTCGAAGCAGCGACCTATTTCAAAATTCTGTTTTTGAGTATTTACTGTTATACTGCTTTTGTGATCATACCTTTCAGAAAATCTGACATGACGCCGCTTAACTAAAGCACCGCGGGTCTGCGCCACCTATCTATCGATCGTGGGTCCCCAGGGGGCGGTAATGCTTGCATGCAGCATGGAAAGGTTGATAAAATGTCGTTATTTCCTGTTCGCTGCAAGAACCAGTATGCAGCTTTTGCTTTGACACTATGAAATGAGTTTGCCAGGCAAGCTTATCTATTTGTCAGGTGTGGTTCTACCATCTGCCGGCTCAAGTCTATTCTGACTGTGCTAAAGACTGATTTTGTGAACTCGTAAAAAAAACAAGTTTAGACGCTCTCAGAAATTGTATTCAGAGGAGATGATTACAGTTCTGGGGTAGGTTGCATAATCGATCATATCTGCTATAGACACTCTGTACCACCGCTGTTATGACCAGAACGATCATATCTGCTGTAGCTCATAACAGCGATAGTAAGGTCTGTTCACGTCGGTGATTTCTGTGTATTTCAGTGTATCATGGACCATCCGAGTTGCCCATCCAACTCGGCACCGGGGCTGGTCCTGCACACCGATCTTGAACTGACATTACAAGGCCATTACGAACCTTGTGTAGAGCAGATTAGAAAATTATACTACATACTTCAGCATGTGCGGCACTTCGGAAACGCACACCTTCGTTAAATAAGTGTTGATAACGATAACTGTGCTTTGTTGCTTGTTCGTTAGTTGGCGTGGAGGGAAGGTGTTAGCGCCTAGCGGGGATTTCGCAGTACAGTGGGGAGGGTTTTTGGTGGTGTTGTCGGTTGTTTGATAATTTAGTAATTATCGGCAACCCACTAAGCATCCACATTACTAATGTAAAACGCGCTGCAACGGATGGAAGGTGGTGGGGGAGGGGGAGGGAGGGTCTGTAGTCTTGACGCTACGGCGGCTTGTGCTACCTTTAAATTAAATTTGAGGTCAGACGATACAAGTGAGCTCGAGTGCAAGAAGGTGTGCGATGATGGCGTTCGCGGTGTTAAATTCCTAATTTCAAAAATTGAAAAAAGCAGCAAGTAGTGAAGAAAAAAAAGTAATTTGTATAGCCGTCCTACGGATGTTCGCCAGGCGACGAGTAACGCCGTTAATCTTGCTGCCTCTGCAGTTCTACCGTGTGATGTTTTATTAAACTCTTCCAGATTAAACTTCCTTCTGCACTCGCTCGATCTGAACGTCAGCTTCTCGCGTCCGAGCGCGCCCGGCTGCTCTACTTATTCTCCTTCACTTTATTGTTCTCTCTTCCTGAAGCTGAAGTCCGCGCGGCCGGGCAGCCAGCCGCTTTACATCGGAGCTGAAATGCAACGGCCTCCTGAGAATGGGGAAGATTTGTTTCCGCCCTTCGAGAGGGTCGCGTCGATCTCATTAACCTGAGACTTTTTTTTTTTGGTGGTGGTGGGGGGCGGGCTCGTGCTGAAATTAAGGATCTAGCTTGGATTTGTCTCTCCAATTCCTAGCTCTCTCTCTCTCTCTTTACCCTTGTCCTCCGTCTGGGTAGCTCGATATGTGGCGGTATGACACTCGCTTCTCCACTGCACAGACAGTGAAGGACCTTAACAGTCTTCATCGAATCAGGCTCGACTCCCCCTAGAGATAAAAGCGATCCCATGTGCTGGTAGAATTTAAAAAAGAATAAAAGACACGTACCCAATAGGAACCATGACATGTCAGCCAGTAAGAGTTTATGGGTCTAGAAGAAGCATAAAAAATCTTGAAAAATCGTGTGTAGGTGCTCAGAGGTAATGTCCGGGAGATGCCGAATAGAATGGAATGAAATGTCCTGACTCCAGAGTATAATCCTTTGTTAGTGCTGGATCCGAACCCTTAACCTTCGACAATCGTGAGTCCGGTGCTCTAACCAACGAGCTGTTAGGGCGCCACCTAGCAACCGTCTATTCAGGGCTATCTTATGGAGTCCACGCGATAGACTACAGAACAGGTTACGCGACGCTTGCTCAAAGGGCGTCAACTCTGGTACTTTCAAGGCACCCCCTTAGTGGTAGCAGTCCGTTGTGGCATTTGACCCGTAGGCCAATCAGTCAGCACTCACAGGCAGACGAGACGCCAACCGAACGTCTGGGGTCGGGAAGGCCGGGGGTGTAGATGGATTGACTATCATGATTGTTGCGGCTTTGCGCCTGCGTCGAAAGGTAATCTTGTGTCGGCACGTCCATCAGGGGCCGAAGTCTCTGACCGCCGTCATCATGCGCTGAGTTCCGATTGGTCAGAAAGCGAATGCGGCACGCATGCGCTGTCTGCTCATGCGCGTCGTTAATAAGACGTAGACGAGTCATTTCGCATTGCCATCCCCCTTGAATGTGCTCGCGTTGCGTAGGTCAATAAGCTCCCTTCCTCCAAATAAAACACACCACGAACATTTGTATTTTGAGTTGCGCTAAGATATTTCTGGACGATGTACACCAGGGAGGTTCATAGCTGTAACACTATTTCAGCCAATCAAGTACTCATTTAAAAAAAATCCCAGTCTCCGCCTGATGTTATGAGGCCGTGGGAGGTTTGTAGTTCAGAAACCAAGTAACAACCGGAGTGTAACTCCAACAAAGGTACTGGCAGCGCTCAGACATAGCCGTATGCAGACGCATGTGCCCAAGGGAGCTTATCGTACCCAAACACATAGCAAAGAGAGGGCCGAAAAAAAAAAAGAAATTGGCAGATCTGCCAGTACCTTTGTTGGAGTTATCTTTCGATAATTTAAGCGCTCGGTCCTCATTTGTTCTTTATTAACCTGAGTGTAGGCAATCTATTATTTTTCGAGCGATGTAATGACTAATTAACTAAATATGTTTGCAATCCTTGTTTGGGTTCGCGGCTGCTGCTATACCACAGTGCCCACGTTTTAAGTGGAGACAGAAAAAATGTGGGCTTACAACTATCAATTATGCTTTACAAAAGTGTCTGCACAGTGCTGGGAGTTTCTGTGACAAAAAAAGATAAGTGTTCCATTTTTTCGCCTGACGGTGTTTGGCGGTAACAGCTATGTCACACAGGCAAAAAAAAAAAAAAAATAGAGGTTTTATAAACCTGTCTAAACCTGTTTGCAGAACAATCATTTTGTGCAAACCGTTCGGGAAACAAAGTGTTTTGTAGAACTGAGGAAAGACAGCAAGAAAAGTGTTAAAGAATTTCTCGTTTTCGAATCCGAAAAGGTCTGCTGAAGATCGTAAAATATAGCTAAACTGAACAAGCTAGAAAATAGTTCTATATATTGAAGAACGTGTTCGACCACTGCTGCAAATCACTTATCATTTTCCTCAACACGTAGAGACATCTCCGCAAAAGCCAAGCAAGGGTATGTTCAAGTCTTTAGAACTCCCTGGAAAATCGGCGAGTACTCCACAAGCCTGTTGTTAAACTTTTAAAAAGTCGATAAGATGTCGCCACTTGGGAGTTTACTTTCCCTTAACGCGTCGTCCTTGCGCTCGTTCCGCACGACCGCCGTTAAGGTGACGATATATGCGTAGGTGGAAACTATTCTCACTGTATTATTTATTATTCTTATATGGTTACTTCACAGCACACCGCGACACGAGCCCCCATCCACCTACAATCTCCCCCCTCTCCAAAAGGAATAACAAGACTCCGTAATACAGTGAAAAGAAAGAAAATATTATTTACAGATAGCGAGTATTTACAGAATGAGTATTTACAGCGGGCTGCTGAACTGTTTTCTTCTCCAGCTGCAGTCAAACAACACGCAAAATGCCAATCTTTCTGCTTACTGAATTATTATTGATTGCGACATCACAGCGCTGCTGTCCTTCCTGTCTACGATTCCGTGTTTGTTCTTCGTTGCTCACTGGAGGATGAGGAATAGATGGAGAGCGTGTTGAAATGCGTGTTTCCATACAGCCATCCGGTCACATTCTCCCGCATGCATGTGTCTAATTTTACTTGAGTTGCTCCCGAGCATATGCTTAGATATCAATAGCATGCTCCCGCGCGGCGGGCCGTGGCATAGCGTGCTTGCTACTGATTCAGAGTGTAGTGAGTTCGCATCTCGTGTCTGCACACCTATGTCTTTAGATTTAGCACATACGTTTACGGGGCTGACCGTCTGGGGTTTGCTGTGAGTTCTTCGGTTTTCTCCCTCCGTTCTCGTCTTTCGTTAACCCACATCACCCTCACCCGTCTTACCCCTATCATAACACGTTTGCTCCTGACAATAAAGAAACGTCGTCCTTAATGACTCCCATTGTATTGGGCATAGTGGTCTCCTGCTGTCCCATTTCACTGTATGTTTCAATTAATCTGTCTCAAACTTCGTGCAATTCCTAGTTCAAACTCCGTGCAAATTTGGTCTCAAAACCCCGTGGAATTCCGGTCTCAAACCCCGTGCAATTCCGGTCTCAAAGTCCGTTCAATTCCTGTCTCAAACCTCGTGCGATTCCGATCTCAAACACCGTGCAATTCTGGTCTCAAACCCCGTGCAACTCCTGTCTCAACACCCGTGCAATTTCCGTCTCAAACCCCGTTCATTGTGTTTCAAACACTCGGTCTGTTGCCTCAAACTTTGTACCTTTCAGCGGTCTGTCTCAGCAAGGTCAGTTCGGCCTCTGCATTTTTGCAGCGCGTGTATACACTTTTACATTACATCTGCGCTTTTACTGCGCGTCTGCAATTTTACAACGTATCTGCACTTGTATACGTGTTTATTTGTCTGCTTGCTTTGCTTGTCCGTCCGCCCATCAGTCCGTCTACTTCTATCTACCCGATCCCATCGCGAGATGTCTTCATACATCTGAACAAATCTAAGCTGTGTCCTGAGAATGCAATGGACGCCTCATGGAAGCATTTATGCTGCTTTGCAGGCAAGTTGTTCTGTTTCCGGAGGTTCAAGAAACAAGGGCGTTGCGGCGGACACCTGAAGATTACCTACGACACCCCCCAACAGTGTTGTGCTGGCAAGGGCTCGGGCTTCGCCACTAAGAAGGTAAAACGGCAAATAAATAAATAAGTTAAAGACGGGGTTCTCGTTAGGCACAGCTTCGTAGAAATATTTTTTTTATTTGTCGAAGTTCTGTTTAAAGTCGTGTGGGGTACCCATGAGATTTAATCAGTGTCCAATGTTGCTGTCGTAGTTGTGTACGTTACTGCCTTGCAGGTGGGAACATACAGCGGTCGTTCAGTTGATTGTCCGGCTCATTTCATTGCAGCAAAAGGTAGGTCGCAACAGATTCGTCTGTACGCCGTGCACCGACCTGCAAACAACATCTGACAGAGAAGTGGAGGCCAGCTCTAAAGCGAAGCCAGTTAACCGGAAGCCGGGCCAAAAGCCGGCGGTCAACGAGGCGACGACAGAGAGCAAAACATCACCACAGCAGACAGTCACCACTGAACCTGTGCAGGACTGGGCTAGGCTCGAAAATGGTGAGGGAAACATCTTAGCTAATCCATTCTTTAGCGGATTTAGCGCGTGGTGCCACTGGATGAGCGTGCTGGTAATTTCTAATGATTTGATGAAGTTAGCCAGCCGAGGTGCCACTTGACAGGAAGAGCAACGTCTCACAGTCGTGTGAGAAGGAGGCGAGCTTTTAGAGAATACAGTGGCAGCTGACTTATTGGATGAGACACGATTTGTTCATTACACTTGTACCCCTTGGCGATGTATATTGAAACACAATTGAACGAAGTTTTGTACACTGCTGTGCGGATTCTAGATAGCTTTTATTCCCTTGACAATACGGTGTTTCGGCTAGCTGACAGTTCGAGATCTGCCAGCATAATGTTTATTTACTGTCGAACTCGCAGTCAGCAACGATGATTATTTCATGTCGGGGGAGGAAGGGAAGAGGGGAATGAAGGGTGCTGGGGAAGCGGAAGGAGGGGGGGGAGAGAGAGAGAAAGGGAGTCCAATGACTATAGCCCTGTAAACGGGTGCCACGTGCAGGGAAGAGTTGTGGTGGTGCCGGGCACGGGATTCAAACACGACTTTTTGTGTCGGTGGCAAACGCGTTATCGCTTTGCTACAAGCCGCCCCTCTGACAACAGAGATACCCAGGGTTACAGCATCGTAACGCTGTCCTTTCCTCAAAAATGTCCGTAATTCGAAATTGGGTGAATGGGTTTTTACTTGTGGGAAAATTCAGCGCAACTCGTCCAGGTTGGTGCATTGTGCAGTGATGTTCTGGGCCGGGTTGGATGAGCTTAACATCACTCCCTCACGTGTTGACGTAACAATAAGTTCAATAACATAACCCAGTGAACGGCCCTTACTATCGCTCCTGTAATGACTGGAAAGAAAAAATACGAACGCTTATGGAACCCGACCCTGGTCCTCCTTTTAGCTATTCATGGACGTCACAAACAGCGGAGGCCACTTGGCGAGCAGACGAAGAGCTCTTTACGTCAGAGATCTGACTGCCATTTTAGAGTCTCTGACGTCACTTCCGTAGGTCTACGTCCGCTTCGCGCAACTAAACATCGCGTTCATATGCTGACATGCATGTAGTGTTAATTTTTATCTCTTTTCCGCACATGAAATTACCTGTTTTGAACTCGCTGTCCTGCTGTTGGGTACAAGAGATCGTATGTGCTGGTAGAAGTTAAAAAAAGGGAGGGGAGACGCGGAACATGTCATGTCCGCCTTTTCTGGAAGCAAACACGACTGTGTAAATTAACAGCGCCACGAAGACTCGCCTACTGGGAATGTATCGCGAAAGCTCCGTTTTGACCTGTCCTTCCCGACTGGACAGACAAATCCGTAAAAGTTTAGAAGACGAACGACACTTAAGGGCACTTTCATGTTCGGAAAAAAAGGTACGACTGTTGCTACAGCAGATCGTGGCTATCTATAGATGGTCTTGCTTTGCCCACGTTTCTGCAAGCAGATCGGCCTGCCAGCCACTACGTGTCATTCCGCCGATCGGAGGACGAAGAGGAGGGAAAGAAAAAGGTGGAGTGGTCTGAGTGGAGCCCGTGCAGCGCGTCGTGTGGCGCCGGCTGGCGTTCACGCTTCAGGCTGTGCGGCAGCTGCGACAAGAACCACCCGGAGAACGTCCAGTCGGAGCCGTGCATGATCAGCTTCTACTGTCCCGGTGAGCTGGTCACGTGACGCAGGCATGCAGCCACCCCCACCCCCGATTTATTGATGTATATGTATACGCACCTACGTGCATGTGCGTCCATAAATACAAACATCCATACATATACTTCCACATTATGTAAGACACACATACTCTTGCTCGTCTACAAGCAGAAAAGCACCGACGTGCACACACATAATATATGCGCTTACTTGATTTGTTCTCTTTTTTCCCTGTCAGTACCTACAATCTGTTCTAAGTAAGATTTACTATCCAGGTTTTTTTTTGTTGAGGCGGTGGGCTGGGGTGGAAGATCGATCAACTCGCGATATTGTATACCACAGTACATGTATTAGCTCATCTGTAACCTGACTGACTGACAGACACAGTCTCTCAAAGAGAGGAAAGCCAGACTTAATTTAACTCTGTCCTGTCTAAGTGGATGGCAACTGGGGTCCCTGGTTTCCCTGGCAACCGTGTTCCCAGTCTTGCGGCGGAGGCACTCGTTTGCGACAGCGGAAGTGCAACTATCCACCTCCAGCATATGGGGGCGCCACCTGCTCTGGGCCAGCCAAAAATAGCCAAGACTGTAACGAACAGCCATGTCCAGGTACAGAGGCGAAGTGCATGGCTGCATGCATGTCTCTCAAAGGAGTTAAACTAGAAGAATCGATCTTTATTTACGCTTGAAGACTTTTCCGCTTCATACTGCAAAATCGCTAAATAAAAGATTACATTGTTCCCGAAAGAATTCTTTAAAGGTTTTGTTGTAGGAATAATTACAACATTGTAAGTCACCATTTTGGTTTGTTTTGTTTTAAGAATAAATTCACTGCTTTTCTTTCGCTGTGGAAAAAAATTCAACCAAAATGTTGGGCGCAGCTTGGTGACAACCCTATATTGTGTGCCTTGCTTTTTTGTGGCAGTCGATGGGAACTGGGGTGAGTGGTCCGAATTCACGCTATGCAGCGCCACCTGCGGGCCGGGCACCAAACGGCGCATGCGCGAGTGTGACAACCCTGCACCAGCCAATGGCGGCCGACTATGCGGGGGCTCGCCGATCTTCACCAAGAAGTGCGAAATCGCCAAGTGCCCACGTGAGTTACGGCGACAGTACCATGCAGGAAACACTGCCATGTTTCAGGCTTGGTAATTGTCAAGTACGTTTTGGTATTTGAAGTATTCCGCTTTAGACACGAGTGTACTCCCATACTACAGCTCTGCCTGCAGATGCAAAGTAAAAATATTCACGTGAAAACATCCCCAAGAAAATGTTTTACCCCCTTCCCCACTAACCCTTGTTTGTCTCAAGGCTTCAGAATTTCTGCAGTAGGCTCGAGACTGGTCGTCGTACGGCAAGAATCTTGCTTCAGAAACCCGCCCCCCCCCACCCTCTCACCCCACGTGATTTGCTTGAACGAAGAAAAAGAAAAAAGAAAAAAAAAGAAGAAGAAAACAAACCCACAAGTTTAGCTAAGATGCTGACGTCCTGATTGCCAGGACAAACATTGATGGATGACCTTTGGCCGGGTTGTTGGCAGAACCAACAACGTTATGTATCGATTGTGCAGGAGAAGACAGCAACGATTGTTTTTAATGGTCACGCAGCGCATCTCAGCGAGAAAGGAGGAAAAAAGCTGGATGAGGATGATGAGGATGGGGGGTGGGGGGGGGGAGAGGGGATACTTTGCTAGTCTTGACGTTACCCCTGATTGCTCGGGTCAGCCGAACTTAGCATTCTTGAAAACAAATTTTCCGACAACAGTGCTTGGCCAACCAGCCATATTTTCAACATATTTTTAAAATAGTAATTTCTGTCAAGTACAGGTCATCGGTAACAGAGTTATTCACCAGAGGAGAGGGTAGTGTACTGGGATAGCATCTATTAATAGGATGCTGTTATTGGTCACTACCGTGTTGCAGGTATAGGGAAAATATGTCGGTATTCCTTTAAATAGCGCTGTACTACTTCATGTTGTTTTAAGCTGTTATTTGGAGGTGCTCGTATACATAAGCACTCTCAATATTTTACAATGCTTTTTTCCAAAAGAGCTATACATTTATGTGCATGGTTTGCTGAGAAGGCAAAACGCGATCGTTTTGTTCGTTCCTGCTAGACCACTGCATCATTTCTTGGGGGAACAAACTGCACACAGATTTTTTAAACGGCTGTATTTAACTGGGCAAGCGTTTTTTTTTGGTATTTATTTATTTATTTATTTACTGCGGTCCTAGTTCATCCGATCTGGGGTTATTTTCTCAACCACGGGCGAGATCACCAGATGTAGATTTGCTGTAAAGGGCTTCCCCACTAAAGCCCAGCCTAAAGACTAAGAGAAACACCAACCCCGTTCTCGAGCTGTGCCCTAGGGAGCGTCTTCCGAACGGCTCTTGGGATAGAAATTTCACTTTTTAAAGCTTGAATTTTCTTTCACATTTTGACAGTAGAGATTGGGAACGGGGAAGGTATGCTGTCCGAAATGACCGGAGCTGCTGTGAAAACGTGTCCGTTAACACAGCCGTCAGCATTAATCAATGTCACGTGCTCTGTTCACGGAATGCAATCTGGTTGGTGCACCGTGCCGCGGGCGGGCACTTCTTGAGAAGAAGCATAAAGTCTTCAAACATTGGAATCTCCGTGAACGCCAGGCCTAAATAAGAATGACGGAGCGGAGGTTGGGAGGCGGGGGGGGGGGAGGTCTGAAGAGTCCGAAAGCCTTCAGTAGCCTGGGATAAGAAAATCATTACTAGTGCCAGCGGTTCCACTGGAAAGTTGTATAGCCCCGGGCACGGGTTGCC
>SMGT01014452.1:374120-393312 GCA_004794575.1 Lanistes nyassanus
TTGCTTAACGTCCAGCCGCAAACTAGGTGGATATCAGGACGGTGTTAGACAAAGTTTACGTGCTGCCACACGTGGGACTGATGGCGCAACACAGTCCCACCCAGTCACATTATACTAACACTGGGCCAACCAGTCCTAGTACTGTTCCCTGTGGTGCCAGGGCAGCTACTAGTTTGCTTGGCCGGGATGCGAATCACCGACCTCCCGCCTCGGAAGCGGACGCCTTAACCAAGAGACCACCGAGGCGGTGCATTATCTTACGGATGTATGCAGTAGTGAGTGAGTGCTGCCCAACAAAGAACGCATGTAATATTCTGCGGGACACCTGACACAAGCTGCAAAATTTCCCTCTTCTGTGTGGTCTTTGTGGAAGACCCGTCTTATAAGCGATTAACGATTTGACGACTGCAGTTTGAGGTTACAGGTCGAAGGACAAAAACAACATACTACTGCATGAAAAGGAGTTCCACCGATTCATTCTCGAAAGCAATCAACTACTCTACAATAATATTTTTTTTTAAAAATGCTGGAACAGTGGATTGTCAGGCTGTTGGAAAATATACAGGAACTGTGTGGGCGCGCGCAGCCGACCACAAGGGCCGCTGACCGCGCGCCCAAAGGAAAGTTCTGCTGCCAAGATAGTCGCTCCAACTTTAGACCTTTACACGCATGCACGCACGCGCGGGTGCACACATACACACGTGGTTGTAGTTTAACAACAACAACAACAACAAAAATTAATGGTATTCCAGCTTTCGAAAAGCGTATCGCTCTTTGTACGTCTTTTTCTTGTCGACCGAGGGGAGGATCGCTACAAGAGGACTTGCTGTCAAACCCAGTCCGGTCAGGCGATAGATTGACGTTTGCTTATTGTCCTGTTGTCTGCATGAAGAGAACTAAAACTGTACAAACTGCTGTTTGCAGACAGTCGTGCATGGCAACAGCAGTTATAGCGCCATATTTCCCTTGCAAAAGAGTAAAGAAAAACTGATCAATAAATGTGACGACATCCACGTGTGTGTGGGGAACCCCTATTGGTTTTCGTCCCTTGACAAGTTTTTCACGCTAGCTTTTCAACGAGACCCAGGAGGCTACTGTCGTACATTACAGAGCTGTAGGATGGCCGAAGGGAACCAAGAAATATATTCTTTTGTCGCAGTTGGAAAACGCGCAAACGGCAGTGTTGTAGTTTTTAAATTAAAAAAGTGAAACGGGTCCGTAAAATAAACCAGAGAAGAATTAAAGAGCAGACTGCGCATCTGTCAAAGCTGTTGCAACCACTCTCAGCAACTAAAACTTAAAAACGATCTCGCGGCCTCACAATTTCATTTGCCATCCAAACAGCAAACAGAACTTAGATCAAAGTAAACAATCATTTTAAAATGTGTTATTTATTCTCCAGCTGCACAGAAACACAACACACCACCCACCCGCACAGTCACAACACGTAGTTTATTATGTTCTTTTGGTCGTACTGGCACTTTCCTGCCGTCGCTAGCTCTGCACGGAAGGCCCATGCCCACGTGCAGTTACTCTCGACTGTAAATTGACTCTTCAGTTGAGACACAGCCACCCGGGTGTCAACAGTCGCACGTAGAGAGAGTTGCGCGCCAGTAACGACTCAACTTTATTTCTCCGCCCAGACAAAGCTAATGACCATTTATTGATACATTTAGGTATATTTTCCGATGATTTTTTAAAACGTTAATCTCGTCTGAACAATAATCGGTCAAGTTTAGATTCCTCTTTCAGAAACTGGGTTCCAGCAGTTGAACGAGGCAGTGCCAACCACGCTGTTCATATCGCCTCTTCCCTCTGAGTGAACGAAATCTACCAGTTAAAGTACGTACACAGCTTAAATTTAGCCTTACGTGTTCGGGAAACAAGGAATTCGGTGTGTGTATGTGAGAGAGAGACTAGGCTACTTGGGGAGCCGTCTCATGAGATGCGAACCAGTTTACGGATGTCTTAAGTGCCCTTTAAGAGCGGAAAACAACAGATTCTTCCTTATGTTCAAGCATAGTTTCATCTCACATCAGTAGTCATGACAGACTATATACCTAGTTGGCGATTTGGACATTTAGTGGAACACTGCCTCACACAAAAGTTACGCAACACACGTTTGACATCGAATACATTGTACTGGAGCCGTATCCACCGCCGTTGGTTAAGCCTAAGCCGATCACTTTCACTTAACAAACGGTTAGTTGGTTGGTTATTTAGAAGGACAGTACTTCCACCTTGCGGTGATTTCGCACTCTTGGGGGTGGGGTCCTATTACTAATCTATGCGCTGAAAGAACTACCAGATACCTGGAGTAAGATGGCCAACAGTGCAAACAGGCAGTTTAATGTGCGGGGGTGGGGGGTGGCCGAATGGAGTTTGCACTATGTATAACTCCAGGAAATAATCCTTGGCCACACCAGGTTTCGAACCAAAAACCTTCCACCTGCTAGTCCACTCTCCAGGCCCCCTACTTGAAAAACTGTCGGTTAGCGACCTAATAAAGGACCTTTATTAGGTCGCTAACCGATAGTTTGTCAGCTGATCGTATTGCATTAGGTAGATGACATGATGAAAAATCCTCATGCACACTGCAGGTAGGTCTATGTTTATTGCTTTTGGCGATTCTTCAAACGTTAACTTTCTGTGAATATAGACTTGAAAAATTGTTAGGGCACTACAGTGTTAATAAAACCCCTCTTTCTAATCCGGGGCGAGAGGACTTGTGCATCCTTACTGTGACAAAATACATACATGAAAACTCCTTTTCACACTTTTTTCGTTTAGTTTATTCCATGATAATCATAATGCACAGCTCCAGCCAAAAGCAAGGTAAATGAAGGGAGGCGAGGAACTGAATCCCCAAATGGGTCGGTTATCACAAACTGAAGACAGAAATCACAGACCGAGTGGAAGTTGTTCGCGAAAGCAATCCTAAGAACGAGTGGAGATATGTCATGAATTGCTGTTTATGCTACCACTAGGCATGGCCATGGGCTACCTGATATCTGTCACGGCTATAACCATTTCATTCCAGACTCAGCAAAAATGTTCTTTCTTGGCTGAGTTTTGTTGGGCAACTTCACAATGTCTGACACAAAGTATATGACATTGACAGAAGTCTGCCCAAAACCTCAGCAAATCCTGACAAAATCTGGTCCATTCTGGCTCCTGGTAGATGATTCACAGGCCCAAGTGCGCCCATCCATGAATAGTTTTCAAGTGGATCACTACCACAAAAAGAAAAAGAAAAAGAAAAAGGTGGGCGGGATGGATGGGTTGGAGAGGTGACGACTACCCAAAACTGAAACGGGCCACAAATTCCTAATGCCTATATGTGGATAACAGCAAAGATTCCTCGGCATCACTGTGATGGACGACTTTCGCCTAATGCCACTGCTTCTGGGACTGTTTAAAGTGTGCCTCTTGAACGGATTTCTGTCAAGAAAAGCAGTTGCAGTGTCAGATTGAAAACAGTGCAACTGCTGAGTTTCCTGGTGTCCACCGGAGAACTCCTCATTCTCCGACACATACCAGACCCTCCCACTCCCAAAATGATACTAAAAGGTACTTGACACACAAGAGAACTGTACCAAGCTAGAAAGGGACACAGACGAAGACAATCTACGTTTCGGGGCACTACCCCTTCATCAGGACGACACAAAAACGACGAAAAAACGAAAAGGAACGTCTACTGCAGATGTAGATTGTCTTCGTCTGTGTCCCTTTCTAGCTTGGTACAGTTCCCTTGTTTTACATTTAATTTGGGCATATCCTCCAAGCGGCAGTCACTTGTTTTTCTTTTATACTTGACACACCTTAAGCAATCAATCCATCCTAGGGCTAGGAGCAGCAACATTACCAGACAGGAAAAACATCACTTTCCCCGCACTCCTTTCTCAATTCTACTTAGCAGTAAACATAGCGGTAAACTATCACTACTATTGCGTTGTGCCACCGATTGATGTGGTTTACAATTTTTGCAATACACTGTATCAGTGTGCATCATCTCACTCACAAAACGACTTTTTCTTTTTAAATTCAAACACAACCCAGCCTTGTGGGATGATGGGTTTTTTGGATGATCACCTTGTCATCTCTTAAAATCCTTTCCTTAAGGATATACAGCTTATGTCCTCAAACGGATATATATATATATAGAGAGAGAAAACTCTTGGCCACAAAACCTAGCACAAAGCTTTGCTTCTCACACTTTACCTTTCAGACTTGTAAGCGACAACGCAGTTTCTGATGGCAAACTTTTACAAGTTCCCATCTGTTCAATGTGGAGAAGCTATGCAGCCCTTTTGAAAAGATCACAACTGCTAGTACTTTGTTCAAGACTCAGGTTAAAACATGTTTCAGTAATTGTTTTTAACACTATAAGCTAAGAATGGATCACTGATACAGCTTATGGAAAATTACCACTACCAATTACATTGTTTTTTCTTTTTATTATGTAAGACATATATACCAACTGCAAGTTTCCATGAACTGACTGCTGGTTACTTAAACAGTTGATGGACAGAAACAGTAAATTCAGTGAATAGCTCATCTGTCAAAACTGCCTGCTCCCAGTCACCTGCCAGTCGGCACTGAGAACCCTGACCACATTACCTGAAATTCCTACACAAAATGTGGTCCTTTTAAAAACATTCACACACCTTGCATAACTGTAGAACAAGTGTTGTACAAACTGTTCACGTGCACTTTTGTATTTCACACATGCCACTGTGATTTTCTCTGTCCAGTCCTAGTACATTTCACAGTGTGCCATGATCACAGCTCTTCTGGGTCCTTTCCTGTCACCTTGAGTTGTCCCCACAGAAAATCCCCCACCACTTTAACAGTTGTTGAAGCTTCCAAAATTACTACAACACTAACCATGCACACATCACATGATTCTTAACAAAACTGATAGGAAATCTGCTGGATCCAAAAAAGCTTTTGTTGTCCTTAACAGACAAAATCCAACTGGGACAAAGAAACTGTCTCAATCACATTCATTACAGTCCATCTCAAAGGCCCACACCACCTCTTTCTAGCTAGAATACTGCACAACCAGCTTAGAAAACCACTTTCAGTGCTCAAAGCTTACAATGGGAAAAAGGCTTTAGAAAATGACAGATCACAAATTATACTTTATGAACACACTTTCCACTGCCCGTGTAATCAACTTCAAATATGTGCAAAATAAGACAATCTTGTCACACTTCATACTTAAAAGTAAATCTGATAACAACACAACTGGTACATTTGAAGAACTATATAGGCAGAATTAGCACATGTAATGAATTGCCTGTATCACATTTCAGGTTAACACAAAACTGGAAGGCATGGCAAATACATGTATTGATTTTCATGTAACAGAGAAATTTGCAACTTAGAAACTGGTACAGTTGTACAAAAGAACATCTCCAATGACATTGTATGTCGTGATCAAAAAGGTTTTTCCCTTTCCAACAGTTCAAGTTCTCTACAACCATTTGTAGGAATTTATACTCACAGAGATAAGCGCCTGGACAAGCTTGTCTCAAACGGTTAAATTAAGCCTGTCAAAAAGGTTTTGCCCTTCCCAACAGTCCAAGTTCTCTACAACCATTTATAGGAATTTATACTCACAGAGATACGCGCCTAGTCAAGCTCGTCTCAAATGGTTAGCCTGTCAAAAGCCTTGGTCTAATTCTTCTTTAAAGATTTTCACTACAACTTTGCAGTATTAAATGCCGCAAATGTTTGCAGAATAATGGGGGTCCAGCTTCTAATTTTAATTAATATTTTTGTCACCAATTGTTGGACAAGCTCCTTCAAAGCTCACATTTGACTTGGTTCAACGGTAGTAAAAGTCTGGCTTTACTGAAGCTGTCAGTTATGGCAAGTGTTTTATAGCCAGTACCTTCTCAAGTACAACAATGTACCATCTCCTATGTTGTCCAATTTCTGTTGTTTATGGCCAAAATGTTTGTTGGATGGCTGGTCTCGAATTAAAAAAATAAAAAGGAAAACCAGGATGTGAGGCATCTGGTTTTCAAGAATGTTCAGATCCTTGCATTAGAAGAATGGCAGGTAGGTTCTCGGTGTTGCAGACCTGATGAAGTTCTGTTTGGAGATGTAAGCCATGCTGTTAGTGATGGGGACTGACAATGCCTGAAAGTAGTTCTGTATAAGCTCACACAGACCAGAGATATTAATGCTATAGTGAACATGGGTATAGTGGTGGGGGTGGAAGGAGAAAGATTATTAAAAAACAAAGGACAAGAAATGAGCAAGTGACCTGCATAACAACCTGCACAAAACAACAAAGCCGGCTATCCAATCCACGCGTTGAATCACTGGTAAGATAAATCAACCACTTGGCATTCTAGAAACCAGACACAAAGATGCATGCACACATCTTCAATCTGTCAGGATCATAAATATCAGTAGATTGTCTGCAAAAAAGCAGTGTTACAAAGGCAATGGGAGTGTTCAAATTAACAACCACTGAGGGTAACACATGTTGGAGTCTGCTTGTATAGTTAACTATACTCTTTGTTAACACAATGTCTTAAAACACAAAGCTTGAACCATAAAAAAAGAAAACTTTGCTACAAAACGCATTTGTTCCATGGCCATATGTCATGACAATTCTCAAAATATCTGCTGAAAAATTACATGCAGATCTCTTTCATAATGTCTGGAAAACCTAACACACTGTTGCACTTCAAGATGGCTCAATCTTTCAAAGAAATAATGGCTGTAAACATGACTGCCTGCTTCTGCAGTCAAAGATGGTGAGATGCATAAATTTCTACGTGTAACTGGCAATGAACCATTGTGAAAAAGATTTCATAGAACTTTCAAAAGCTAGTGCATATCTCAAACAGCATCCTGCTGTCATTTATAAAGAAACCTAAACGAACAGAGAACCCATACATAAGCACAAACGGCATAACAGATGATTATGTTAGCATACTCATTCCAGATGGATCATCACCATTATCAAAAAATCAGTTCAAGAAAGTGCTCTGGCATCATCACAGTGTAGTGCCAGACAGCTCATGGTTCATACCATGTTCCAGCTGTATGGAGACCCAACCAAAGATAGTTTGGTTAGCTTTTGCAGTTGCTGCATATAAAATAGTTATACCTGTGCAAAAACCCATGGCACTTGCCCCATCAACTCATCTGTCTGACGTTCTCTTGCCCCACAAACTGCTCCCAGAAAAGCTAGTTCAATCCTAGCAGACGAGATCTGGATTTTGTCTAGCATGCTTCCATCATGTGGAAAGCCAGAATTGGGCTGTGGACCTATGCTTGTGTTCTGCCTGCTTGGTGGCACAGACAACAAACTTTGCATGTGTGAAAAGGCAGGACTCGGGAATAGGCCCACTTTGCACCTGGCTGGGAGCAGACAAAGACAGAAAAGCTGACATCTTGATGCAGCTGTAACTATGGTGAATGGTCTTGTCTGTGTCAAAACTTTTCCAACCACTTTTCTACCAACATCAGGTCTACCATGTCTCTAAGACACTGTTTGACAGTTAAAGACAAGCAGCAAGCAGTTCTCCGCACCTGCTGCTCTGAAAACCCTCTTGCATGGAGTGGCATGCCTTAAGATCCAACTGAACTCTTGACACACCATTATGCAGTCAGTCTGCCAAACATTGTCTGGAAAGATACGCTCACGAGCAATGAAGATCCTAAGCAAAAGATAAATGTATGGTGATTTGGTGGCGTCCCTCTTGTCAGGATGAGCTGCTGATGTGGATGGAGATTGGTGTTTTCCTCTTCTCAATCATGGATGCTGGCACCATCCAGGTATATAATGTCCTGAAGCAACTCTTTGTTCAACTCCCTCCTCAGTTTCTCTTTGGCGCTTTCAGATTCACTTCCTTCCTGTGCTCGCCTCCCAAAACCAGCAATCAAACTGTAGCAATCGTCATGAGACACCTCACCTATACTTCGACTCTTCCTCCTCTCCAACCATCCTTTTCTTTCCGTCGTCTCAGGCAATTGAGCCAGGTCAGGTCTCAACATCGTGGCTGGAGAGTTAAACTGAGAGTTAGCAAACATCTGCATCAGCCTTCTCCCAGAAATCCCTTCTGTTTGCAACGACCTCAGGCACTCATTACTAGCATCTGACTCACCATGTCGCACCAGACATGCATTGCAATTTTCATCTGTTTTTTTCTGAAAGGCTTGTTCCCAGTTATCACAGATCACAAACTGTTTCTCTGAATGGCAACAGGCCCCTGTCAATTGATCTCCCTCAATTTCCGGAACCACTACATTTTTGGGTAACCATTTTCGTGGATCTGTGGGTTTGTTTCTTTTGTCTGCTAACAGAGGAATGTCTCGAGGATGACTGCCAGAATTTGTTCCAAATATTTTCTTTTTTTTAGTCTGTTCTCGCTTTGCCACCTTTGAGTTGCTGGGTGGAACAAATGTTGGACGATCAGGCTGTAGGCGAGGATCTCGGTCAGGGTGGTATGTGGACTCCAGAAGACAGGTTGCCAAGATAGGACTGGGCACGTAGACTGCAAACAAACATCATTGGCAATATGAAGACGTCTACATGACTGAGGGCATTTTCTAAGGAAACATTAATACCTTTACAGGCATCAGTAACATTTGCACCAAACATCTTTTGGCAAGCCTTTTATCAATGTGCGCTTGCTGTCTCCAGTCACACTCTTCAGGTTGTACTGGTAACCACCTTTAGACAGCCATCTTCCTACACAAGATCTTTCTTTCTTCATCTTTAGACTTTCTGTTTTTCTCTGTTTGTGTGTAATGTGGATGTTCTGAAGGAGCAGTCCCTAGAAACTTCCAGTGTGTCCTGTCCCCTTTAAACCTTGGTTTAGTGTCCTTGTTCTTACCAATTGCTTATTTCCAGGCTCCAGTGTCTTGTTGTATTTTGCTAGAATTCGCTGTTCTAAAAGATATAAATATGCCTTACTAGCATGCAAAACAATTGTCCATGTCCACCAATGGCTTATTTTTTATTTGGACTTTTAAAAATAGTTTGTAAACTATTCTGATGCCCATATCTCTGTTATACATTTTATGGCACTTGGAAACAAGTAACTTCTTTCCAACTAGTGGATAAAACTGGTGTACCAATAGAAGAATGCTGACTGAGAAAGCCATGTTTCTAATAGTCATAACAGTTAATAGTCTGAAAAAAGGATGGTGTTGCAAACAAAACCTGTGGTGTCCAAAAATCAAGATGCTTAGAATCAACTTATTTGGTCTGAAAGAAATGTACCTGTGAGAACTCCATTTTCAAGAACAGTTATAAGATGTCAACTGTAAACTGTTTTCAGGATTACAGAAATTTGGCACAGAAGGCATGTCCGTAAAAGCAACAGAAACTAGGGACATTTCACAGAAGGATGAACCCTTGTTAACTGTCATCTATATATTATAACTGTTTGGAGTTAGCATTTTCTCATACCAACAGAAGCTATAACTTAGACTCGAGATTAATGGGAGGCAAAGGTGGGACAGAAGCCACCAAATAAACAAGAATCTCTTCCGTATTTTTGTACTGCCAGAAGCCTCAGAAAAATTAGGAACCACCCTCCTGCCTCTCCCCACCCCAAATTTAAAAAAATGAATGATATATTTAAGCAATATAAGTATCTAAAAAGACTTGACAAGGCCAACATGGAATCTTGGAAAACATAATTCAATACAAGCTGGCAAAAGACACAACAATCTGTGAATAAAAAAAACTCTTGCAAAACAACTGCAGAATAAAACCATTAGCATATAAAGTCATGACTATACGCAGGCATGCAGCAGGAAATGAAGGGAAATTAATAAACGATTGCTTCTCTTTAAAAAAAAAAAACAAACAACCTTTTCATTAATCCCAACAAGGTACTGGCAGTGCTAGACACACCCGTATGCTGACGTATGCAACCAAGGGAGCCTACCGTACCCAAACGAGTAACAAAGAGAGAGTCGTAGCAAAGAGAGAGTCGAAAGTAAGGAACATGGCAGATCTGTATGGACACGTGGTACACCAGGGGCTAGCCGTGTGAAGACTAGGGTCGTTTAAAAGAAAGGGGCGGCAGATCTTTTTTGAAGATCTGCCATGTTCCTTACTTTCGACTCTCTCTTTGCTACGTGTTT
Organism: Lanistes nyassanus; assembly: GCA_004794575.1. Taxonomy (NCBI): domain Eukaryota; kingdom Metazoa; phylum Mollusca; class Gastropoda; order Architaenioglossa; family Ampullariidae; genus Lanistes; species Lanistes nyassanus. The sequence continues at coordinate 384,246 of SMGT01014452.1, forward strand.
GGGTACGGTAGGCTCCCTTGGTTGCATACGTCAGCATACGGGTGTGTCTAGTGCTGCCAGTACCTTGTTGAGATTATCGTTTGATGATTTATAGCGCTCTGTCCTCATTTGTTCTTTATTAACCTTTTCATTATGAGTGAAAAGACCAGCAAGGCTTTCTAGATTCAGGACTTTAAATAAATTGAATATCCGTGATGGACCAAGGAGACAGCAAGAAGGCATGGAGGAAACAAAAGAACTGTTTAGGAAATCCCACACAATGACATTAAAAAAAAAAGGAACTGACTGTGGTTTTGTGGCATGGAAGTGACTGGCATCAATGTACTGGGGCAGTGGTGCAGCGACCCCTCCCCACCAGCAGCAGCGTCTGCTGTTCGCTTTCCCCCCCTGAAGTCTGAAACACAAAGCGTAAAACACCTGAAAACTGGCTGATGATACAGATATGTTCTCTTTCCAAACTCATCTACTACACTGTGGTAATGATAATGAAACCTATGTACAATTGCAAACATATCTTCCTTGCAGTAATTTAATAAGCACTTAACTATAGACACCCTTCTGGATTTCTGATGCTCTAGAACGTTATACAATTGTTTCTCATATTTATTGCCAGCCTGGCCAAGCTGAGGGCATGCAAGCATACAAGTCAGACTGTCGTGTAATCAAGAGGCATCAAATAAATTGACACAAAAATGAAAAGAAAGAAAACAATCAAAATGACTACTGCTATGGATGGGGACGGACCCAAGGATTCAATTTATTAAAAGATGCTAAAAGTGGTTCTAAGCACATGAAACAAGATCAACAGCCACTTTACGACATTGAAATGTTGAAATCTTGCAAACCTGACATGAGACTAGATGTGATCTTGTCAGTTCCTGTGCTTTTGAAAGCATGTGGTTCAGAGATATTTTGGTAACCCACCCTTACACATTTTAAATCAGATAAATGGTTCCGTAGCATTGTACTGGAAGATGAAGTCAAATGTTCAGGTCTTATTTTGATCCATGCTTCTTCTGTTCGAAGTGACAGAGTTTGTGGAACTATCTGAACTGTCTTCTGAGTGGTTTTCGAGTTAAAATCTGCGCCTTTGCCAAGACTGTCTTCAGCTAACTGTAGCTTGTCCACATCTCCCCACCGTTCCACGGGCAAACCAATGCACTCGTGTCTGAGAAAGGTGCATGGCTGTGGAACAGCTCTCAGTCCTGTGACTGTGACATCCTGAAGGGGAAGACAAGTCTTGGGCCTGGTGCACATGTTCAAGTCATCCCGTACAGCTCCAGTGCATGTTGTTTCTGACCCTGCCAATCCCAAATGAGATGTCTGTCTTTCTGGCACAGCAAGACAGTAGGGAGTAGGATCTGTCCTGTCATTGTATACTTCAGACAAGGTCTGGGGACTCTTAGATTCTTCATTTAAATGTACTCTCTTTAATACCTGGCTATCATTAAAATGAGGTACAGGTGTAGGTCCAGTCCTGTTGGCTAAATGTTCAAGTGCAGAACTTGTGAACTGCACAGTTTCAAGGGATATCTGATCCTCAGGTCTAATGAGGCTAGCACCATGTCTTCTTGACAGATGTGGTGGTTGTTTGCACGTGAAAGGTCTTGGCTTTATAGCATCACCACATTCAGGCTCCAATGCACTGGACAAAGTAGAAGGGATGCTTTTACCAATGCACATAACATGTCCTGCCTGACAAACACTAGGCTGCTCATCAGGAGGTTGAGATCTGTGTAGGTCTGGTGGAGTTTTTAGCCCATAGTGTTCTGTTGCATTATTCTGGCTGGCATGGTCTTCCCGCAGTGGAGATCTCTGTAGATCTGATGGTGTTTTTGGCCCATAGTGTTCTGTTGCATTCTTCTCACTGGCAGGCTCCATCCCAAATTGCTGTCTGTGTAGATCTGGTGGAGTTTTTGGCCCATAGTAGTCTGTTGCATTTTTCTGGCTGGCATTCTCATCTTTCAGAGATCGATGTAGATCTGGGGGTGTTTTCAGCCCATAGTGTTCTGTTGCATTTTTCTCGCTGCCATGGTCTTCCCTCAGTGGAGATCTGTGTAGGTCTGGGGGTGTTTTCGGCCTGTAGTGTTCTGTTGCATTATTCTGGCTGGCATGGTCTTCCCTCAGTGGAGATCTGCTTAGATCTGGTGGCATTCTTGGTCGGTAGTGTTCAAGTATATTCTTTTCCAACATGGGCATGCCTGTGGGAACATCAGTCTCTGCTGTGTCTGTTACATCAGAGACTGCTGGTAAACCCCAGTTTATCAAATGATTCTGTGGTCTTAATCTTGTCACATTTTTCTGGAAAGCATCAACAGTAGGCCTTGCTTGACCCCCTGAATACCTCTCATCAGCTAAGTATTCAAAGGTATTACCCAAAGGTAATGGCATGCCAAAAGATGTTACAAGCTCAGTCCCACACTGCAATTTTCTGTTGCTGTTATACTCACTTGAAGCACAACTACCTCCTATATCTGCATTTTCTCTGATGTTAGAGAACCAACTCAGATCAGGTTGTTGCAAATGTGTGAGCTTGGCACAGACAGCAACTGTCTCTGTGGGTGTGGTCTTGTGGAAGGCCCCCAGCTCATGGTCTGCTGGCACAGTTGGTTCTCTAACGATTTCAGAACTTCCACACTGCATTGCTGCTGGAGGCACTGGCCTCATGCTGACACTGCCCATCCCCAGCTGGAACTTGCCAGGACAAAATCCAGTCTCCACCATTCCTGCTTCTGAGGAGGCAGTGGGCAGCACAGCTGGGAGAGGTTCACTTGGCATAAAACCGACTGCCATATCACCAGTTGAGGTGGACATGGGTCCAGTGTTCTCTTGTGCTTCCTTCAGACAGTGAATGTCACAATCTTTTTACTGGTCAATGAGAAGCAACACACAAAGAACACAGAAAAATATCAGAGTTTCTGAAATGGACATGCAGAGCTATTTCAATGTGGCAACATAAGAAGTACAGACTATATCATATCCAACACAACTGAATGCACAATGGACAGGCTGGTGGTATGGCTGACAGTGCTTGTGAGCAAGCCAAAGGGGTACCTGTGTCACAGGTATCCTGATGCTGGCGTTCTCATTTTTATAGGTCCTACTCACAGAAATTTCTGTGTGTACATGCACGCATGTGTGTGTACGCACATTCTCTCTGGATGGTCTAGCTTTCTCCCCCCCCCCCCTCCCTCCCAACTCCTTCAGTGCTCCGTTTCCCCCACAGCACTGAATCACTTTTACATCAGAACAGTTTTCAAATAATACAACCAGCCAGCTAACCGAAGGAGCAAATTATTGTTCTTTATTAAGAGCAAATTATCACTGAATGATCTATATATATATATATCTGTGTGAATAAAATCTGCGGAGGTGTAAGTACACAGATGCTCACCCACTATGAGAACCACTCTCATTTCTTATCTCTAACATATATACTCTCATGCACACACCTCTACTCCTCAGTGTAAATTCAAGTAACCACACAATGTTTACAATTCGAGCTGATTATCAACAGCCAAAACTTTCATGATTATGATCTCATGCACGTCTGCCTATTTATCAACATATCTACAAAAGGGTCATTGGCATCAGAGGGACTCAGAGATTTTCCAGTCATACAAACAGTCAAACAGGTAACACACCAGTAACAACACTGAAATGCTTCAGTTTTTCTTACCGTAGAGGTACCAGTTGTCTCTCCCAGCACCAGGTCCAAATACTCTGCAGCCTGTGAACGAGTGCTGCTCACTGCCCCTCCAAAGAATGCAGAAGTCTCCTGGCTCTTTCTTTTAGCAAGTGCTGTGTCATCTCCCTGGGCCTCTGCAGTGTCAAACTGGCTGCAGAACCAACTTTTGATGAAGGCGTTAAATCTGTTGATGAAGATGATAAATATGAAAATGAGAGCTGTTCTGGATGGGTTTATTATCTGCAAGCAAACTGCCAAAGCTAAACTTCAATCTCTCTTCACTCACTTTCTAGGAAGGTCACGAATTTTGGAGCGATGGAAAGTACATCTCTTAAAGCGGGACCCTTTGTAGCACGCTTCCTTGAACAGACTCCTTGTGCCAGCAAATTTGGTAAGGAAAATGGATGTTGTTTTGTTGTCTAGAAGATCTTGCAACTCCCTAGAACACAGGAAATGACCGACACCTAGTCTTCTCAGTACTATTTTAGTATTAACTTGCTCCGACATAAATATCCTGTCTCCTTTATCATGGGAAATTTAACTGAAACAGCTTACACACTTTCTGTGAAGTAAGACCAATGAGTAAACAAACAGCCAAGACAGCAAAACCCCACCACCTGCATAGCTGTCCTCAACAAAGTCAAGTCATGTGATACAGAAATGTACTCTGCAACTCTTTACCCTGATTCATAATGACTTCTGAGAGCAGGATGTTGTAATGCTAAAAAACCAATGATAAATGAGTTCAAAAACGTCCACTGGCAAGTTCATTTGTCTAAAGGTGAGATGCCAAGACAATGTCTGATAGTGTTACAATGTCAGGATTACAGATCATCAGTAAGAGATCTCCAAAAAAGACACCAAAGTGATTATGCAGGAAAAAATGACTAAAAACTTTAAAATAAAAGTGATAGCCTTTACAGAGCACAGGGTTGTACAGCTTACATTTGCTGAAAAAATTACTTTCAGAATCTAAAAGTTGAAAATTGTTTTGAAAGAAGATGAACCTGTAGGCAAGCTGAAAGGAGGCCACTGGCCGTCTGTCTCTGGCTGGTGGGCTATTGGGTATTATGTAAGGGTGGGGCCTGTGTCTGTCACTGCCTGGTTTCTTAGCATCATCTTGAAGCAGGTGCTGAAAGCAGAATCAAACAGATTGATAACATGACAGACGGAAACGCACGACTATGAGGTCCTCCTACTTGCATAGTATCATACGGTGCAAGTTTCTACCAGATGCTTTTAAGTTCTCTGGGGGAGGAGGACTGCCTCACATCACCACTGATATTTCTGTAGCCTTCCTCGTTAGTACAATTATCCCATCTCCCCCTCCATTTAGTAATTCAAGATCCCCCTCCATCCAATATTTGATGCCACTGCACTAAACATTCACATAATGATGATATTCATAATAATAATTATTTTTCTTAATCTCAAAACTGAGAAAATTTCTGGTCACCCTTGTGAAGTACTGTGGTGTGTGTGTGTGTGTGAGGAGGGGGAATCTTAATTCTGGCCTCCTTGTCTTTAGCCAGATGCTCAACATACTGAGCTAATCCTGCCTGCCATTTGCTGTTTGCATTTACATGGAAGTAAATAATCCTGCAATAATTTGCACTGGCAGAAGCTGCAAATTCTCATAAGTTTTTACTAAATTTTCATATATACATAGAGGAGGGAGAGAGGGTAGGAGGGAAAAAACATACAAAGTTGTGCCAAAGGTCTGTCATTTTTTGAACTTTTTTTTTGTTGTGAATTGCAGATCTCTATGCATGTGTTGTTTCTTGTACCTACCAAACCATGGCAGTAGAACAATGTGAATAAATAATATTCCACCTTATGTGCATTGTGTTACTGACGTAATTTTTAGACCGATGTTGGGCGAGATGACATTTGCAGCAGCCTAAAAATGGGCAAAATGACAGAAGCATATTATCAGGCTGTGCATTCTGTTCCTTTTCAGACATAAGATGGCCAATGCTGGCAGTGCTCTTGAATACAAATATATAAATTGCTTGTTTGTTGCTTAACGTCCCATCACAAACTAGGTGCATATGAGGACAGTGTTGCTTAGACAAGTTAACGTGCTGACACACTGGGACTGCTGTCACAACACAGGCTTCAGTCCCACCCAGTCACATTATACTGACACCAGGCCAACCAGTCCTAGTACTGTTTCCTATAGTGCCAGGTATCTGGCAGGGCAGCTAAAAGATTTTCAATCTGGAAGTCTTGGGTATGACTGCCAAGGCATGAACCACCGACCTCCCATCTCGGAAAAGTATGTCTTAACCCCTAGACCACTGAGGCAGTAAATATACTGTATAGAGAAGAGAGAGAGAGAATTCTATTTAAAGCTATAATAGGTTACAAAGGTGATGTATGCTGTCCAGTTCATCTATTGCTCACTTCGTGTTTGTGCTATACAGATGATGAAATTGTCTGCTAAATCTAGCTTTGGAGTTAAAGTCCAGCCCATGTGCCACATCTATTGAAGCTAAGTCTTTTTCTTCTGTTTTCGTTGTTTTCGTGTTTGTGTTGTCCTGATGAAGGGGTAGTGCCCCGAAACATGTAGATTGTCTTTGTCTTTGTCATGTTTTAGCCTGGTCCAGTTCCCTTGTTTTAAATTTAAAAAAGTTTTTTCCTCCAAGCGGCAGTCACCTGTTTTTCTTGTAAAAACACTGATGTTTAATATTGGACTTTGTCCAACCTCAGATGATATGCAAGTAACCTTGGCAAACAATTTAGAGAAATGAAATATTTTAGTGCGTAAATGTCATGTAAGCAAGATGACTAAAATATACTTTAAATCCCATTAAGAATAGGTGGAGACAGAGGTGGCATTAAGTTCTTGTCGCTTCGTTTATAAAAGAGGGATGTCTGTAACCAGGCTGAGATTGTGAAATGTTTTTAATCTTTAACTGCAAAAAATCTGATTAGCAAATGTCTTTTTATGCAGTAACTTAAAGCCTTCAAGTGATGCACAATATCCAGAAATTTAAACATTGTCTCGTATTGCTCCAAATCAGTAAACTGGGTCTAAGTACAGTGATAAAATCACTATGCCTCACCTTATCATGAAGGTTGGAGCCTCTGAAAGAGCCGCTGGATGTAGGGAAAGTGCAGGAGGATGTGGCATCTGAAACAGTCTCTGGCATCAGTAAGTGCTCTGACCGGGAGCCCAAGGCAGCGTTCCTCAATGACTGGTGTGCCACTGAATGGCTGGAGACCTTGTCCCCACGTTCATCCCACTTCTTCCGTATTTTTGATGCAGGCATAGTGTCTGATTCTGGTGGCAAGTGTGACCTCATCCTTTTCCTACTTTCTATACTACTCCCACACTGCGCTCTTGTTGGATGGTGGTCTTTTTTCTGGTTAACTCTTCCTCTGTCTGATCGGCTTGAATGGCTGAGGGATTGTGAATGGAGCATTTGCCTTTTGTTATTATCACTACTTATGTGGAGGGCAGCAAGCTTTGCATCCTTTTTTCTGTTCTCCTCTATGATGCTGGTAATCAATGTGAAGAACTTGTTCTTAGGCCTCTGGTTGAAAATCTGCTTAACCTGCTGCATCTTGTTGCTTTTCTTTTTTTCTGGAATCCTTTCTTCCGATTGTCCACCATACTTCCTGTCTGCTAGCTGCTTGAAATGTTCTTCATGTGGTTTGCTGCATCTTGATGGCTGTCCAGCATCCTCTAGAGATATACTGGATGGATGACTGGAGCATTCTTTGTCTCGACTGGATGGCTCTTTCAACTGCTGTCTGTCTGTATTAGATGGTTGTCTGGACCACTCTTTGTCTGACTTTGGTAGTTGTTTGGAACACTGTTTGTGTGGACTGAATAGATCTTTGAAATTCTCTGTGTGCTTACTAGAACCAGAAGTTTGTTTGAAACACTCTTTTTTAAGATCGGATGACTCTTTGTGTAGGTCGGACTGCTCTTTAAATTGGTCTTTGCCTAGACTAGACCACTCCCTGGAACATTCTCTATGCGGAGTGAAAGATTCTGTGAGCTTCTGTTTCTGTTCGTTGCATTCCTCTTCGAACTGTTCTCCGTGTTGATAGGATGGTTCTCTGAACTGCTCTTTGTGTAGACTGGGCGACTCTTCTAATCGCTCTGTGTGTGGACTGGATGGGTCCTTAAATTGCTCTGTGTGTGGACTGGATGATTCTTTGAACTGCTCTTTACGTGGATGGGGCAGCTCTGTGTGTGGACCGGATGGATCTTTAAACTGCTGTGTGTGTGGACTGGATGATTCTTTCACCTGTTCTGTTTGTGGACTGGGTGACTCCTGTAATTGCTCTGTGCATGAACTGGGTGATTCTTTGAACTGCTCTGTGCATGAACTGGGTGATTCTTTGAACTGCTTTGTGCATGAACTGGGTGATTCTTTGAACTGCTCTGTGAGTGGACTGGGCGATTCTTTGAACTGCTCTGTGCATGAACTGGGTGATTCTTTGAACTGCTCTGTGAGTGGACTGTGTGATTCTTTGAACTGCTCTGTGCATGAACTGGGTAATTCTTTGAACTGCTCTGTGCGCGAACTCGGTGATTCTTTGAACTGCTCTGTGAGTGGACTGGGTGATTCTTTGAACTGCTCTGTGCATGAACAGGGTGATTCTTTGAACTGCTCTGTGCGTGAACTCTGTGATTCTTTGAACTGCTCTGTGAGTGGACTGGGCGATTCTTTGAACTGCTCTGTGCATGAACTGGGTGATTCTTTGAACTGCTCTGTGCATGAACTGGGTGATTCTTTGAACTGCTCTGTGAGCGGACTGGGCGATTCTTTGAACTGCTCTGTGAGAGGACTGGGCGATTCTTTGAACTGCTCTGTGAGTGGACTGGGCGATTCTTTGAACTGCTCTGTGAGTGGACTGAGCAATTCTTTGAACTGCTCTGTGAGTGGACTGGGCGATTCTTTGAGCTGCTCTGTGAGTGGACTGGGTGATTCTTTGAACTGCTCTGTGAGTGGACTGTGTGATTCTTTGAACTGCTCTGTGAGTGGACTGTGTGATTCTTTGAACTGCTCTGTGCATGAACTGGGCGATTCTTTGAACTGCTCTGTGAGTGGACTGGGTGATTCTTTGAACTGCTCTGTGAGTGGACTGTGTGATTCTTTGAACTGCTCTGTGAGTGGACTGGGCGATTCTTTGAACTGCTCTGTGAGTGGACTGGGTGGTTCTTTGAACTGCTCTGTGCATGAACTGGGTGATTCTTTGAACTGCTCTGTGAGTGGACTGGGTGGTTCTTTGAACTGCTCTGTGCATGAACTGGGTGATTCTTTGAACTGGTCTGTGAGTGGACTGGGCAATTCTTTGAACTGCTCTGTGCATGAACTGGGTGATTCTTTGAACTGCTCTGTGCATGGACTGGGTGATTCT
>SMGT01014452.1:393360-417253 GCA_004794575.1 Lanistes nyassanus
GGCGATTCTTTGAACTGCTCTGTGCATGAACTGGGTGATTCTTTGAACTGCTCTGTGAGTGGACTGTGTGATTCTTTGAACTGCTCTGTGTATGAACTGAGTAATTCTTTGAACTGCTCTGTGCGCGAACTCGGTGATTCTTTGAACTGCTCTGTGAGTGGACTGGGCGATTCTTTGAACTGCTCTGTGCATGAACTGGGTGATTCTTTGAACTGCTCTGTGCATGAACAGGGTGATTCTTTGAACTGCTCTGTGTGTGAACTCTGTGATTCTTTGAACTGCTCTGTGAGTGGACTGGGCGATTCTTTGAACTGCTCTGTGCATGAACTGGGTGATTCTTTGAACTGCTCTGTGCATGAACTGGGTGATTCTTTGAACTGCTCTGTGAGCGGACTGGGCGATTCTTTGAACTGCTCTGTGAGAGGACTGGGCGATTCTTTGAACTGCTCTGTGAGAGGACTGGGCGATTCTTTGAACTGCTCTGTGAGTGGACTGGGCGATTCTTTGAACTGCTCTGTGAGTGGACTGGGCGATTCTTTGAGCTGCTCTGTGAGTGGACTGGGCGATTCTTTGAACTGCTCTGTGAGTGGACTGTATGATTCTTTGAACTGCTCTGTGAGTGGACTGTGTGATTCTTTGAACTGCTCTGTGAGTGGACTGTGTGATTCTTTGAACTGCTCTGTGAGTGGACTGGGCAATTCTTTGAACTGCTCTGTGAGTGGATTGGGTGGTTCTTTGAACTGCTCTGTGCATGAACTGGGTGATTCTTTGAACTGCTCTGTGAGTGGACTGGGCAATTCTTTGAACTGCTCTGTGCATGAACTGGGTGATTCTTTGAACTGCTCTGTGCATGGACTGGGTGATTCTTTGAACTGCTCTGTGAGTGGACTGGGCAATTCTTTGAACTGCTCTGTGCATGAACTGGGTGATTCTTTGAACTGCTCTGTGAGTGGACTGGGCGATTCTTTGAACTGCTCTGTGCATGAACTGTGTGATTCTTTGAACTGCTCTGTGAGTGGACTGTGCGATTCTTTGAACTGCTCTGTGCGTGAACTGGTTGATTCTTTGAACTGCTCTGTGAGTGGACTGTGTGATTCTTTGAACTGCTCTGTGCATGCACTGGGCGATTCTGTGAACTGCTCTGTGAGTGGACTGGGTGATTCTTTGAACTGCTCTGCGTGTAAACTGTGTGATTCTTTGAACTGCTCTGTGAGTGGACTGGGTGATTCTTTGAACTGCTCTGTGCATGAACTGGGCGATTCTGTGAACTGCTCTGTGAGTGGACTGGGTGATTCTTTGAACTGCTCTGTGTGTAAACTGTGTGGTTCTTTGAGCTGCTCTGTGAGTGGACTGTGTGATTCTTTGAACCGCTCTCTGTGTGATTCTTTGAACTGATCTGTGAGTGGACTGTGTGATTCTTTGAACTGCTCTGTGAGTGGACTGTGCGATTCTTTGAACTGCTCTGTGAGTGGACTGGGCGATTCTTTGAACTGCTCTGTGCATGAACTGGGTGATTCTTTGAACTGCTCTGTGAGTGGACTGGGCGATTCATTGAACTGCTCTGTGTGTAAACTGTGTGATTCTTTGAACTGCTCTTTGTGTGAACTGTGTGATTCTTTGAACTGCTCTGTGAGTGGACTGGGTGATTCTTTGAACTGCTCTGTGAGTGGACTGTGTGATTCTTTGAACTGCTCTGTGTGTAAACTGTGTGATTCTTTGAGCTGCTCTGTGAGTGGAATGTGTGATTCTTTGAACCGCTCTGTGTGTGATTCTTTGAACTGCTCTGTGAGTGGACTGTGTGATTCTTTGAACTGCTCTGTGCATGAACTGGGTGATTCTTTGAACTGCTCTGTGCATGAACTGGGCGATTCTGTGAACTGCTCTGTGAGTGGACTGGGTGATTCTTTGAACTGCTCTGTGTGTGAACTGTGTGATTCTTTGAACTGCTCTGTGAGTGGACTGTGTGATTCTTTGAACTGCTCTGTGCATGAACTGGGTGATTCTTTGAACTGCTCTGTGAGTGGACTGGGTGATTCTTTGAACTGCTCTGTGAGTGGACTGGGCAATTCTTTGAACTGCTCTGTGAGTGGACTGGGCGATTCTTTGAACTGCTCTGTGCATGAACTGGGTGATTCTTTGAACTGCTCTGTGCATGAACTGGGTGATTCTTTGAACTGCTCTGTGTGTGGACTGGATGGCTTTATCAGCTGCTGTTTGGGTGGATCAGAGTGCTCTTTGAACTGCTGTGTGTGTGGACTGAATACCTCTTTGGACCTTTCCTTGTTTGAACTGGGTGTCAGCAGCTGACCTTGGTGGGTATTAGATGGTATTATGAGCTTTTCTTTGATTTGACTGAATAGTTTTTGAGACAAATGTTTGCTTGGATTGTGTATGTCTTTGGAGCATTGCTTGTTTGGACTAGAAGGCCTTTTGAACTGCTGCATGTCTGTAAAGGGGGGTTGGTCGATATATTCTACTTGTGGAGCCGATGGCGCTTTGATATGCCCTTTGGATGGACTTGACAGTTGTTCTTTGTTTTTATTTAATGGTTGTTGGGAACACCCTTCAAGTGGATTAGAGGGCTGCTTGAAACACAGTTTATGTGGGTGGGATAACTTTTTGATGTTCTGTTTGTGTAGCTGCTTTTGGTGTGGTTCGCTTGTATCTTTAGACCATTCTGTTTTCTGATCAGATGGCTTTTTAGACAACTCTGTGCATGAACTGGAGTGTTTGAAACGCTCCTTGTGTAGAGGGAATAACTCTCTGGACCACTCTTTGTTTGAAAGGAATGGTTGTTGGGAATTCTCTTTGAGTGGATTGGATGGCTCTTTGGCACATTTACTCTGAGAACTGGATGGTTCTTTGAACCACTCTTTGGGTGTAAAGGACAGTTGCTTAAAACATTTCATGTGTGTACTAGACTGCTCCTTGTGTGGAACTGAAAACTGTGCTGTGTTTGGAGTGGGTGGTTGTTTCGACTGATTTTTTTCTGGATTGGATAATTCTTTGAACTGCTTTTTGTGTGGATTAGATAGTTGGTTGGAACACACTTCATGCGAGTTGGATGGTTTCTTAAACCTTTTTGCACATATACTGGATGACTGTTGGAGCTGGTTTTGGCATGGTTTGGAAAGCTCTACGGAGCACTCCTTCTGCAGACTGGATGGCTGTTTAATCAATTCTTTGTGTGGATTGGATGGCATTTTCAGCTCTTCTCTGCATGCACTTAATGATTGTTTGGACCAATCTTTATCTGGATTGGATAACTCCTTAGCACACTGTTTGTGCAGACTGTCTTTGAGGTGCTCTTTATGTGGATCACATGGGGATGTCAGTTCTTTCCGTCTGTAGGATGGCTGTTTTACCTGCTGTTTTTGTGAATTGGATGCTCGTTGGGAACACTTGTTATATGAACTGGATAGTTGTTGGAAAGTATCTTTGCATGGATTGGATAGTTGTTGGGAACACTTTTTAAATGGATTGGATGGTTGTCTGGTACACCCACTAGGCGAGTTGGATAGCTGTTTAAATTGCTTTTTGTGAGAAGAGTTTTGTTGAGAAAAGTTTATTTGTGGATTAGACAACTGCTCTTTGTGGGAACTGGATGGCTGTTTGGAATTCAGTTTATGTGGGCTAAATGACTCTTTCGTCTTCCCTTTGTGTGAAAAGGAAGACTGTTTGAACTGCTTGTTGTGTGAAGTGGATAGTTGTTGGGAACACAATTTGTGTAAGCTGTATAGTTGTTTGGAACATACTTTATGGGAATTGGATGGCAGTGTGGGACATCCTTTGTGAGAACAGGATGGCTCTTTATGTGGATTAGATAGCTTGTTGGAACACACTGTGCACTGACTGAATGGGCCTTTGAATTTCTCTTTGTGTAGACTGGACAGCTCTTCAAACTTTTCCTTGTGTGGATTGCAGGGTTCTTTTGAAAACTTTCTGCATGCACTGGACAACTGTTTGGACTGTTCCTTCTGGCAATCAGGTAATTGTTTATTACACTCTTTGAGTGGTTTGTACGGTTGTTTATAACACAGTTTGTTGAAATTCGACAGCTGCTGGGAAGATCCATGTTGACTCAATGGCTGTTTCAAATACTCTTTGTGTTGACACAATAATGTTTTTGAATCCTTCTGCTGTTGGTTCGAAACTTTAGAACCATCTTTTTTTGGCTTGGATGAGGTACAGCTTCTTGGTTCTGAATCAACAATGTCACTGCAGCTGTGGAAAACTGTTAAACCTGTGACCTGAGGCAACAGATCAAAATGGGAATCAGAGTTTTCTTCTGAAGGCTGGACCGTGCCGTTTGGACCCTTGTCTGTAATGCCACAAGATTTTCCAGGAAAACTGTTACAAGAAATCTTTTTCAGAAAAGAACTTTTCTGTCCTAAGCTCTCTTCAGGCACAACACTACACACTTTTCTTTCAGCAGATCTTTCTGATTTGTCACATCGTGTCAGTACTATAGACAACCTAGGCAACATCTGTGCTTGCAACAGCCAGCTCTGTTTTTGTGGATTCTGTTTGACTGTTGCTTGTGCGCAATCATCAGATGTACTAGCAGTAATCTGTGTTGCAGCCGATCTTGGTGCACAATTCCTAGCACCACAGAGTTTAAACTTGTTACACCATCTTGCTCTGTGAGCTTTAGTACTACGGATTTGTTGTATATCCTCGAGAAGAACAATGCATGGTTTAACAAGTAAAGCTATCCTGCTGTTTCCGCCATTCATAGAGGTACTGGGTGCAGTCCTCTTCCCTTTATGATCTGTCCTGCTAGAACCAAAGCATCTGATGGCCTCATGTTCTTTTGCTTCAGTCTTGGGCTTGCAAGTTTTGCTGGTACCACCAAGGCTGTCTTGACACTGACTGACATCCTGCTGGAGGTGCGATACATTGCTTTTGACTTCTCCAACATCAGCAGATGTTTTCAAAGTCACTTTTGGCAAACCATTATCTTCGGGGTGCTGTTGGCTGGTCTGGCCCCTGTTCACTTCTAGTCTTTCTGGTCTGTTACTCAACAGTTTAGAGGCTGCACCGGTGTGATCTTCTATGCCCCTCACTGGGATACAATTCCTCTTGTTCAGGACAGCGCTGTCAGTCTGAAAAAACTTTAAACATTTCTGGAAACTACTGAGGGGAAACTTGGGATCAAGGGGTGTCCCGTGTTCATTGTGTTCAAATCGGTCGATGTCTGGGCCCACCACTGACAACTCCCTTGACATCAAATTACTGTCCTTGCCTTGCAAACAGTCAATGGCTGACTGCTGAAAATGGTCATTTATTTTGGAGGTGAAGCATGTAGCACTCTGGGAAGGAAATGCTGATGACTGTGTAGATGATATAAACGACAATGCACGATTTTCTTTCTGCGTCGGATCTACTACATCCTCTAGCCGTTCTAAAGGCTGCTGCAGATCATAGAACTGGTCCTGGCAGCCAAGCTGTCTAGGAACACCAGTCAAAAATTCTGTGTTTTTAAAACACCAACTAGTCACAGGATGAGCAAGAAGATTTTCACATGAAGAGTCGGACTCTGCTTTCACTGCGTATGAGGAGGATGACTGGATGGACTTCACATTTGGTGATGGCAGAGACAAAGAAAGTGGGAGGCTGACAATTACAGATGGCTTGCTGACAGTTGAAAAGCATGGATCAATGTTTCCTGAACTTGCAATGGACGAACTTGCAATGGATGATGGACTAGTTGTACTTGTAGTGGCTGTAGAGATTTTAAACAGTTGTTTAAGGTATGTAAATGTGTGAGTTCATATTTTCAGTTACAAAAGTTCACAAATTAAAACTGAAAACAACAACAACAAAAAAGTCCTCTGAATTTCAAATATCAATAAAATGAACACCTTAACAGCCCACTTCTTCTAGTGAGAAGGTGCTGAAATCATAAGCCTGCAAAACAGCACAATACAGTATGTGTTATTGACCTATCGTACAAAATAATGAGTTTCATTTCTAAGCCACACACTCTGTCACTGGTGCAAAGATGATACTTCAACAATACCATGTATGCACAACACCTGCCTACTGATTTGTCTTAAAAACCCTACCTTATTTTGAACACATTTTCATCCACATCTTCATGACAACAAGAAAACATGTTTGCATAATCTAAAAGTACAGGGCATTTTTTTCATCTGGGCTTGGCTTCTCAGACAATCTCACAGCTGTCGGTGATGTCACAACCAGGATTAGCAAATGAGAAGCCATGCCCTTTCCTGTTGCTGCTCATTTTGCACGAGTGACTGCTACATCCTAGAAATGTGCCAATTCAAGAACATTTTACCACAGCAGCCATGTTACAGTGATAAATTATTCACCAGAAAATGATGAGAAATTTAACTGGAACTTTAATAAATACATGTATTTAAAGCTTTACAAGGATTTCTGCATGTTCCTGATTTGATGTCTATGTGTTAAAGCATATTTAAATCAGAAAACAGTTTGTTGTTTCCTGACCAAATGTGCCTAGTGGTACATCAAGTTTTGTTGCAGGCCTACTGAAAATGAAAGCACCTGTTTTCTAATCCAACGGGCCAAAGACTAGGTCTCCAAAAATAAATACTAATAATCTATCTTTGCTTTTATCCCCCAATCATATACACCTGATTCTCTCCAATACTGATTGGTTATTATCTCCTACACCTGGAGTTACAATGCCCATAAACAATAACTGTTTTTATCTAAAATACAAATTATTTTGACCTGTACTTGCAATAAAATCTTTATCCTTTATTTTTTTTTACTAGACCACTTAAAGGAATAATGACTACCCTAAGCTTTTTTTCAGCTTTTTTCAGACTAAGGTGCTGCAAGTAATGCCATTACAACTTTAAAATATGATTACATCAAGAAAACCTACCAATGCAAATGATAATAAAGAACTGTTCAAAATAATAAATAATCCAAACATAATAAGACCAGAATAACCACACTAAATAGCACTATCAGGCATGGGAATTGGATCCCCGAAAACATCTGAAATCTGGCGGAAAGGATGGGAAAAGTTTGAATCAGTCTGAGTCTGTACAGCAACAAGTGCACATGGAAGGTGCACAGGTGGTGCACAAGTAGTAACGGAACTGCATATGGCAAGCAAAACAGGAAATGAAAATGCAAAGCTTGTCATTCAAAATTTAGTTGATGACAGAAGAAAACAAAGCATTTTCTTTATACATTTATAAAATCGCCTACAAAAGAAAAACCGGCACCTAATCTTTTTTTTTTAGACAGACACCAACCCCAAAAAATCTGAATTACAGGAAACGGCGGCCAATTCCCATGCCTGCACTATCATGCAATCACTGGATCTGGATAGGTTTAAGATCAAAGATATAAGGGAAAAGAAAATATGTTACGCTTGAAGCTGAAAACAAATAACTTTATCAAACTGAATTATAATTGTCAAAATACTTGCATGCAGTTATATATGTCAAAACAATTGAGCCAATTCAGTGAGTTAACTTTCTAGTGTAAGTAGAACGTGTGCACGCTCACAACTGTGCAGTTGCTCCCATACACATTCTCCCTTGTTCAAGGTGTCTAACGACAAATTTATAACAATAACATCCCCTCCCTCCCAACAGTACCTCTCATCCTCAAAGCCAATCTTATTTTCTTATGCAACTGAATTGGCTTGAGGTGCTGACCCATTCTACTGTATGCTCTAAGCTGTGAAAATCAACAGGATGCAGGCATGCATGGAACAATTGGTGAACAAAACAAAAGCCAAGATACCCGTTATGGCACAAACATGACAAACTCTACACTCAGACTGGCCAACATGAGGTGAGATCTTCATGTCCTGGAGGAAATCTCTGTATAGCAGACAGTAACAACTAGGTCAGACTCAGCACGGCAGAGCAAAGGAGTCCAATCCTCCTGCTACCATCTTACCAATATATATATATAAAACTTGAAGTTGGTAAAAATATATAAAAAAAATAAAAAGCTGAACAGTGTGCTTAAAAGCCTTTAGATTTGCAAACACAGGTCATCCTTCTCTAAGCCAAGCTAAATCCAATGAACACCAGAAACTCATGCACTGGACACAAAATGGTTCAGAAAACCATTTTGTATTTCAGGCAAAATAATCCAGATAATGAAAATGTACAATGATGCTTTAATTCAGCAAGAAGCATGTTCTAGATCAGTCGTATATCGAACCGTACCAGATTCCTCCCTAAGAAAGATCTCCCATGTGCTGGTAGAATTTACATATCACATTCATAGCATGTCATGCCAGCCTTTTATATAAGCAAACATGACTGTATAGCCTTTAACTGCATCAAAGTGCATCGCCTACTGGGAATTTCTCGCGACTGTCCTGTTTTTACTCATCTTCACCGGTATGATAGTTGACCAAGATTCTGTACACCCAGACCAGTTAATAGTGAACTGTAAAATTCCTTTGAAGACAGGCAATGTCTGTGATTTTTTTTTCTCCATAGGCCCATGTCAGTGTCTTTATTTACATGAGAACTGATCCACACCTACCCCATCTAGTTATTTACATCTTGCAGTGGTGATAACTTATTTAAAGACAGTTTCACTTTCAGGACAGGCAACTAGCTATGGAATGTTTACACAGAGATGGAGGCTTCGTCTCTTACGTGGATGGAATGGAACATTGATCACCCACATCCCCATCAGTATCCCTCTCCCATGAACTATCATCACTCATCCAAGCATGGTTGAATAACTATATAGTATTAACTGTAAGTAGAAAAGAGAAACAACCTAGCAACAAAGCAAATGTAACAGCCACCTTAGCCCACCAATGCCAATGAAATTCCACTTCTCATTTTGATCTTACAGCACTCACCTTCTTGGTGGTAAGGGAGGCCGGACTGATGGCCTCCTTTCTAGAACTGAATTCAGGAAGTTCTTCATGTCATCTGCTGTGTCGATGTCCGCAGAACCAGGTCCTGTTGGCCGAAGTTTATCTGTGGATGAATCTGCCGGTGACACAGGGAGAGGGAGATCCCTGCTAGGGCGTGAGAAAGAAAAACTAGCTGGATGATAAGATGGCGACTTCAACGTCAATGACCTGTCTGAGGAACTGCTCAATCTGCGGCTGGGAAATCCATCTAGTACAGGACTAGGAAGAGGATTCTCATCCAGACGGGGTCGTTTAGAGGACGGCTCATAAAGGGCTGCCACAGGTGTTGGTTTGTATTCTGGAATGTCTGGTGGCAGAGCATAAATGGATTTGGTTTTGCCTAAAGATTCTTTAGAGTGTAATGTGCTAGTTGGAAGGGACGGCCCCCTGGTCACCACCTCAATGTTCATAGTTTCCAAGTCAATAGATTTCTCCGGAGATGGTACTGGGGATGCTGGGCCACCAACAGAGAAAGTCCTAGGCTTAGGAGTGGCTAGACTCTGTTGATCATGGCTAGTTGATGATGTTATCGTGTCATCCTGCTCCAAATCTTGATGGGAGTCTCCAGAGACGAGCAGTGGTGAAGTAGATGACATCCCTAAACACCTAGGCTGTTCCGGCCTACTAAGAGCAGGAGCAGCATTTCCAATGATCCCATCCTGAATCTGTCGCTGTGTGGCAAAAGCATCCTTCAACCGGTTGTGATCAACACAGGCTGAGACTGGGACACACGCCAGGAACCCCTCATCGTACCCAGACAGCATGAAGCCAGGAGACAGTGGCTGCTCCCTTGCAGACAGATCTGTTGAGAGACTGCGATGGAGCTTGTGAAGATTCAAGGCCAATGTTGGTACAGCAACATGTTCTCCACCATCTGTGAAAGGTCGGCAATTACACATTTTTCTTTGTTGTTCAAACATTTTTTTAACACTTGCAGGCTGTGAATCATCTTGAAAGGCAATTTAACTGTTTTAAACACCTTTCAGAACTGATAACATAAACGCTGAAGATTTTGATCTTCTGTTGCATAAAGTTCACTGTACTTGTGCCTGAACATATTTTAGTTTCCTCGAATTCCACCCTATCACTCCCATTCCAACCCCTGCTTGGTGTTCTATATATGTCAGATTTGTGATATTCAGTAATCGCTTTTCTTAAAATTTGCCTTGTCTCAATACAGAATGGATTAACTTGCTCCCCTTTCTCTCCCAAAAGACCTTTAAATACATTTTTAAAAAACTTTAAATACAACAAGCTTTATCCTTTTTGAACATTAATTCATGCCCCAAAATTTTAACAACTGCTCACAAAGTCCCATCTCTCTGCCACTCTTTAGCAGCATTACATTTTTGCTGATAATTCACTGAAAGCATGCTGGTAAGTAGTCACCATGATACATTCTTGAAAGTTTTCCTACCTGAGCCTTGAATAGATGACAGCTGGCGTCTGCTGGCACGAGTTGGACTAAGCAGCTCTGTAAGGCACAGTAAATGTGATCAATTGATCATTTTTACCTTCAAATTACTAGCAAATTCAGCAATTACTGACTATATCAGCGATCCACCCCTATCCC
This sequence comes from Lanistes nyassanus, assembly GCA_004794575.1. Classification (NCBI taxonomy): domain Eukaryota; kingdom Metazoa; phylum Mollusca; class Gastropoda; order Architaenioglossa; family Ampullariidae; genus Lanistes; species Lanistes nyassanus. The sequence continues at coordinate 403,833 of SMGT01014452.1, forward strand.
CTGGTGGCCAGACCTGTAAACAGGTGTTACATGCTGAGAAAGTACATATGCTGGACAAAGAATCTAAACCCATGACTATGACAGCAATAAACATATTCCCACTTTGCTATGGACCACTTAATGGCAGTCTCAACTCTCAAATGCCCTGTTTCTTATGCATTTAGTTAAAAAATGCAAATTTCTTTTTCTTAATTTGTGTTTCTTTAACAATACTTACCATGACCCAAAGTGCTATATTCTCAATTGGCGATCCCTAAACGCACCTCCAAACAAAAATAACCCACCAGGATAACCCTTGTAGGACCCCTCTGCGCATGCGCACAGTTCACTGACTTTCTCAAGGCAGAAAACCCATCAGCGGGGAGAAGGGTGGGTTTGTGATGGGTCATGGTAAGTACTGTTAAAGAAACATAAATTTAGAAAAGAAATTTGCATTTTTTGACTAAATGCAGAACTTTCTATTTCTAGAAGCTTCAGCAGACGACCAGAAACTCACACCACTTGTTACACCCAATCACAGATAGGCACGTGTCCACGTGATGGCCAAAGCGCGTGGACAGAAAGCGTCCCGATCCGTCAGTCACAAGAGAACCATCGAAGAGTAAAGACGTAGGGAGTGATTTCCTGAGAGGCAAAGTTTTTGGCCTGAAGTATCAGGCAGTGTAGTCTTCCTAGTGTCCTGCTTGCCTAGTCAGGGCAGTTAGAAGTCCCCTAGGGAAGGGGGAAGTCGTTTAGCAGACTAAGGAGAGTCTGGAAGTTGTTTAACAGACTAAGGAGAGTCTGAAATTGTTTAACAGATTGAGGAGAGTCTATGTGTATGCCAGAGGGCATTAGTTCTCGCGCCATTGGTGGCGGCACGTATGTACCAAGGAAAGGTACTTTGATATCAAGACTGTCGCCTTGAAAGCACGTCATTGTTGGAACCGGTGTTAGGAGACCCGGTAAATCGTCGAATCGTTGCTGTCTTGCCCTCGGAAAGAAACCTACGCTCTGTGACTCCAGGTTAGAAGAAGATCCATCAGCCTGTTAAACTGTGAAGTCTAGTATCTTCAGTGAAAGAAACAGAAACTGTGATATCTAAAGATAGTCTCACCAGTCAAACGTTGACCTGGAGCTTGTCCGGCGAACTCGGTATCCACATAGATCCACACCTCCTGCACCTTGGGAAATGAACGTTGTCTAGAGGAATTTATAGTGACTCGCCGAAGCATTTTATCTCAGTGGTTTGTTGTGAACTATAGTGAAAGACTTTAAACATACCGTGGATTTGTTGTGGCTGTGTCAACGGATCTCAGTGGTGAGTGAATTAAATCTGTTACAGCTTAAATGTCCATCTGAGTGAACGATTGAATGAGACTGTAATTAGATCTCGTCGACACTTTTCATCTGATCTATCTGCTAGTGAATACTCGAACCTAGTTTAGTGGAAGAGTCTATTCTGTTCTCAACTGTCATATATTGTGGTTTCCAGTAATTGAAGACTCTTTTATTTAATAGCACTGTATAGAGGAGCTTCTTTACTGCGTTGACTTGGGTTTGTTGAACAACAGTCAGAGAGCGAGGTTGTGTGAGTGACGGAGTGCGCACGTCATCCCCTATCCCCTTGTTTGCCTGCGCACCCATGCAGCTGAGACGGAGAAGAGGACCGTCTGCCAAGAACGAGAGGTAGTTGGAGAAGTCTCCTGTCCCTGTGTGCAGTAGGAAGCACAATGGGGTGAAGGGAACTGTACATGATGCCAAAGGGTGAAGGATAAGTTCGCCTCCAATTCTGACCAAGTGAGAGAAGCGACATGGTGCAGAAGATGAAAAATACTACGCTAAGTCAAAAAACTGTCTAACGAAACTGTTACGTAAAGACAGAGCAATAAGGAGAGAACACAAAGCTCACTTTCCTTTATGACGTAGCGTAGAGTAGAAAGGGCGTAGGGACTGCCAGGCAAAAGCCATGTTGAGTGAAGGCAGGGACATGGAGACTGACAGGAGAAAAACACATCCGGCTGGCACAACGCAAGAGAAAGCTTGACCTAGTCAGTGAGCTGTGCACATGGACGGCATGTGGTGCGCACATGCCCAGAGGGGTCTTACCAGGGTTACCATGGTGGGTTATTTTTGTTTGGAGGTGCGTTTAGGGATCGCTAATTGTGAATATAGCACTTTGGGTCATGGTACAGTACTGTGACAAGAAATTCCTGTCTTTCACATTCTTAGGTTGCAGAGATAGACAGCTTCATGAAGACATCAAGCATCAGACATTAAAAAAAAAATCATGAACACAAGCGCCACAAACTATGCACACATTTAAAATATTTTAGACATACTGAAATACTTTTTAAAAGCCTTTCATGTCATAAAATCTATGGTCCAAACAAGTTTTTTGAATTACTAAAACATGCATCAAAGAAATCGAACATGCAACTAGTACCAAATAAAGGTCAGTCTTAATGCAAAAGTGCAAAGGAATCTGAAGTTTGTAATGATTCTGACAAGAAAATATCAGAGGGTAACAGAAAAGCATGCCTTAGGCAGCAGACGAAGACATCCAATCAAAAATCGCATCGCATGTAAATTTCACCAGTGCAGATAACAAAAGGCATGAACACTGAATCCACATGAATGGTAAGCACAACAACAATTTTTTTCCCCGGGGAAAGTCCTGATATTCAAGGAAGCAACAATGACAAAGCATGCAGACCAATTCTTCAAATCGTTGAAGATGCCAACGGAGCTGGTCAGAAGCAAAAGGACAAGAAGAAGCACAATGAGGACATGCCATCAATGGTGCTGTGGACTACACAGACCGTCTTACTTGCACCACTGGCTGCTGCAGACCCACCTAGCCCCTCATAGCCATCGCCAGGAGTAATCTCCACCCCAGACACTGGCTGGGGTTTCTGAATGGGCCCAGCCATATTCTGGCAGGTCTTCTGAGTCTGCGTGCTTCCTGCAGACCCATTCACAGGGGAAATTTAAGCATACCCTCCCTCTACAAACTACAGCGACAGATGGGATCCACGACAATGCACTAGCTAATTAGACCTTCACAAACCCATGACAGAGGGGATAACAGGGAACAGACACCATGCACATATGTTTAAAGCCTTTCCTAACCAGATAAACCTGTGTTCTACACTAAATCTTGGCATGTGTATACACAGTCTGGTTTGGCAAACTGTGAGGCATATGCCTTTGGCTAAAAAAGGCTGTAAAGGGATGACAGCTAAAATAGCAGAATAGGTTCGTAAGATGCTTGGCAAATGGGAGATAACACAAATTAAAACTGCACACTGTTTGACTGTGTAACTTCTTTGTGACAACAGGGAAGAAAAGGGTCTCTCACATGCTGTGTAATAAACATAATCTTGCACAAGATGGATGCTAAGCACCTGTTAGAACTATGCTCGAGTGAAGGAGGTAGGCAAAGCATCACTACAGGGATAACCAGCTAATAACCTGGTCTCCACTATGCAACAAAGACGGCGAGTCTATGATCAAATGAAAATTCCATGCCAGTTCCTGAAGAAACTGAAAAATGGCTATAACAACTGCAAAATGCTGGAGTAGTGAAAACAACTTTCTATAGCTCAAAGCTGTGCTCTAAAATCACACTCCCACCTGCCCACACGGTCAGCTCACTGTCCCGGCGCTGTGAAGATGACCTGAAGGTAGGTGAGGCATCCGGCATCGAGTGAAGAGCAGCACCAAGAGGTGGGGACAGCAGACCAGGACTGCCTGGGACAATTCCGCTGCTGGTGTTCACCGACAGTGGACTTGGAGGGCAGGGGTCCAGCCGAGGAGTGGTGATTCCTGCAGTACTCCTTTGGCACAAATTTTTGTACACGTAACCTGCAGAACAACAAACCCTCATTATCTCCTTCAGCAGCTTTTTACCTCTAATCTGAAAAGAAAAATTCTATTCTCTTTACAAAGAACCAGCCAGACTGCTGAATTACCCACAGCAAAACAGAATGATACCAACAATATAATATAACAATGACAGCTTTCATCAAGACACCATACAAGGTGCCCCCTTAATACATAAAGTAATACCATGCCAAGATGTAGACATTTAGGTTGAAGCAGCGGAGAGAAGTGATTTCTATCATCACACGTGTTAGAGTCTGGGTCCATCACAATCCAAATATAAAAAAAAGTCTTTTGATGACTGAGGCTGGCTTCCAGAAGCCAGCTTAAGCAGGACCAACATGTTATGTTGCTTGGGTTATGCCAAAAAAGCTTATGCAAACTTCTAAAACTAAGCAAAAGACAAATATAATTCAACCTTCTTTCCAACTACAATCTAGTAGAACTATCAACATGAACTGTTGACGAACTATTAGTGATCAAGTGAGTTTCACTCACGTGGACTCTTAAACTTGACTGAATGACGAGACAGGAAGATGCAGTGAAGCATAACTGGATAATGATGCGGTCTGGTTAGGCCTGCAAAAAACATTGAAAAACTGAATACTGTAACATAACATCTTTTTGATCACTGCCACCAAGTTCATCTATCTTTGTAATCCTGTACTTTTCAATCCTGTGCTAATCAACACCTCTCCCTCTCTAACAATGTCATTCCAACGTTTTCCAACAGTCAGATGGTTTAGTTTGATCTGGGTTGAGGTAAATGAGGTACATATCAGCAAAATGTTGCTGGAGGCAAGTTAAAGTGCTGCCACACTTGGACTGCTGTAACACCACAGGCTTTAATCCCACCCTGTCACACTACACTGACACCATGCCAACCAGTCCTAGTACTGTTCCCTTACAGTGCCAGGCGTCTGGCTAGGGCATCTACTAGACTGGCAACTTTTATATATGACATGACTTGACCATGGCATGAAGCACCAACCCTCCTGCCTCGGCAGCAGATATCTTAACTGATAGACTGGTCATGGGACCAATCAGGTGAAAAAAGTCTTTAAAGGATCTGCACATTAAAGGGGTGTATCATATAAAGCTCTCTATTCTGGGGCTATCTAAAACAAGATTCCAAGACTGGGACAAGGGAGGTAAGATACGTGAAAATACTATTTCCATTCTTACCCAGCTGATAAGTGAGGGAACAGTCAGGTACCATTAGCATGATTGTGTCCATGTCCGGCTTGATAACTGCCATCTGAAACATGAATCTTTCTGCAGGTCACAGTTCGCAAATGATCATAACAATGATCCTTAGCATTCTAACACCTGCTTAAATGATAGGTATATGGGGTCTTAATTAGTTAAAACATAATATTTGAAGGCACACCTTTACCCACTCCAAAATAGCGTTATTCCAAGCCTGCATGCTCACATGAAAAGAATCACAAACAGTAATTTTTGATAAAATAATCCAAGGAAATGAACTTTGTGGCTATGCAACTATAAATGAATACTAGGATAAAGAGGACATACCGACAAAGGGTCCTAGAACAGACTTTTCATTTAAGCAACTGCCAAAATGTGCAAGTGGGAAAAAATTCTCGTGGCCACCTATACTTTCCAACAGAACAATAAGGATCTAGCACAATACCCATGTCTAGACAGGCGCACATGCTGGTTATCTGCATGGATACACACACACACACACACGTGTCCTCTCTAACTCACTGTGTTTGTTTTGCCCAGGTGGTTCATGAGCTTTTGGAACAGAGCTTTGCTATCTGGTCTTGGCCTGAGCTCTGCCACATTGATGTAGAATCCTTTCCAGTACACTTCTCCGCTCTTTCGCAAACAGGTCAGCTCACCAAAGTAGCGTTCTGCTGCTGCTGCCATGTCACAAGAGTGACATAATTCTAGGACAGATGCCCTATCCATGAAAAAATATGGATCAGTATCTGCATATCAGACATAACACAAAATATTGTTGATGTGGGAAAGAGGGGAGGAGGATGAGGAGAGAAGCATATTCTTGATAAAGACAAACCTAATCTTTTCATTTACACCATCTGACCTTTCTCTTGCTGTGACACCCATCTCTCCTTATCCACACACCCACCAACCAGCTTTATTATGAAAAACAAACTCTCCACTGAAAGCCACAAACATATATCAGGCATGAGAACTGGCTAATATGAAAAGAACTGGCTATAATTGATTTCAAATCACGCTTACAGTCCGCCAAGTCCAAAAAAGATTTTATCTCACCTTTGCTGACTTTTGATGGGTCCTACAGAAGTTTTTGCAGACATAAAAAATGAGCTGTGGTCTATATAACAACTTTTAAGGGAAAATGTAATACCAATATGCACTTTTTATAAGTATCTGATGTTTAATATATCCAAAATTTACAGAAAATGTTAAGGCATGTCTGAAATGTAATGGTCTGCTCCTTTCTTGTCAATCATTGCCATTTAGTAAATTAGGAGTACATTAACCATCTGATAGTTACAAAAGTGCAATCTGTGCCTTAAATAGTTTTTTTTAATGTATGAAAGCACTCCATATGCTTTATTTCAGCATGTGTCTGAATGGTGTTTCAAAATGGCAAGAGTTGACCGAAAATGAGCAGATGCCAACATTTCATACTTACTTTCAAATTTTCCATAACCAAGTGTAAATTTTGGGTACATTAAGCAAATAATTATAAAAGAGCATTCTGGTATATTTTCTCTAAAAATCTGCCATATAAACTTTGAATTATGTCCGATTGTGTCTGATGTTTGCTTGGACATTTGTAGGACCAACTTTTAACTGCACTTTCTCCTTTGTTGCCACCCTCTAACGATTTTGTATGGGCAATATCATTTTGTCCTGTCTTTTAGAAGCCATGATTTGTACACATCATCTTCCAAACAAGTGTCATTAAATACACACTTTCCCTTTGGCCTTTTCGCATGCAAACTGTTCGCAATCAAGGAATGATCTTTTGCAAGCATCTTATGGCTTGCTGGACATGGTCAGACACTTGGGAAGCAGGACGGAGGACCGGATGGAAGAATAAGGGATTTCTGGCGGTTGGCCAGTGAAGTTGACCCATGCTGCAACACTTCCGCTTGTAGGAGCAGATGTGACAAAGGCAGAACCGTGATTCGTGAGGGAAACATGGAACAATCAGGTCAAGTACCCCTCCATTACATCTGGCGAATGTCCATGTGGCAAGGGCATCCCAGAAGGTGTCATACTACCTGTGGTGAGGCGACTTCCGGCAGCATCCTTGCCCACAACTACTCCAAGAGCAGTGGAAGTGGGGTCAACGGATACCGCCTGGGCCTCAAGGTGGATGAATCAGAAGGAACGCTGGCATGCCTCTGAGACAGGCCATGCAATCAATGGAATCTGAGGCTCACCAACTGCTGGGGAATGGCTGCTGATCAACCAGCATAGAACAGAGAGTGTTAGAGGCAGCATTTGCTGGGCACTGCCTGACAATATACTCTCCCTGCTGTTTGGCGAAAGCCAATGCAAAACGATGCATCTCTGCTAGGTTGTTCTCCTCATGGAGGCAAGAAGCAGGCATGGTCACAGGAACAGGCAACTGAACCACACTATGAGCCATCATGCACACCATATGAAGCAGGGAAAAGAAGGACCCAGAAGATGGCAGAAAGGCAGACACCGAAGCCAAAGACTGCACACTAGCAGGCAGCAGGAAAGGCCAGGCATGAAGATCATGTGTAGCCATGAAGGCTCGGAAAGAGTTACTGATGTCACTGGCCCCGGGTCCACTAATGCCACGGTAGTAGATACGCTGTTTATCATCACACTGGCTGCAGGAAGAAACAGATGAAAAAGAGGCCTCTTGCACACAGCTCTTTCTATCCGAATCCTTCACCCGCAAGAAAGACAGACACAGGGTATTCCCCTGAGTAACAGGCAGGAGGTGGAGTACGATGGAAAGGTAGGCAGGACAGACGAAGTTCAACAGTGCAGTCAAAAACACAGCTGCAACAAAAACTAGTAGGAGTGCACTAGGTTTGCCTATGGTATAATATGGAGGGATCAGGAAAGTGAATTGGTATGGATGAAAAAGGGGTGGGGTGTCTGTGAAAGCAAAATCTTTTCTGTTAACGACTACCACGCATGCCAGGCAAGCTGCAAATAATATCCGTCAAAGTTTCTTTTAATACCAAGATTTTTTGGCAGATTCTTTTTTTCGGCAGAAAGACAATTGCAGTTTGGCGGAATTTCCCATTTGACAGAAAATTCCCATGCCTCCCATTCCCCCCAATTTTCTCTTTAAAAATGGAAATTTGATGTTTTAGTAGACAATTCCCATGCCTGTAAATGAATTCATGCTTGGCTATCACATCACTGGAGGACAGCACACGACTAAGAAACATGCTGGGCAAGCAGCAAGGAATAACCTTTGCAGGGGTCTTTTTGATTCCTGTTTGATTTTTTTGGCGGACAATTTTGAGGGGGGCAGAAAGGCAATTGCATTTCAGTGGAAATTTGTTGTTAGGCGGAAAATTCCCATTCCTGACATTTGCAAGCTAAACCCCCCCCCCCAACTCTTAGAGAGTGGCAGATAAAAAACTTGACACTATCCAATCAGAAGGAACAAGTAACTCACAAGCGAGCGGGTTTGTAAATGCATGCAGTAGCCACCATCTTGACCTGGCAGTCTATGGCATCTCTGACTTTTAGACGACCACACCATATCACATACTCTGGATCTTCGGCTTCCTTTGGCGAGGATAAGATCATCCTCAGTGGAGGTGCTACAGCTGGCGACATCTTGGGACTGCACACACCAATGCATGCTGCATGTTTAAACCAGTATCATAAGGATAAATTTATAAACACAGAATTTCTTGTTCTAAAAAAATATATACATCCCCCCCCCAAAAAAAAAACCACCAGCACCAGCACTAACCTGTGTCTAATGTAGCAGTTACCTGGAAATTTTACAATCCTCAAATACAATAAATTATCTGCCTAAAGAAATAGTTTAAGTTACCTGGCTAACACAGAAGTATCTGGAGTTTTGACAGTGGGTGACACTTCTTTGTAACGATAGTGAATGACTGCAAATGGCAGCACATGACGAGGATAAGGTTCCACATTGAGATCGCCGTACTCATACAAGTAAATCTGAAATAATGTTAACCATCATAATGAAATCAAAAGCAATATAGGTTGGAATTGATGACGATAAAAATAGGGGACTAAAACTGCTAGTTTATAGAAAGAGGCTAATTTATTATATAACGCTAAAGGATGTCCTGGTATTTTTAGGTCATAGAGGAGTGGAGTGTTTGAGACCCCCCACTTTTCTGCATGCCAGCATCGTGAGGGCACTGCCTGTCTTCTCTCCCTCACTGTCTTACCTTGCCTATCCCTTGGGCTCAGGTACCCGTTTGCAGCTGGGTGAACTGAGGGAAGTGTTTTAGGGCACCAAAGTTTCGAGTGGGCAAGTGAGGCTTAACATAATCAGCTGTATCATGTGGTAAAAGTGTGGAAATTACCACAGTAAAAGGATGCAAAAGAGGATGGGTGCAGACATAACGTCAAAATGGCAACAGGCTAAACTTAAAATGATTCATACAAATCTAACAAACAGGATTATATTTAAGAATAAAGATGGATAGGTTTTAAAAAAACAAGAACAGTCGAAGAAGAGGTGAAAGAAAACAGTTCTTGAATAAAGGGGGCATAAAAATGAAGCCGATGGATGGGGCTAAATCAGGTACAATAAAACAAAAGGTCCCAGTTTTCGAACCAGACATTGGCCACACCTTCATGTTTGGAGGATCACCCTCTACTTAGCCATGTGCTTATATTTAGTTAAAGTAAAGTAAATTTGGATGCATACACAATATGCTGATAAAATTGGTCAATAACTTAAATTCTTTTGAGTAATTCTGTGAGCTGTCACTGAAAGCTGATTAGAGTCCTCACTTATGAAAGATGACAACAGGAGTAGCAGTGACTAAGAGAATGGAAATCTGAAACCCAATCTGGAAATTTACACCAAATCTGAAACTTACTCCGAAGTCTGCACCAAATCTGAAATCAAGTTTGAACTGAACAAAAAATCAAATCTGAATTTAGAGGGCACTAAAGCTACCACAGACACAAACACACACACTCACAATAATTTTATAACAAAGCATCCTCTTTCCTTGCTTGTCATGTAAAACAGCTGACAATCAACATAAGATTCAAGAGAAGTAACTCAGATGGTTTTGCTAACTCATCCAGTGGATGATGGGTGTTTTAGCATTTGGCCTTTCCAAAATTTATAAATGATCGACTTAGAAATATGTGTGTGAAGGAGATGCACGTTTTCCAACTAAAACTCTTTAATACACAAATCAAAACTCTGGCATGCCTGGGGCCCTCAATCATATCTTCGGTAAATAGTGGATGAAGTTTTGATCTAAAATTGTGCACATGTACTCATCAGAATTTTTGTATGCTAATTTGTATCAACTAGGAAAATTTTATTTCTTTAGACTTTTAAAATGGATTTCCACCCAGAAAACTGGCATCCCTGCAATAAACTATAGGTACCTGGCTGGACTCAAACAGTTGAAGATAGCTTGATGAAATTACATCACTGGTGATTTTGGTCACATGACTGTCATGATTTGGAGTGGGTTCCAAGTAGGTCCCTGTTCTGTTCTCTACCACTGCCTTCACATGGCCCTTCATAAAATAACATCAAACAAAATTATAAAGATTGGAAGGAAAAACAGCATTAAGAAACAAAAACAGAAAAATAAATAAAATCTACTCTTCCTTTTTAAGCCACTTTGAGATATTAAAGAAAAGATTTAATGGTACAGCAAAGAGAACTTGGCCAAGCGAAGATTAGACAGGAAGTTGACATTTCGGGGCATGGCTCCTTCTTTAGGACGGCACAGATAACAAATAAAAAAAAATCACTTAGCTGACAAGGACGCTGGTCATGCATGGTCGATGGACAGTCAACCATGCATGACCAGCGTCCTTGTCAGCCAAGTGATTTTTTATTTGTTTGTGCCATCCTGAAGAAGGGGCCATGCCCCGAAACGTTGACTTCCTGTCTAATCCTCGCTTGGCCAAGTTCTCTTTGTTCTACCTTTATTACCCCAAGCCGCAGTCACCTGTTCCTTTTCTCTTTAAAAGTTTTTTTTTAAAGCATCAGGTGTTGTGATATGTTACATTTTGATGTATACCTGTATGTTTTTGTTACTATACCACACTTAGCTATCTAATATGACATCCTATGCAAAACTGGTGTTTCTGCTCATGGGCAGACTAGGGTTGGGTTGCATGGGTGTTTGTATCTCCTGCACATATCTGAAGGTGCACACAAAACATACAGTGTGAATGAGCCTTTACTGCTCTTATGACTGTCATGTTTAAGTGCCCTAATTAACTCTGTGCATTCATATGGCATTGAAGTGCATGAAGTGGAGGGCACATAGATATTGGCATATTTTAAAAAAAATTGCTAATAAACTAAGACACTTGCAGTAACATACTTTACTTGGAAAGATCAATTCTTGGACTTTAAAAATCTTAAAGAATTTTTAGTGGGAAAGTTTAAATATTACTTATCATTTGGTGTCGAATGTTGTTACTGTATGACCGAAATAAAAAACTCTATTTCCATGCACCAATGCTTGACCATTTTTGATGTCTCTGAACTTTAAATTATCACTATCTGACCTTGAATAAAATCCAAGATTTAGGATTTTCTCTGAACTTTCAGCCTAAATTATATTTAAAGTATATTTTCTACCACACTTAATTTGATTTAAAATCTTCTCTTCTGTCTGACAGCCATTTCTTATGTAACTGTCCTGGTAAGCAACTGCTTAGCGAAAACTATCAGAAAAGCCAAATCTAACTTTTAAAAACTGATTTAACAGTGCAGGAGATACAATTGATGATAGAGCTTTCCAACGTTACCAAGATAGGTTCCCTTATACTGTTAAGTGCATCTGCAGGATTTTTTGAAAACAGATGAAACATGCAAACACACCCTCAAATCACACCTGCTTATGCAGTATCTCAACTAGCTTCTCCTCTGGTCTGCTCATTGACTGGTTAATTACTGTACTGTGCAAGCGTGTCTGTGTGCATGTGTCTACATGTATTCTGTCAGGCACTGTGAGACTGCTCTCTGCGAGGCAGGGTACCGTGCTTTATAAATCCTCCATTATTATTATTACTTCTTTATCAGCCTATGTCGATTCCTTCTTCCATCAAGGTTTACATTTTTTAAAGTTTTTTTTTTTTTGGGGGGGGGAGTACACAATTCTCAGACTTGTTTACCCTTAATTAAGTATGCTATTCCTGGGGAGTCCACATATTTTTGGAAAAGTTGTTATATGACAATTTTAAATAGAAGAATGTGAAATAATCTCTATGCATAATTCTGTCAGAATATCACTGATAACCAGAAAAGGGCATTCTGGTAATTCTCAAGTATATCGATCAGAGTCCAAATTACACTCGGTCCTCCCTACGTCTCTAGATGTTTTTTTTTTCCACAAATTCATTGAACTTTGTATTTTGGCAAAAGTCGCAAACAAAATATGCCAAAATTGTATGTGAACAGCTCTGCATGGCAGTGCAATCTTATCTACATATAATAATTTTAGAAGAACCTATTAAGAAGCCTTGACAGCAATACAAATTTGACTGCTTTGCAGATATACACACAACAGGCACAGATTAGAAGACATAATGATACCATACAAATTTCTTGTTCTAAATTTGTGTTTCTTCAGCAATACTTACCATGACCCAAAGTGCTAATATCTCAATTGGCGATCCCTAACCGTACCTTGCAAACAAAAATGCAACCCTGATAAGGCCCCTCCATGCATGTGCACACCGCTTCACCCGTGTGGATGCACACCTCACTGACCAATACAGACTTTCTCAAGCCAGGTGCAAAGGCCAGCAGGGAGGAGGGTGGGCTTATGATGGGTCATGGTAAGTATTGCTAAAGAAACCTAAATTTAGAGCAAGTCTTTCTTGTCACAATACTGTACCATGATCCAAAGCAGTGAGTAGCACAAAAAGGAGGTGGGTGACCAAAAAACTTACCAGGGTTGAGGAGGCCGGACACTAAGGTAGAGCCACTGCGAAGCAAGTGCAACACCCAAGCGGCCATCCTGGTGGCGACAGGAGAGGGTCCGCCGGAACGGAGCCAGGGCCATGGACAAGGCAAGGCAGGGACCAAACGACATGGTGCACTCGGATGCTGCTTTGCCAGGGATGAGGACAGCAACCCAGTGCCATTCTGCACTAGGGAAGTGGGAACCGGAAGTACTCATGGGGCCGGTGGGGGTGGGGTGGGGGTGGAGGAAGTCAACAGTAGATCTCACGCAGGCAACACATCCAACCCTGACCTAGGGGGTGACACACCAGATCCTGAGAACTACAGAGCTGCCAACCTTAAAACTTAAGATCAGTAACACAAAAACAGAATTTCAGTAATTTGGAACAGAACTTCAGTAACAACCAGTCGCAACTTCCACATCTTACATGCAATT
>SMGT01014452.1:430353-530577 GCA_004794575.1 Lanistes nyassanus
ATCGCATAAGAGATGGTTTCATATCTTTTTACAATGTGTACATCTACAGATCAACTATATAAGTTATTTTCTGATATTGCAAGATGTAAATATGTCTTTTTGTGTTTGTTTTGTTAGAATCAAAAGGAACATGTGACTTCTGTTTGGAAATGAACAACTTAGCAAAGTGCCTTTTTTTTTTGCCTTTATCTGTTTTTGTCTCTGTTGCTATGACAAAGGAGTAGTGTCTTCAAACTGTTGTCTTTTTGTTAACTTTTGTTGGCGAATTGTCACTTGAACTGAAAGCCACCTTTTGTGAAAATGATCTATATTTTTACACAGCTTCTATGTGCAATGAATTTGTCCGAATTAAGAACAGTTTGAAAAATAGAGAAGATGCTAATTGTTGAAACCAGTTGTTTCAAAATAAAAGCCTGTAATGTTGGTTTCTTGAGGTCTTGCAAATGTGTTTGCAACCTGGTCGGACAGAAGATGATGGAAGCTGCTGATTTTTCTAAGTTCAGAATAAGCAGATCTGCAGATGTTGGAAATGTGTTTGTCCAGTGTCATGTTAGAGGTAATAACACCAAGGTTTCTTGCTGAGTTGGCGAAAGGGATGTATACATCACCGACTCGAACTGCTGTGGGATATTCTGTTACTTCAGTATTTCTTGTACTGAAGAGGAGAGCCTCTGTTGTTTTGTTTTTTTTCGTCGTTCAACTTCAGTCTATTGTGGACCATCCATGCTTTGACACCGGATATGCAAGTCTGCATGGTCACAATGCTGGCATGTACAACAGCTGAAGGACAAGAACTGTATAATGGGGTGTCGTCTGCATAGGACTGGGTGGAGACCGTGTGAGAATGAATGAGTGATGAAAGTGGTTTGATGTATAGGATGAAAAGGATAGGGCCCAGGACAGATCCTTGAGGGACTCCGAGAGACAATGCTGATGGGGGTGACAATTTGTTGGCGACAAGTACAGAGGTCTACCAGAGAGGTAGGAGTAGGACTGGAACCACGCCAGCGCCGACCCACAGATGCCATAGAGATCATGGAGACGATTGAGGAAAATGGTATGGTCGATCGTATCAAATGCTGCGGAAAGATCAAGGAGGGTCAGAAAAGACACTTTGCCTCCATCCAGAGCAGACAAAATGTTGTTGACAACTCTAGTCAGAGCTGTTTCCGTGCTGTGGAATGGCCGATATGCTGACTGGGAGTGAGAGATAAGGTCGTTTGAGTTGAGGTAGGCGAGAAGTTTAGAACGACCCTTTCAACCACTTTTGAGAGGAAGGGTAGGTTGGAAACTGGGTGGTAGTTCTTGAGGCTGTTTGTGTCAGGGGTGGGTTTCTTGAAATGCCTTCATGGAAAACATAATTAGATATTATGTATACCTTTGAAATCTTATGAAGTGTTAGCTGGCGACATTTGAACTGGTTATTACCTTAGCCTTTATTCAGCCAAGTCAAACCATGCAAGACCCACCTTACGCTGCAGTTTATTTCAGGAGGTGGGCATTCTTGTAACACAAAGTTCACATTCTAATTCCTCTGAATGGCAGCACTGTACCATTCGCTCATCAATCGTTCATTTTTTAAAATAGAAATTCATTACTTTGAAAGAAAATTTATCCCATGAACATTAAACAACAGTTATGTGAGGAGTATATACAATTTACAACATGGAAATGGAAAAAACTATTTAAAGATGAAACAACTGACAAAAACCATTGCATCATCAAGCTGGGATGCTAGTGTCCATATTTATATTGGCCTTTTTTTTATATCTTATTCCGGGCAAGCCATTAAATTGCTGACCAGGCAGTTCAGTTTACTGTGTTAAAGATGTAATCATCCAGTTGCTTGTTACAATTTTTAGGAATGATCAACAAGACCGAGACTACTTTCAACCTTTTCGATGGAGTTTAACAGGAATTATAGGATCAATGTGTCCTTTTTTTTTGTCATCTTGGTAGGCCATTAACATGTTGCAGCAAGGTAGTATGAGCCAGCTTTGCACCGAGACTGTAGCAAAAATTTGCACAAGTGATTTCATCCAGTTTTGATAAAAATACAAGGTGATTACAGTCCATAATAGGCAAGGAATGGTGTGCATGAGGTAACTCAGTGTAGCCGAAACCATGCTTAAAAATAAAAGTTCGCAAACCCATTGCCAGTCCAAGCCTGTAGGTACCCTATTGAGTTTTTGTATACAGTTTTCAAAATAACGCACACAACACATAATCCCTCTAACTTAGAGTCTAAGAGCCTCATAAGGCTTCTGGGCAACTCTGCAGCATGATTAGTACTGCTTCCTCTTTCATTGTTCTTTGATGTTTTTATCATTTGCTGGTTTATCAAATGAAATGATGTTTTGCATTTGCACCCTTGACAAATATTAAGCAGGAACGAGGAACACTATTAAAACCTGAACACTATACATGTTTATGGCCACAGCTTTTTGATTAACAAAAGTAGACTTTGGGAGTAGTTGTTTCCAGAGATGCTGAATGGGGAGATGGTGGTGGAGGAGGAAATAATGTGATTATCTCTGGACACCAAATGAATAAAACCATATAAAAAGTGTATCACAAGTCAAGGTAAGAAATGAATAGGGGAATGAAAGCATAACTCAAGCATGCAAGATTTCAAAATAGAAATGTATAGGAGTATGAAAGTAAAAGAAATCACACAATTCAAGTATTATTATTATTATGATTTATGACCCTGACCCCCCCTCCCCACTCTACTTTCAGTGAAGCTGTTCTGGAATCACTAACATTCCTGTAGTAAAACTACAAAATAAAAGTCCATTACATGTATGGTTTAAATAATTTGATTAATCACATTGATGCAACTTCAAATTTGCAAATCTAACAATCAACTATATAGTTTAATTTTATTAAAGGCACAATGAAGATCAGCAACAGGACAACTCTTCTAGTAAAATGCGATAAGGGAACGTGGCATTTATTGGCAATGTTTTCAATGTTCCTATTATTTTTTTTTAGGGTCTGGGTTGGGGGTGGAGTATAGTATGAGACAGGGCTCTATAATCTACATATTTATCATCAGGTGCAGCTCAGACTGGCTGCTGATTAAAATCTTTGCTGAAGACAATATAATCTTTGGTCAAACATGAACAGTCCTGTGCACCAACTACACGCCAGTTGATCAGCTTAAAGGAAACCTGCGAAAACAAAATGATGTACAACACAAAAACGTGAGCAATTTCTCCTATTTCTCATGCCATCTCGTGCTGTCACTAAATAGTGCCAACTCCCGGCAGTGCTGAGCTCCAGATGATTCTAACTGCCATGACCTGCTATGTGAACATAGTTTTGTTTTGAGGTTGTGTGGGGTCTGTTTCTCGCTCAACAATCATTCACCACCCCAATACAGAGGGCGTTAAGATACCTACTGGGAGATTTTTTTCAGAGGCTGCATGAAAAAAAAAAATCACAACCAACATCACATGTATTTCCATTCCAAATGTGAATCAGCCAACACTTCTATATTTTAGATGAAACTGTGCAAATTCCAGCCAGAAAATATGATCTCACAAGTTGTACATTCCCACATCGAGCATTCAAATAACACAACTGGCTGAAGTCAACAATAGCAATATATTTCTTGACTGGAAAAGAAAGATAAAGCAGTACAAGTGGCAGGCAACTAACCATGATGAAAAACTTGGGTTTCAGTAACAATGAACTTATTTATAATCAAAACTCAGGAATCTGGAGGCTGCAGTTGTCTGCCATTCTCAGCTCACACTTTAAACATATTTCTCAATTTACAGAAGCAGACCAAGTTAAACAATTGTTAAGCCATTAAAACACAGTAAAACTTACATCAATACTATTATTGCTGCTTATGCTTATAGAGAAGGGCATATAGAAACAAAATTTATTTTTAATGGTACAGAGTTAACAAAGATGTCAGTAACCCCCACAAAAAAAAAAAACCTTCAAATTTATTGAGTGGCAACCCAATCTTGATTAACCAATAAGCATGGAAAAGGATTTATCTTCGGTAACTGAAAGCTTAACAAAGTTTTTCAACTAGATTAGGCTTTTTTAAATGCATATGGCAACTTTCTCCACTTCCAAGCCATATGGCAAAGAAAATTATTTCTAGTGTAATAGATTCTTGCATCTGTAATTTACAAGTCAAACGTTCAGCAAGTTCAGAACCATAAAACAATTTTCTGCACTAATATCTTTGTCAAAATGATTATTTTATCATAAACACATAAGTCTTCAAATCCATTTTTACACTCAACTTGATGCAAGCCTCTCAAGCACCTCATGACAAAACAGATTTCACAGTTTTAAATGACACCAAACACATTTTTCGTAAATAGTTGCTGCTGTTCTGGCGACAAAGAGAATGCTGTGGAATAGTTTTTGTTTTGTGATTGTAGAAGTTTTATTTATATCTTTTTTTTAAAAAAAAAGAGAAAAAAGGGGGAATGACGTTCAGTATCTCATCCTATCAACATTCTTGTTAAGGGTCTATATATGAGAACAAAAGGTTGCCAGATGAAACAAGGTGTTACACTCTGGATTCTCAACAGTTACGCTCTCCAAAACAACAACAAAAATGCTGAAGCAAGCACCAGAACAAAGAAAGTAAAACTATGCTTACTTTCACAGTTACCTCTAGAGTCATAAAAAGGAAATTTCTGTTCTACTGCAAACGTCGAAGAAAAGAAACTTCAAAAACAGTCAAGCCAAAACTCCACAAATCAGTGGTTTCCAAGATGCCATTCATCCAAATGGCCGGAAAGTGGAGGAGGGAGGAAAGTAAAAAGTCCCCTCCACCTATCTTCATCTCAACCCAGAAGAACGCTGTACAGCTAAAAGGAACCTCTTATGATATCCCTCGTTGCTGCTACATCGAGGTCCTGTTAATCGCTCCCAATTTCAACTCTTCTGGCTCTATACATCTCCAGCTCTCTAATAATAACCTAGTTATCCTTCTTGGATTCTGTGTCACCAGACCCTTCCAGGTGAGCGACTTTATCCTGCAAGAATAAAATCAAAATTTCTGTGTACTTCCTGGCACAGCAATGAGATCTGAAAATATGAGGCACAAACCCAAAATTCTGCCAACCCTTTACCCCAAACTAAACTTTGCAGCAATATGGATTCTTCCCAATGTTATTTCCCCATAAAAAAGAATCCTTATTTGTGTGCCAAGAAAAAAACCCAACAAAGTTGTAAAGCTAACAGTACAGACTAAAGCTGGTCAACTGCCGTATTTCAGTATGTCAATGTATTTCAACGATGACCTCGGGGATAGGAACAGCCTATTCAGTAGATCTCCTAACCCACCTGCAATTGCCTATGCTCCTCTAACAGCCTATCATATTCTCTGTTCGTAGACTCTGCCTGCTTCTTCATCGTCTTTACCTCTAACTGGGCATGGTACAGTTCTGCAATGGGAAATAACAAGACTGTTTATAAGGTTCAAGTTTTGTCCTTAGCGGGATGTTTGATGGCCATCGGCAATCAAAAGCAAGATATTCAGTAGCTTTTCAATGCAAACAACATCACAGACCATAACTGCTGCTTTTTAAATGGCACTTCTGCCATACACAACACAAATAAAAGCACCTGAAAGAAGAAAATTTTGTTGTCAAAACAGCACCAGATGTGAAACCACAAGAAGAATCATTTCCTCACCTTCTTTCAAACTTTCAATTTGTTCAAGTGCCTTGTCCAGCCCTGCTTCGTCCTTCGTACTAGCAGCCTCATCATTGCTTGACCCCTCTCCTTTTCCCTCCTTTTTCTATAACACCCCACCCCAAACCAAAAAAATGCAATTTCAATAAAGGCCCATACAAGTATATGCTGATGCAGGCAACACATACAAATGCACATTAATTCCTTTCCTCTAACTCTTTGAACTCATGCAGTCAGATATGTGTTGAGTTGTGAGACAACATGGTGTTGTGCTGACAGCGATGAGATGAAAGATTAAAATAATTCTGTTAGCATCCTAAACGATGTGAGGGAAGTAACCTTTATATCATTGGAAAGTGCTATTCGTTTTAAACATCAGTTTTGGCTCTTCAAAGATATTCAGTGAATAGACCACCAGGTCTGTGCACACCATTCAAAATGGTGTGGACAGGAAAGCAAAAATTTGGTGCAGACATCGCTTTACTTTAATTTTAGAGGGGGATTCACAGAAAAACAATACATAAATATTTCACAGTGGAACCATTCACCAACAGATTCAAAACAAAATATGACTGATTATTGGATTCATTTACATTTGTGAACCTGAGTTCCTGACAACCCACAATTGGAGGTAATTTATGCACAAAAATGTAAGAATGACAGAGTTTAAAGCTGTGAATCACAGGGGATGCACAGATTTAACATTTGGCCAAGTAACACCAGAATGTAGTTAGGTTGAACCCTTGTTTCACAAAATGACCTTCGGATTTCACTCTAGAGGGTCATTTTAACTTTTGGTTTTAAAAAATTCCAGCTCTCGTGAAGTGTAAAAGCAGCGACATATGGAATTCATTACATATTTTTAACTTCGTGGAAATAGTGACTACCTGTGAGATCAAATAGTACTATTTAATATTTTCAACAAAAAAAAGTTATAAGCACTTTGATGACCAAGAACTGATCTTTCCAAAAATATAAACTTTATTAATGAAAGTAAGGTAGTTTACAAGCAATCTTTTTTTTAAACATGCCAAAATTGATCTGATCTGAAGAGTTTTCCTTATATCCAAGCCCTGTGAGTTCAAAGAGTTAATCCTTATAAATCTTATAATCACGATGATGTGGGGAACTGAGTTTTGTGAACATGCTTAAAAGGCAAAAATAGTCTCGTACTGAACATTTCATTCTGATTTTAAACATGGCGACAGTAGCTGCTTCTGCTGCCTAATGCTACCAGACAACTGCTGACAGCCAGAAATTATTACAGACCAGGTTCTGAGTGTTGTCCTTCTCATCCAGCATTCTACGAGCAGCCTCTGTAGCGCTCTCAGCTTGTCGCCTTGCCGCCTGACTCTCTGCCATCAGTGCAGCTTCGTTTGCGATTAAAAGCACAAGTCTGCGGATAAGGCTTTAAAGGAAGAAGAAAGAGTCCAAAATTACTAAGGCTGGCTGTTTTTATTCAATGATGTTTACATGTGTTAACTCATTTGCATATCAACATAGAGTAGAGAGCAAAGAGCAGAAAGCAGGTCAGATGCAATGAAGAGAAGGGAAGAGGCCTCTAGCTGACTTAAATTATAGCTTAATGCCTGGGATTCCACTGCAAGTCTCTGCAACTATGTATCCGATGAGAGACATGATCGTTTGCTCCGTGGATTTCTCAAGCGCAACACTTACAACCACAGCAGAAGAGCAAAGCCTGCAATGTAGAGGTTGCGTTGAGCTCGGAAAAGCTTCATGTGATACATTGTTTCAGCCTCAGGGTGGTGCTTTAGATCCTCCAAGCTCATGGGTTCCGAGTACTTGCGCACTTCTCTGATGGATTCTTGAAATATAACAAGAAAAAAAGCAGATAATTATTTACTGATTAAATTCAACTTGTCTCAAAATGTCTCCCTATAACATTATCATCAGGGCTGCCTAATTCCAAGTTCCACATGTGATTTTAGATATGGTGAATCTACAAGGCCTGATAGTGCACAAAATAAATACCACAACATTTAAAAAAATCTTAGCTCACCAAAGAAAAGTAAAAGAAGAACAAAAATGAAGATGTTGAAGTACAAATTGGCATAACTCTTCAGTGATGACAGGATCCTTGACCGAAATATTGTCTGCCATCTGCAAATATAAACAGCTTGATGAAACATAATCCCACAATCAATAACCCAAAAAAATAAAACTGGATTTTGATATGATCCACACTTGATAAACGCGTCATGAACCCAGACCTGATGATGTAAGCCATGAACACCTGAGGCATAAGTTGTGAGCCAAATATTAATGATGTAAGCCACACTTGACAGACGAATCTTTAGCCCAAACTGCCTCCAGGTGGAAATCAAGATTAAAGCTCCAATTAACTATGCTACTTTGTTCACTGTGAGACTTCCACTCTAGCTCTGAGGCTGAGAACATTGGCACAGTTTTATGTTGCACAAGTTGCCCCAATCTTAAGAATGAGCATTGGTTTAACTAAGATATGTTCCAATTCTTACAGAACAAAAGAACACAAATGCAAATGAGTGAACACTACAACACTACACAGTATGTAGAATGCTTGTCTGAGTGTTCACTACTGACATGTGACAGACAACTATTAATTTAGAAAAAATATTCAGATAAAACCCAGCTATGGTTAGAATGTACAGCAGCAGAACTCCAGCAACAGAATGCTTTTTGCTTTCTGGCCATTGTTATTTTCAGTGCTCATATAGAAAAACAGAAGTCTGACAAAAACTTGTGTAAATCACAAGCACTGTTTAGTAAAATAAAAAAAATGCCAGAATGTTGAGAATGTCTTTATAGCACAGTTAAACCTGTGAAGAGCGACCACCCTTATGGAACTATAAAATTGGTCTCCCCTTGCAGGTGGTCTCTCCTCCCAGGTAGGGGGTCACAGAAGCACTCCCTTTCGCAAACATAAATGATTTTTCTCTTCAAATAAAACATAAAAATTATTTCCCATACAACACATTTGATGTTTATTTTTGAAACAAAATCCTGTATTTACATGCACTGCGCAACATCATTAGGAACAACATCAACTCTGAAAAACTGTCGCCCGCCATGCATGCACACACATGCTATGTACACATTCACACCAATCTACAGAAGTGCACTTGATCACCTCAAACAAGGTTAAATTTTCTGAAAGCATTAAGTGCTGAGGAAAAAAGTCAGATATCTTTGTCTGGGCTGCTTCTCCTGTCCGTTTTATGCTAATGTCCTGCAAAGTGAGGAACATTAGCCATGAAATTATCAAACCCAAGTTCAATTGATCTCATCATAGCCTTCTCCAGAAACAGACACGTATAAAAAGCCTGTGCACTCCTTTGGACAGAGGACAAGTGTTTTTATTCCCACACAACTTCACAAGGTTCTCAATGATGCACTTTGTGTGCGTATGCATTACACACTCTGGGTGCATCTGCATGACACACAAGTTTAAGGGATTATTTGCTTGCTTTTACCCAAACCAGACTGATGGTGCACCATAGCAGATGAGGTTCAAAGTCAGCAGCAAAGAGTAGCATCCCTTTGTCATTTTAATGAAATTGCACAGGCAATTTCTGGTCGCATCACCAGCAAGATCTTTTGGACAAAGTGCACACATGGCACACCATTATGATAGGGGCATATTCATATTTCACAGTGTAGATAAAAGTCTTTATGCTGTCATACAAACAATGCAGAAACGAAGATCTGCACCTAATCAACAAAAGCAAACATCCTTTGTGATGTTTGTCAGTTTACTGAAACGACGAAACGGCAATGTCTGGTTGAATCACTAGCTAGACATTTTGGATAATTACATGCTTATGGTAGGGGCATATTTATTTTTACAGCGTAGACAAATGGCTTTATTAGTTATTCAAACATGGCACAAACGAAGATCTTCATTTAGTTAGCAAAACCACATCTGTGATCTCTCAAAACTATACAGCAGCAGGTCAAGATCTAAGACTCAGAGGGCAGGCCTGCTTCCTCCTACCAGTGTTGTCACCTCTGACTTCCACCAACAACTCACTCTAAATTTCCACTGGTATTCACAGATCTGTGTTATGAAAGCTTCCATCAAGCTCCTTCAAAGGGATGGCTGAGGGGCCGCAGGGGAGTGTCTGGTCGCTCTAACAGTGTTGGCAGTCAATGGGGACCACACAACAGTGGTCGTGATCACTCCTGACAGTGCGGTTGGTCTTTCAAGGTGCATTTGTGTTGAAAATTGATCGGTGCCAACCACTTGCAGTTGTTCATACCAGGAGGTCACTCCCACAAGTTTTACTGTAGTTTGTAACTAGAACACCAGTTACTTGTATGTATACCAAGGCTACAACTTGATTAGTTAATATCAGCATTAAGTTATTTAGGGTGCTCAGTGGTTTGAACCCTGGGCAAGTCAAACCTAAATTGGCAAACTAGTAATTCAGGCACGGGCACTCACCAGCTCAAAAATCTCTGAAAAATCTCAGGGCAGCAAATGCAGTGATAACAAATTTAGTATATATAGAAGTAAAAACACCATTAACTCAATATTGAATGTATAAGACATACAAAAGCAGTCAATATTCTTAACTCCCTGCCTGTCCTGACTCTAAGTTCTACTACCTTTTTAATAAAGAAAGAGGTGAATATCTGTTGTATGGATTCATTACTGGTGTTTTCCTGTGGTTAATCACAAATCCTGACTTTTTTGAGAAGGTGAACAAAACTTATTCATCAATGCTTTGAATGCAGGAAATATACTGGGTTTATCTGCTGGAAGCCTTATTAAAGAAAATGCAAAAACAATTAAAACGATCTTGTTTGTTAGAGAATCTGGTGTTTTATGGGAACATGACACACGACTAGCTGCAGTTCTGCAACATTATGCAACAACCATGCACTACTGCCTGTAGTAATGGTGGCTGTCGGAAATTGTAGGAAAAGTACAAATGAAAATGAGGACTGCCATGCAGACTCTGCATAGGTTAACCTTAAGATCAGTGAGGGAAATTTACGGGACCAACAAAAATCCCACACAACTTTTCTTAAGAAATTTTGTTTCCTTGGAAAAGGACTTTTAAAAATCTCAGAATACCAAGAATCTGCAGAGAATTCCCATGCCTTTAGTTGCCCTTCCAGATGCCTGTCAAGATAGGGAACAGTACTAGGACTGATTGTCCCGATGTTAGTATAATGTGACTGGGTGGGACTGAAGCTTGTGTGTGTTAAGACAGCAGTACAACATGTGGCAGCATGTTAACTTGTCTAAGCAATACCGTCCTGATATGCACCTAGTGTGCTGGGGGATGTTAGGCAACAACCAACCAACCCTCACCCCACCCCCCAAGTCATCATCATTGCTTCAATTGAATAGTAAAATACACATAATGGGATTTTAGTAGGAATGACTGGGCTATGTGATTGCTAGTTTCCTACTCTGATGCTGTTATTATGCAGTTACAAGTGGTTGATGGAGGGAATAGTACACACACTATAGCGAAAGTACAAATATTTATAAATACCACAATATGTTTAGAACATCACAACCCTTGTCAAAATAAAAAAGTCAGAAGTGTAATAGTAATAATAAACAACAAAATCTTCACCTGGGTGGTGAGATGAAAGGCATCATCAGCAGAAGAATTATGAAAACTTCTATGTACAAACAGGTGGCCACAAATGTCCATTGCAGAGTCATCTTCGATCTTGATCTTGTGAAATGACACTTCTCTTTCTTAGCCTTACGTTTCCAGTATCTGATAACTGAAACAGATTAACTTTATTTTTAACCTTATAATTATATCTAAAGAGCACGCCAAACAAAGAAGAATAACGGAACTGCTGATCAAGTAAATTTCGTCACCTTATCTAATGTAAGAATGTTCAAACCTAAATGTACATCTCTCTACTACTACTATATTATATATATAGTAGTTTAGTACTAGATCTAGCAGAAATTAGTTTATCGTATTGGTCACCCTAAAGAAAAAAAAACCGAATAGGTCGCTTAACATTAGACATATATAAAGCTTTTCATCCCACTCGAGTTTAAAAGTACTTATATCCCTTGTCTTTCTAGTTTATACTATAGCTAACAACAGGAACACTGCAACTGCGTCAAATTGAATTCTAAAGTCGTGAACACCTATTAGTATTAGGCTATTCCATTGACCTAACGCTGAACAGAAGTTTGTTCGTGATACGATTGCGTTGCTCTAGTCTTTTACATACCAGGAACCCTAATAAGCCATGCAGTTCCTTGATTATATTATCCTGACTCAGCTGACGTGTTGAAGCTTCATTTGGTGTCAGAGCTAAGATGGGATGAATCAGTGATCACACTATGACTAGTTATTAGAGATACTACGGGGAACCTTTGGAATCACCAATCACATTTCCGGTTTGAGCAACAAATCTCGCGAGGCATCTCGTGAGATACCGTTGCTATGGGGTTACTTGTGCCGAAACAATGTGGCGGTGGTGGACCTCTCTCTCCTACTTATGGAATTAAATAAAGGTGTTCCTTGAGGGTCACAATGTCTCACAGGTAACCATGTATTTCTATAACAAACGGCGATATTTCGTGCATTTCGTAATAAATTACTGTGGCTTAGTAATGTCACAAAACGTCCAAAATCTTACCGTCGTGTCACAAAGTGTCTATGCTATGAGTATGACTTATTCATATTGTTGATTCAATATAATTAATACTCTATACTGTGCTAATGAAATGTCTGACATTTAAATAGTAAAGGATTTTTTCAATCTGGAAGATCTGCTTTATTGAAAATGAAATAGATCATCTAATGAAGGTATGAGTTATGGAACTATGATTTTATTCATACTATACTGCCATGATTCTAACTCAGCTGTGAATATCATGATATTCAATGTCACTTTTTTGTCAGATGCACGAACGCAGATGCTCAGAAAGTTCATGTAGATTTTTTTATTAAGGGAGTTACCATATTGGATAAGTATATAATGGAGATCTTATTATATAATCCAAATGTACCTGTCACTGCATTGTGTTTTTAGATATAATTTTAAGAAATATATATTATCTGTTAATTTATAACTTTGCCGTTGTGGCTACATAACATAAGCCTCATTTTTGCAAATACACTGTATATCACAATGATGTGACTAAATGCAGCATTAACAATCCTATTTAAATTCCCTGATATACATCTTAAATCTTTCTGAAAAGGTACGTACTCTTATTCATTTAGAGACACAGTATAATTATATCTACAGAGTATTGATCCTTATAGGTGCTTGTCAATCAATCGATGTTAATTGCTTTAGCCATGAATGTTGATATGATGACATTTTGAGTAACCAAGCTTCCCATGCATGTTCTCAAGGGGATGCACAGTACAAGCAAACATTCATTTACTGAACAGTTTGTATAGGTACAGAAAGGGGAATAGGTGCACTTTGATGATTTTATTGTTTTAAATTGTATCTTTAAGCACACATTTATGTTACAGCTATTACAACAAACAATGGCAAGAGGCACAATCAGCACTGATCGATCTCCTCATACAGGAGATACCCCCAGAGCCTCCG
This sequence comes from Lanistes nyassanus, assembly GCA_004794575.1. Lineage (NCBI taxonomy): Eukaryota > Metazoa > Mollusca > Gastropoda > Architaenioglossa > Ampullariidae > Lanistes > Lanistes nyassanus. The sequence continues at coordinate 443,584 of SMGT01014452.1, forward strand.
AAGCCAGAAAGGGTAAGCTAACATCACAAATGTTTTTTGGTGGTCTTACTCTTAATCCCATCTTTGTACCTCCTGTCTTCTTTCTCCATTTAACCTGCCTTTTCTAATCACATGTATATAGTTTAATCCTTGGCTCTGATTCAGCAAGTCTTCAAATGCCCTGGCAGAACGTGAACTGAGAGCTTCAAGTTGCTGCACATCATCAGGTCTCAATCAGATAAAATATAGTGGATAAATTGTCGACTAGTGGGCTGTATCTGCAGTTGAAAGTTTAGCTTGTTAAGAATGTGTTGTTTGGAAAGTAATGCTCACCTCCTGGCAACTAAGAGTGAGACTTATGGTAATTTGGCTGACCAGTCTGTTGGGAGTAGGGGACTCAGATTTAAATCAAATTGAATGCCAAGGCCTGATGTTTGTGCAATTGGTACACACCAGCGGGGAATTAACATGCTAATGCGTACGTTGTCTTACAAAAAATATTTGGTTCGGGCTTAATGCTAGCGCTTCACACACGCAGATTCTCTCCTTGGTGACTAAAAGAGTAAGAAACCAAAAATAAATAGACTCAGTCACTTTTAATCAATTAGCGATCTAAACCCCGAAAGCAAATAAAGGGGGGGGGGGTGGATGGAGAAAGGATCTCTACGAGATGGTTACATTTGTGAAAGCACATTTTAAACAGCTGTACTTGTATCCTGTTAAATAATATATTATTTGTAAAACTATTCAACATTATCAACTAGTAACAAGTAATCACGAAGGTAAGAAAATAAATGAATTGTCAATGTGAAAGAAAACCTTACACCAAAGTATTCTGAACTCATAGTGCTACAACAACATTTGTTTCCACAAACTATTTTTCAAGCTGTCTGCTGATTTATGGAGCTTATTATAAATCCTTTATGGAATGTTTGGAAGTATGGTGGGATTATGTGCTTTGGTTTCACTTACATGTTGTTTGTGAACGTTTCAGGATCGCCAGGCTGTCTTTCAGCTGTTGGCCACGATGTACATCAAATACATCCAGATCATGCGCAAGCTGGAGCAGTGCTATGACCAGATCGTCCAGCCCCAGAAACGCCGTGTTCTGCGCCATTGCATGGATGGAGTCATGGGACGTGTGCTGGAGTTGAAGAATGAAATGATCAACCTGGAGTTCTCAGAGTATCACTACTTTGATGATGTGCTTTCTGACCTCAAGCTGAACCCGGTTAGTGACTAGTCAATAGGTTGTGAAACTTCTGATAAATATCAGCTATCCATCAAACAGTACTGAACATTGTTCTGATTTGCATAACTTAGTTTTCATATCCAACATCTGGTGGGCTGCACAGTGATACTCCTGACTCACAGCAGTGGGTTTAAATCATGTTTCTCTATAGAAAAATTTGTAACCTACTGACTCAGCATAAAATGAATATTAGGTGGCTTAGGGACATAATCGTTAACTTGGATGATGGGGGAATCCTAATCTGTGTGGGATGAATCAATATAAAATGTGTTTACAGTAGTATGTTTTGGAATGTAATCTGATAAAAGTGACATTCAGTTGAAATATATTGCTGCTGTTTGGAGGCCTGAGGAGTTAGTTTGACAAGATCACTATTGTGCTGTTGTGTTGCAGAATGATGTGGAAATCCCTATTCCCAATTACTTTATTCTGGAGCGAGCTAAAGCTCTGAAAGAGAGAGAGAAGCTCCTGGGTCAAGTGTTGGCTAGAATTGGACCACAAGAGATGGAAAGGGTCAGTTTGTGTGGATGTATATGATATATAAGTAAATGTGTGTTTTGTATTTGGATATGTGTACCCATTGTTTTGTGTGTGTGTGCGTATGTGTGTGTGTGTGAAAATAATATGAACTGGAGAAAGGAAATACAGATTTTTTCACAGTGTGCTGAGAAAGTTAGTATATCTTCAATATTTGTAAGTAGCGTGATCTGGGCATTGAATGAGTCTTGCCTGTTATTAGGAAAAGGAGGAACAACCCATGTCATGGGACCAGGCCATCCGCATCATTCAAGTGCATGAACGTGCTCGCCAGGGACGGCTCCGTGCACGATTCATGCGAGAAATTCGTCAGCAAGAAGAGAGGGAGAAGCGGGCACAGACCCTCGGTGCACCCACCCTAGATCCAGATGTAGCTGCCATTCGTATTCAGAAGGTATGTCCTGTTGCTTGGTAGGATCTTTTTAATTATGATGTATTTAGACAATGACAGACAAGCTATACAGCAGAGGTTATACCTGGATGAGAGTCTAAAATTCCTATGTTTCACCCCACTTAACTTATGCTCGCAAACTTATAACTTATGCTTGAACTTATACATGAAGCAGAAGGCCTACCTAATGCCAAGCCCTACCCCTAACCCCCATTCCTCCCCTCAAAAATCCTATACTAATAAGGGTATCGGACCTTCGACTTTTTAACTAACACCCAATGTCTGTGGCATTTAGCTATCAATCAACATGGATTTGTCTCTTCAATGCAGCTATAAGAAGTGATGCTTTGTAGGGGTCATGGGTTGACTTATAATTATCTGTTGTGGTTAGCAACAGGCATGCGTATATGTAGTGCACTTGGTACACTGCACGTGCATGCCCCAGGTCATTTGGAATTAGAAAATTGTTACCTGGACCCACTCTGATGGCGGGTAGGGTTAGGAAATCTTATTTCATGGAGAGGTACAAATAGCAGCCAATGTGGAATAAAAGCAGACCAGACTGTCATAGCAGGTGACATTTAAATGTATTTTTCTTCAGGTTTGGAAAGGCTTTTCACAGAGACGCAAAACTAAGAAAGAGAGAGAGGAGGAAATGATTTTTGTTGGAATGGTAAGCAGTTTTGCCTTTTATATAAAATGCCTCACATCACAGTTACATTGTGTGAAGCAGAGCCCTGATTATAATGGCCACACTTATTAAATGCTCCATCCATGTTTCTGAGTTCTGATGCCTGTAGATGGTTCATTTTGTCCCTTCCTGATGGCTTATCATCTGTGTGCAGGATACAGTCATCCTCTAATCCCTATGTAAAGAAGAATGGTTTTAAATAAAAATAGAATGACCATTGTGGTTTTTACTCTAAAGCATATGCAAAAATGTGGTCATGTGGGTCTTCTTTGGGTTTTTCTTTTGCAGTTATCTCCACCACTTCCCAATCCTAAAAACATGCCCCAAACATTTGCCCTTCGCACGGAGGAGGATAGACGAAAGACACAAGATGTGCATGAACAGGAATACCAGCAAGCCTTGGTCAGCATCCATGATAAGATTATGGAGGCAGAAGGACCAGACATGAAGGAAACCATGATGGATCAGATCCGACAGTGGTTTATTGAATGCAGGTTTGTTGTCTCTGATATAGAAGACAAAACTGAGGATAGTTTATTAAATACAGGTCCAGTAGGTCTGAGGATAGTTTATTAAATACAGGTCCAGTAGGTCTGAGGATGGTTTATGGAACACTTTCAGTATCTTCTACATCAAGGTCAAATCTGAGGGTGGTTGATTAAATGCAGGTTTGATGTCTCTTACACAAAATCAAATCTGAGGCCGGTTTATTGAATACAGATTTGATACATCTTACATAAAAGGTCAGATCATAGGGTAGTTTATTGATGCAGATTCACTGGGTGTTATACAGAGGTCCAATCTGAGGATGGTATTTTGTATGTAGATTCTGTACCTTTTATATAAAAGTCAGATCAGAGCGTGGTTCATTGGATGCAGGTTTGATACCTGTTATACAGAATTCAAGTCTGAAGGTGCGTTATTGAATGCACGTTCTGTGCATCTTAAACAGGTCCGGTCTGCGACTGGTTTATTGAATACAGCTGTCTTGTATACAAGTCCAGTGTGAGAGTGGTTTATTGAATACAACTGTCTTGTATACAAGTCCAGTGTGAGAGTGGTTTATTGAATACAGCTGTCTTATATTGTCCGCATCAGGACAAAAACAAATGGACAGCGCATGTTCACCTTCTCGGCATCCACCCAATGGAACTCACTTCCCCACAACATTCGCCACTCCCCATCACTACAGACTTTCAAGCGTAACTTAAAAACTTTTCTTTTCCGCAAGTACCTTGACTGACGTCGCGACTGCCTGTCTGCATTAACCTACAACTTCCTCTATTATGATACTTTTCCACCCATCTGTGACTGAAGGACGATCTATATCCCAACCTGTGTTTCGTTCATCTCTCCCTCTGTGTGTTTGTTGCGTTCATCTCTCCCTCTGTGTGTGTGTGTGTGTTTCGTTGTTTTCACTGAGTATGTGCCTCGTCCGCGCGAAGTGTGCATGAAATGTGTTCTCGCGCGTTACAAATCCACATTTATTATTATTATTATTATAATAATAATAATAATATACAAGTCCAGTGTGAGAGTGGCTTGAGTGAAGATCAGATGCCTACCAAATACAATGAAAGTTCTGCATGGGGAGACTTTGGAAAGATTTATTTTCCTACTTAGATGAAAGAGTTACACCCACGTTAGTGTTAATATTTTAGCTTACAGCCTAATCTTTTTCCTTTTTCCTTGTCTTTTTCCTTTTTTTTCATCTTTCTTTCTTTCTGTTTTGCTTACTTTATTCCTTTTACTTCTTGGTGATCTGCAGCACAAGATATGATAAATGTTTTCCTCACTGTTTGTCAGGGATTTAACTGGAAAGTTTCCAGATTTCCCAGATGCTGATGATGGAGGATCTGCCCTTATATTTGCCCAGAAAGATCCAGCAGAGCTTGAAAAGGAACTAAGGGAAAAAGTAAGGATTGTAGATTTGAAAGAATTGTTTGGTCATTTAACCACTCAGCAGTTAAAAGACAAACACAGTGCCTGGATGAATTCTGGGTGTGAACAAATCTTTTAACCACTCCTGTAGCCTTAGAATTACATACTTAACATCCTCTTTTTAATTGTTTTATCCCAAGGCACTCATAAGAAAATGAGGGATGATTGTGACTTTCAAATTGACGTGGTTACAGTTGATCCCTGCTGATACTGACATCAGTAACTGATTATTTTATTTCGAATCTCTCAAATCAGCAACAATTCTGAAACCCCATTTTGACAGACTAACCAGATTTTTCCAAAAAAATTTAAAACATGCATTCCAAGGCAAAAGCATATATTAATATATTTTTTGTAATATAGTATTTTTCAAGTTTTTTTGGTGATCACTCGTAATCAGTCCATATAAGATGGTAATAATGGTTTTTCAGCTGTCCCAGATTTTCTTCCAGATTAAAGTATATAAGGAATCGCAATGCCTGTACAGTTTGTATGCTGTGTGCCATGTGCTAGAAGAAACTAACCCTAGCCATAAATGAAAGAACGCCATGCAGAACAATGACCATCGATTTTATGCAGTGAATTGGTTCTTTATATCAGGAGGAGGATCAAGGAAAAGGGAAAAAAGGTGACAAAAAGAAAGGGAAGAAAGACAAAAAGGGTAAAAAAGGCAAAAAAGACAAGAAGGGGAAAAAAGGAAAAGACGCTGATGAGGTGAGAGAAAATCTTTTTTTTTTTTTTGATTTTAGACTAATCTTTAAGGGGGCAACAAAGAAACTAAGCCGAGCTAAAATTAACAAAACCAAAGTCAACATTTAAGGGCGTTACCCCATCATCAGGAGAACACACACAGATCCTTTGTTGTCACCTTATGTTTTATTACAAGCGACAGTCTTTTCACCAATCTTTAATGTGACTGTATATGTCGCTGCTTATTACATCATGTTTTGGAGATGCTTCATGCATTTATGAGGTCACTGCTTATTAAATTTGTTTTTCTTGCATACGCCTTGACCACCACAGAGATTGGTATGGATGTAACACATATAATTCTATGTACACAGGCAGTTGAAATCATGTAAAGACAAACTCATATATATATATATAGATGGAGACAAATGTACACACATCCTGCATGACTCCATTACTAATTATTACATTCAGAATGACTGAAATGCTTACAGGAAGAAGATGAAGGATGGAAGATGGCTCCCTCTTTGTTTGTTCCTGCTGTTAAAGAGGCATCCGATACTTATAAAGGTAAGTTTGCAGTCTTGATCTGTCTCGGCATCATTTGGTTGGTACTTAGTGGGACTAAAGGGTCATTGAGGTCAATTGTTTTTAGACAAGGGCTGAAATACAGATTCAAAATGCATTAGAAAACAGTGTGACAGGAATCACATAAGCAGTTCAAGGGATCGACATTACTTTTGTAGCTGAGGTTGTTTCCTTCAAGTACACAAAGGTCAAAGGGTGGCTTGTCCAGAAAATGTGAGGACAAGGATCCATTCAACATTAGTTTGTAGTTCAAAAATATTCGTTCAGAAGAACATAAAAATGTTGTGTGTATTAAATTTGATGTTCTGACAGTGAGCTTTCAATAAGTGATAGTTTTTTTCAAAAATACAGAGTAATTAATTTCCAAATTTTGTACACATAGTTGTTCATACTGTACAAACCTTTAAACACGTCATTCTCAGAAGAGGGAAAACATGAGATAGATTTAATTTGTGGAAAAGATAGTGATGAAGACTACATGCAGTAGCTGGGAGAACTGGGCAGGTATTGAGGTTATGACAGGTTTTACCACCTTCTGTACACTCATAAGAAAGTTGATGTCTGATGGCTTGTTTCTCACAAATGAAAGGGAGTTTTCCTTAAAAGTTTAGGATTAAGATCATATGATAAACTGCATTCAGTCATCGCAAAAGTGAATTCAGCACTGTGATTGATCATGAAGAAAATAAAGTGTGTGTGTGTGTGTATGTGTGTGTGTTATGTGTAAAGGTGTGTGGCACATACGAGATGAGACAGAGAATTTCAGTCAGAAATATGACAGTGAGCTGATCAGGGAGGACAAACGCAAGGAAGTAGAAGCAGAGATCCGGGAGCATGTAGATGAACTGATGAGAGCAGAATTGGCTAACCTCAAGATGGTAAGTTTGTAGCAGAAATCTTAGCAGGAATCAGAGGTGTGTGTACTTGTTTGTGAAATGCACTGTCTTTAACAAAGCTGAAAGAGCCATATGCACCTAATTTGTCTGGACAAGGCATATAGGATACAGCATAATACACACAAGTTACACATTGGGTACATTAGTAAACCTGCTGTATTTATGGTTTGGTCAAATGCAACACACAGAGTGTAAAATCTGGTCTGGGGCACGAAGCACTGTTGTCATGTTTCTTGGTGAGACCTTGTTCAAGACAATGAAGTGATCAATGACGAGAATAACAAGTTGTTCTTCAAGTTAAAATGGCAGCACATGGTATGTGGTATTGTCAAGCCAAACCATCCACACAGTGTGATTTATTGTGAATGCCACATCCAGAAAAGTTGGTAATAATAATCCCTTAATTTTTTTAAACTGTCGGTGTTCTCTGTCAAGTTGCTGTGCTGTACACTTACTTGCAGTATGAAGCATGAAGCAATCGATGTGACAGGAGTGTTCAAGTCTGTACTTGTTGCAGCAGCCAGCTGGGATCAATACATATCTTAATGCATGCTTCATTCATGTCTTAGCACATACCTTGATACAGGGATGGGATGTGAATATGGTGGCCCATGGCCACTAGCAATCTTGCTAACCTCAAAAATAATAAATCACTAGCCTCTTTGGTGGTCAGTTTTTTTCCCCAGTAATAGTAATTCCTCTCTGGCAAAATCCTTGTGTCCTTTGCTGACCAAATTGTTGATGATTTTTAAAGGTATTAGCTTAGAGGGTCCTGGTCCTGTGTACTCAGAGCTGTGTTAATAAGAGATACTGTTATACCAAAGATGAAAGATTACGGTATAAAGAATAGCAACCTAGCTGGGCTAGGGAGAGTTCTTGTGGTCTAGTAACAACTTTTCAAGGCCCCATCCCTGGATTAATACATTCCCTCATACATGGCTTAATACATACCTTAGAACATGTCTGTACACATATGCCTCAATCCATGCAAGCAAGTGGATGATAAATGTACGTATATGTATCTATAGATACAAGACTAATTTCTCTTTTTTCTTTTATGTAAAATATAGGTGGTTTGAGGCAGAATAATTTTCTTATTGAAGTCAGACATTTGTTTAAGGGGAAAACATTAAGCACTAGGCTTTATGAAAAATGAGTAGAAAGAAATCAGTGATAATACTCAGCTTATTTCTGTGGGTTTTTTTTTTACCTGGTCATGACCACCAGAGGTTTTAGCCTGAGGAGCATGATTTCAGAATGTTTTATTTTTGCCACTTTGTAAAATGTACCTTAATCCAATGTGGGCAAAATCTGCTTGAGAACATTTCTAGACAGTCCTTCTGTTTTGTTTACGCAGGCTGTTGACCGCGAAAAAGGCAAGAAGGGAAAAAAGTCTGGTAAGAAGAAGAAAAAGAAAGGGAAGTCGGGGAAAAAGAAGAAGAAGGGAAAGAAAGAGAAAGATCTCACGCCTGACAGGTGAGACAAAATGTGTGCACTCTCACACTTGACAGGTGAGACAAAATGTGTGCACTCTCATGCCTGACAGGTGAGACAAAATGTGTGCGCTCTCACACCACTCATGCGTGACAGCTGAGACAAACTTTGTGCACTCTCACACCTCACAGGTGAGACAAACTGTGTGCACTCACACCTGACAGGTGAGCCAAACTGTGTACACTCTCACACCACTCGCACATGTGTATGCGTCTGAGCATGTGCGTAAAAAAGCATGAGTGTGTGCATACAAACACACACACACCTGCCCAGAGTCAGGATAGGAGAAAATGTGTACCAGAGTACTGGTTGTTCAACAAAACCCCTTTAATGTGAAAAATTGACTTTAAAGTCTGTCAATAGTTGCTGTTTAATTAACAAGTGGCTTATTCATGTAGAAGTTGCACAAGCAGTTCAGAAATGATGTCACAGGACTATAGCAAGAAGCCTTATGGTTTGCTGCCAGGTAACTTATGTTTTTAATGTTTGGGATTCTCAGGACCATTGAAGATTTGTATGAGGAGCTTGTGGTGCAGGGAATCATCGTGCGACCGCCTCCTGTCAGCCTGGCTGACTATGAAGGAGAGTATTCCTATCTGGGCACTACTTTGCGTCAGGCCAACATTGAGCCTATGCCATCACTGAGTGATGTTAGGAGACTGGTTACTGAGTTTGCCATCCTGCCTCTAGGTATTGTTTACTATCAAAGATTATCTGCTACATGTACTAAGATGGACAGGTTTCTTCATACTCCGTGCTACAAAAGTCTGATGAAGTTAGGGGAAATAGGTGCAAAGTTTATGGTCATCTTCCTCTTTGTCATGCAGGATAACTCATCCTGCACATGAGCTGCCTGCCTAAACAGTCAGAGTAATTTGTATGAAAAAGGCAAGTCCTGTGCAGGAAGATTTATCCCACAAGACAAAGGTGAAAATAGCCACAAACTACGCAGTTATTTCCCCTAACAGACAAAAAAAAAGCTGAATGTCCATTTTAGTAAGTAACACATGTATATAATCTTTGCCCCTGTGTTACAGATATTCTGATCATTTTTTGAGATTCCCAGTGTTACATGATGTGAAATTCTGGATGTTACAGCATGTGCTTGTGCTTATATGATCGGTAGATTATTTTAGAAGGACAGTGCATCTGCTTCAGTAAGGTTTTTCACTATGGAGGGATTGGATCCCATTGTTAAAATATGCACTGAAGTGTCTGTTAACCCGACAGCTGCAGTAAGATGGTCAGTTCCAAGAGGTAGATTAACATTTGGCGAATGGCCACTCATGGAATCTGCACAATTTTTAACTCCACTCTGTAATCCTTGTCTACTGCTCGATTTAGACCTCCAACCTTTGACATGCAAGTCCAGTGCTCAGTTTACTTAGCTGTCTAAACTCCTGTTGTTTACATGAAACTGATGTAGAATGTTACTGGCGGTGTTACCTTAGTATTTAAGATAATACACTAAATGGAAGGCTGAAATGTTGAATCTAATGATGTTCTTGTTGTGGTTGATCTAGGTGGCTTAAGACTAAACATTAACAAGTATATAAGATGCTGTGTTGCTAATGTGAGTACTTTGTTTTATGCTACTAATGGGAAGAGCTATTAAGGTGTTAAGTGGAGCATATAAAATGTAAGGGTCTTGTTGTTACCTACAACGTAGAAGACTGTGTGTGAGGAATGTGAGAACTCAGGTATTACAGCAGCATACTGGGTGGTGTAGAAGAGGGCGTGGACAGACAGGTGGCTTATAGAAGATCATTCAAGTCTGTAGAAAGCAGACTTGGCCATGGAATGTGCTGTCTTTATGCATGTCTGATTCTTTCGTATTTTTCAGGGTCTCCAGCTGTGCATGAGCAAGCCCCTCTGGTCAAGTCAATTCTGCTGACAGGTCCACGTGGCACTGGCAAACGCATGCTGGTGAACGCTGTCTGTAATGAGGTGGGCGCCAATCTGTTTGATCTCTCACCTGCCAACCTTGCGGGCAAGTACCCAGGCAAGGAAGGCCTGAAGATGCTGATGCACCTCATCTTCAAGGTGAGGCTTCCTCCATTGTTCGTCTTGCAGTGTGCTATTACACCTCTTACTCGACTTAATTTTTTATCAATTTGTTGGTATTGTAAAATATTATGGACAAAAATATTTCCACACATAAAAAGAAAGGTGAATATTTAGCACATATTTAAACATCCCAACATTGGACAATCCCTTATATCTGTCAGAGAGTTGCTTCCCTTCGATAATGTTCGGAGATTGACTATCAACAATCATGTCCTCTGCTCAGCACACTTTGTCAGGCAACACTATGGCATTTTCTGATTTAATGTACCAGCTGTGCATGGCATGCCCAGACATAAATGCCATTATGGTGTAAACTATATGTGGTGATTTGTGCCCCGATGCATGTAAAATAAAGTGGAAAAAATGGGGAAGAGTAAGCTTTGCACACAAATTTGCTTCCAACAGGTCGGCCGAGCCTTGCAACCTTCTGTGTTCTTTGTTGGTGACTGTGAGAAAATGTTTAAGAAGAAAATCCCTAAGACAGACCCGGTAAGTTGTGGCATTTTGACTTTTCAGGCAATGACAGGTGAAAATTTTCAGATATATGTAACAGCAAGTTTTATGAAAAGAGCTAAATGTAACATTCATTTCCTTGTGATTGATTTTTTATGTCAGCATGAGCTTTATAAAATTATGATTTCTGAGGCCTAATTATTTGTTGGGTTGTTTGTGTATTTGCTTTTTTATTCCTTTCTTTGTTGGGTAGGTGGTGGTTGTTGGTTTTCTCTGTGTGTGTGTGGGTGTGGGTGTGTGTGGGTGCAATGACCCCTGCCTGTGATTCAGCATGGGCTGCTGCTAACACTATAAGTTTTATATGAAAGAAGACAAGTACGATGATGATCCATGAGAGAGTTTTGTTCTCTCAAAGAATATAAACTTTGAATATACTGCTAGATGCTGTCTTTTACTCACCATATTAGGAACCTGGAAAGAGTTTCATCAACGAAAGATGTGTCAGAACTTTAATGTAGGAGAGAGATGCTCTGATGAGCTTTGGGGTCTTTTTAGTTCTCACAAAAAATGTAAGGCCTGAAGGGCAAAGGTTAAATATAAAGCATAAAGGTCAAAGGTTATATTGTATTATCTGTTTTCTCTGTGACAAGATTCGTGAACGAAATATGTAGCAGTCCTATCCCTATCCTGGAAACAAAACTTAGATGTTTTTACTTCCTTTTGATGTTTGGTGCATGTAAGACTGACCCCAAACGCCTCAAGAAAGAGCTTCCAAAGTCACTGAAGCTCATCAAGCCAGAAGACCGCCTGCTGCTGATTGGCACATCCCGCTGTCCTTTTGAAGCTGAGATGAAGCCTCTGATGGGGTGCTATCAACGAACAATTCTCATCCCAAGACCTGACTATGCATCTCGACACTGTGAGTAGTCACAGTGGTAGTCAGGCTGAAAATAGCGGTAATAGTTTTCAGTGCAGCATGCTGTAAAATTCCCTTTCATTGTGCACCCAAGGATTGACAGGGGGAAAAAAAACTGCAAAATTGTGTTAGTGAATATTTCCACAGCTGTTAGGAAGACAATATGTCTGCCAAAAGTAGAGCAAGTTTGTGCCTGGTAACAGGTGAATCAGAATTGTTGCTTTCACATAAATATTACACTAAAGAGTGCTTGGGACCTGGATGGTTTCGCAGTGCATTAAGTGAAGGTGCTGTACACCAAGCAGAAAGATTTTTAAATCTTACAACACATCATTTTCAGTTTCCACAACTTTATTTTCACTTCATCAGTCTTTTTTTTTTAATGCAAACCCAGTGTTGTGGCGAAGCCTCATTCTCAAGCACAATGGCATCATTACAAACCAGCTAGATGTCAGCTCCCTGTCAAAGGTGACCGACGGATACACACCTGGACAGATGGTTACTGCAATAACACAAGTGCTGACAGACCGCCGCATCCAGATGCTTCAGAAGAAGGCTTTGCTGTCTGTGGAGTTTGTTGCTCCTCTGGCCCGCATCGACCCCATCTACAAAGAAGAAGAAGAATCTTTTAAGGTGAGTGAATGAAAGTACAAGTACCAATTGGATAAAATGACAAAGAGATGAGGACAAAAAAGTAGGATTGTTTGTTTGTTCGGTGTTGAGTCTGGAACTTAGGCCGTTTCTCAGAAAGCAGTTGGTCCAGAAAACAGGTGCCACATTCAGGGAGAAGAAAAGACTGGCGTGCAAGAAACCTGCTCTCTGTCCATGACTGATGGTTCTCATAGTCTTAGTGAGAACTGCAGATACTATTGTGTCATGAAGTTTCTCTAAGAAAAAAAAGAAAGTGTTAAAAAAGAAAGTGTTGTGGACTTTACAGAGAATTCAGAATCATGAAGTTTCAGGTGTGCAACCACCAAAAATTAAAATATCAGTATTATTAAGGCTTCAGCAGAAAGAGTAAGACTGTTGATGCTTATAATGATAATTGGTTGTTGCTTTACTAATGTGTGGATGATATCATCTGCTGCACCTTCTTCTCTGTTTTGCAATTCACTCAGTCTCTTTTCCCGGACAGTCATGGTATTCGAAGACACCAATGGGCAAGAAAAGAGCAAAGGCAGCAGTAGCCGATGAAGATGATGTTGGTGGAGACAAAGGGAAGGGTAAAGGGAAGAAAGGTAAAGGAAAAGGCAAAGGAAAGGGTAAAGGAAAGGGTAAAGGAAAGGGCAAGAAAAAGGGAAAGAAGAAGTGAGTGTGGACTGTCTCCCTGCAGATTATCTCCCTGCTGCCAGAAGTGGTTAAACTGCATGCTGCAAAGTCGCACAATTCCAGGCATTGTCTGTAGTGTGACAGGGCACCAGCTACACCTAGTTATTTCTGTCTGTTATATGAGTTTGTTGTAAATCATTCAGCATGTGACTTATTACGAAAATTGTTAGGTTTTCACTTGTTCTTGCCTTACGTTGCGCCTGTGATATTCTTGTCATTCGTTGTGTTTCCTGTTTCCATAACTTAACAGCAGAAGTCTTTGCAATGCCTGTGTTTCCCCAAAAATAATAATAAAATGGACTCTGTATTTGTTTGTTTTGATTTTTCAGGCAAGAAATAGCATCAAGTCTTTGTCAAAATCTGTTGAAAGGGAAAACAATTTTGAAGGCTTATAATCAATTTTATACGTTATATTTATCTACATTTTTCATATAATAAGCAATTTTGCGTGACAAATCATGTATACAGAATAAAGAGACTATATATGTGTTATACATGTTAATGCATTCGTATTTACATGTATGTGATATTAAATGAATATTATAAAGCTTACTCAAGGGGCAAAAAATCCATTTGCATATGTTTTCTTTGTGATGAAACAGTCTGGAGTTCTTGTTTCCTCTCCACGTGTAAAGATGCACCTTAAAAACACGTACCAAACTGACCTTATAGCCTCTTATCTGACCAGAGGAGTAGTTGAACTCAGCCTAGGTCCCTAAGGTTCTGTGTGTGTTGGGGGTTGGGGTGGGGATAGAGTGAGCGCACAAGCATGTGCATGTGTGCTCGTATGTGCAGGGGCGTGTATACCCACATGCCTGTGAATATGTTTGGGAGAGAGATAGTTGTCTCACCCTAGAGGGAAACAGACTGATCTGCAGAGCCCTTCCCTTCTAGCAAAAGATGAATAATTTGTGCCTTATAGTTATTCCAAAAGCTTGATTAATATACAGTGTCAACGTTGCTTTGGGGTCTCTAACAATATGGATTATGTAATCATTAACCTTTACATGATCAGACTAGGAAAAAAAACATTCTCAGAATGATACTAGGGGTTGCTCGGGTTATTGATTTCCTTTATGATGGGAGCTTTTGAGTAATTACATGTTGCCTTTAAAATAAAAAAGTTGGTCTGGAATGTTTTTTTTTTTTAAAGAGCAAGAGATCAAAATAGCTTCAAAGCCAGACGGTTCATTCACTGAGTTGCCCTTAATCATTCACTGCATTCGCTGTGGTATTTAATGCCTGTGGCTGTATGTAGGTAACACAGGGAACTACAGAGAATGTGACATACTGAACACTACAGAGAACAATACAACTTTACTATCTAACACCTCAAAATGTGGATGGACTTCACTAACGTTTTATATATAATACAGGTTTTGGCAATAGCAGCAGAGTTCGTCTCATCTGGGATGCGGCTCTGCCTTTGGCTTACATTTGAACCCACAGTAATCTGGGATATCAGGATTAATTCCTTTTGACTCTGATCACCTCAAAATAGCAGCTGCTGAATTTAAGGAATTCCTGCCGGAGCTGCTGATGTCGCTGTATATATATATAGCTTCGTTCGCACTACTCCTGTCCGTAAAACTCGCCAGATGTCGCGTGCTGTCTCGAGCTCATTCACCATTCTTGTATCTCGGCTGGCACACAGGAAATCAGAGAGCAGTTTGGCCTCAGGGGCCGGGCAGTGGTGTTGAATGGTACCCACGAGTACGTTCCGCCGAGTCATTGATTTTCTGTGGTTAAGCACCGCGCGTAGTTCTCATACCCAGACACCAGGCAACAAGGACTGGCGGTGGACTTGATAGCCGGATTTGATTATCGCCCACTCATTCCTGCCGAACCTTTTCCTTCTAATTTTGGTTTATTCTGGCTTTGTTTAGCTGCACCCCCACCCCCAGCCGCTCCCATCACCGTCCACAGTATGTTGCGTTTGCAGTTTAGAGACGAATTAAATGTGTGTGTGTGGTGCATGGAAAGAACTGGCCGGGGGAGTTGGAGACGATTGCACCCCACACCCTAAGGATTATTATTACCTTGTTAACTTTTCCAGGGAGCCCACAGAGGACAAAGCATGCTTCAGACAAAACACACGAAGTCCAGATTGGGGAAAAAAAACGCGTACCTGGGGGATGGGGGTTGTGTATCGGCCATGTCGAACGCGTTCAAGGAAATAGAATGGTCTATCGAGAAAGCCGACAACCATATTTCGCAAGCTAAAATGGCAGTAAAGGACAGGGCCATAGATTTGGGCTGGTATATAGATTTGTATGTGGGCGGGTTTGGGGCCGGGGGTGGGTAGATCGAGGTTAATTATAATTGCGATCGAGAGAATGGTTCGAAGTGGGGGAGAGTTCCCTACGCCATATATGTTTATGCTTAAGCCTGTAACACCGAGGTCATGATCTTTTAACCAGTCCAGCAGCATCTTCTTCATCATGTTTGATGTTATGTCGTCCTTTTCAGCTCCATCGTTACCACAGTATTGTACTATCACTACTGACTGTGCGGTGTCAGTAACTGTACACTCACCTACACTAAACATGAACTAATTTAATGCTCATGTGACAGTAGGGCCTGTACAAAAAGGCAACTAAAACCTTGGTTTAGCAACAGTATTTGCAACCGTTGGTCATCTTTCGTTCCCCCCCCCCTCGTCATCAATGTCGTCGTCGTCATCGCCCCTCGATCTGGGTCGTCTAGATAGCGGAAACTATATTTACTGTAAAAATGACAGGATCAGCATCGTGTGTGCTGTTTAAAGCTCTTCTGTCGTTCTACTCAGCATAAAAAGCTATGACTTTAGAAAGACCACAGTATGAAACTCCCTCGTCTGGATGTAGACAGCGGCTGATTGTAAGAACAGGGCCAGTACGTGCGCACTATTCACTCCCCTTCTCACGAATGTCAACGAACTTGGCCGGGCTGCTCTGGGCCCACAAACTTCACACGACAGCTCATCAGTCTCATAACGAATCGTTGTTCCTGGCTCTAGCCTAGAGATACGTCAGACCTGACTCTTTCTTCACAAGCCTTTCTTCGCGCGAGGAAGCGATTCGAAATCAGCCCAGGAAATGTCTGGATCGATTAGTTATGGAGACTTGCTGAGGCCTGGCGTACGACGCGCTAGAGCTGTATGGGTTCAGGGATGGGTTGCATGGGTGTCCTTAATTATCGCCTGTCCATTCGTAAATGTTCCCATAAAATACACAGGTAACAAACCTAGCTTAGGACTACTCCTATAACCGGAGGTGCAGATACGAAAATGCTCACGCAATCCAGCCCAGCGCTTTCTTAACTAGACGAATATCCATCCTGCTTAGCAGAGCTATTGTCATTGTATGCATGCCTGGGCTCACGCTGTAAATAAGAAATGTTTAAGTTAGAACACTTATTTTGTTACCGAAACAGAATGCATTTTACATTGATCTAGAACCCTTTAGATGTGTTGGTGCTAAAATAGTGTAAAAAGTGTTCTGTTCTGTGTTCTCGAAAGTGTTCAAATGGCTGGAAAATGTATAAATGGTGTTCTGATAATGTTCCAAATGTGTGCCAGCAGCAAGTGTTCAGTCAAGTAGGGGCATACTAAGAACACTAAGAACACATGTAGCACGCATCTTTCATACTATTCATACACACAGCACATATTTTGCACCTGCTTTAACACTTTTTATATGTAATTAGTGTTTAAAATATTTAAAGTGCAGATATCACATGCCCAGGTTCGGCAAAGTAGGATGCGAGATTCCTCCGGAGATGAAAGACCTTCACACAACAAGTCAGGTAAATCGTGTTGGCCATGCTGGATAGCAGTTTATAGCCGTTGTTCACATGGTAGCTTGTATGGTTGCCTGGAAAGGGTGACTAGTTTCAGACTGCAGGTAATATTCCAATATTAGTGTCTGACATCGAATTCTAACGTATTGAAATGATTAGTCTTGAACTAGGTCGATTGCCTTTCTTAGAAAACACTTGGAAATCTAGTCAGATTTAATACAGTTTCTTTTCTTATGTTCTCATCATCGTTACAAAGGAAAGAAAACGCTTCCTCAAAAACACAAAAATGGTCTTTTTTTGTCATGATCATTGTATCTCGCTGCGTTGTTCTGACTTACGCATTTACATATATAAATTTTTGCTTGACGCGATAGCCGTATCATTTAGCGCTTGCTTTGAGGTCATAACATATATCGTTACTTTTTTCTTTTGTTGTTGTTTCTATGACTTTTTAAGGAAATATTTTTATGGATCGTGGACGTAAGAAATTTCTAAACGAGGATCTGAACCTTAACGCAGCTCAATTATGTGTCAGATATGACCTGACTGCGGACGTTAGTCTCTCGCTATGTGTCGCAGACATGCAAGGTACGAACGATCGAACAAACGAGCCTAGCAGAATGAACGAGAGAGTGAACGAATGCAGGGTGCAGGTGTTGGTTCAAGATCGATAAAGCGTGTCATTCATCAGTAACTTTACTGTTCCATTCTCCCCTTTCCGTCTGAGAGCATCTGCGTGTAGCGCTGTATAGCTGCAGCATACGTCAGGGAGTGTCCATCGACCAGCGCAACAAGCACGTACCACCATTTTATTCTTATCGACTTTTCTTTTTAATAATAAATACGATGCAGTTGCCTTGTTCTGAAGACAAATACAAAGCTAATTTTAGACCTCGCGCATGGCTACGCTTTTCCATTATTTGTGAAGCTATTTCAGAGCTGTGATTGTGAAATCTAACTTTAGTCTGTTCCTGCGCCTTTTGCTTGGTAGCTCTGCTAAAGGGCACAGTGTCACAAGCCTGCAAATTACTGCAAAGTTCCATTCACCGGGGCCACACTATTTTTCCACCCACGCTTTAATTTGTAGAGGATATTGTCTTTGAACTCGTTGGATAATCAAATTTGGAAAAAAATGTCCTTGATTAAACTATAAATCTCTCTCTCTCTCTTTCTCGCTGTCTGTCGATCGTTTGTGTTTCAAGAAAATCTAGACCATCTGTGTTAAAATTTTCGCACATTGTAAAAACCACATGCGCTTAATCTTGCCATGGGGCTAACTGTGTATGAAAGAGCATATACCAATATCACCTTCTGACCATAGTTATGCTGAACACACATTTCAGCCATCATCTCAGTGTTCATTCATCAAGGTCAAAATGAATTTTCATTTACAGAATATTTTGCACTAGGGAAGGAATTTCTATTCCAAACTTCCTTATATCTGCTGATTATGAAACGAAGACAGCTTAGCAAAATATAGTGCTATGCTGCTACAGTTCCCACGCGTTCTTCGACCCTTAACGTGATTTTGCTGTTGGTCGTTTATTTCTGTTATGTTCTCCTGTTCCGCGGACGCTGGGACCCGACCACTAGGGTATGTTAACTTCCTTCGCCCACTCATCGGATTGCGGGCCCCGGATGTCTGCAAGAGACTCACGGAAATTGCATTTTCTTGGGGAGTGGACAAAGAAGGAGGAAGAAGAACAATCTTTTAAAGACCCAGCATTTCATGCCTCAGCATAAAATCCCCCCAGATATTCTGACAGCCTACTCGGCTTTCTTCACAGGGAGCGGCCCTTGCAGCGGGTTGTCTGTAACTGCATTGACCAGACACTTAAACATCCGACTACATAGTTGTTCCTGCGCGTTTATCCAACTAGTAGGCTACATCCAAGTACGGGACCATGCAGATGTTAGTGGGATTTAAGAATATAGCTGCCCCTAATTCTTGTAACCCTTCATAGACATCAAGACATCACGAAGCAATTTCTTTCGAGAAGTTCGTCAATTGTTGAGATTCAGTCACTATACGAGGTCTGACCAAAAAGTATCGAGACAGGTGCTATAAAAAGAAAACTAAAACACATAGCACACTTTATCCAGCGTTGTTTCCATTGATGGAAGCATTCCTGAAACTCCTTTTGTGGGATAGCGTGCAGCTGCCTCGTCGCGTTCTCTTGGATTCCCTCGACGTCTTGAAAATCTTGTTCATTTCAGGTGGGATTTGATTTTTGGAAAGAGAAAACGGTGGTTGTCGGCGAGATCTGGGGAAAACGGTGGTTGTCGGATAAGGGGAATGCTGTACACCATCAAAGGCTGTCTCAGACTGTCTCAGCGCCTGGTTTGGATTTTTAAAAATGATGTGCAGGTCATGGGTCCCCCCCCCCCACAAGAGAACTATAACAGGTTTCCTTCTGAATCAGTCTGATGAAAATATCTTTTGTTGTCTCACGGGACGAGGATGTGTGAGAAGCTATAGGGGGTAGAGCCACGAGGAACTTCTTAACCACTTGCAGCACTGGCTTTCACAATAGCTGATGGTTACTACGTTCCATTGAGGAAACGTTTTTTCTCCTGCAATTTGCTGCAGAACTTTGAACCAGACAATCATTACTCCACGCTAATGGGACGAAGATCGAGTTACAAAAAAAGCTTGTCTCGCGGGCAATGGATTTGTATCCACAAAGGCGCTTACTTGTATGTGTTCAGACCGGCTCTCGAAAACCTAAACGTTCTCTAATATCTGACGACAAATAGACGTAACAATCAATCTGAA
This sequence comes from Lanistes nyassanus, assembly GCA_004794575.1. Taxonomy (NCBI): domain Eukaryota; kingdom Metazoa; phylum Mollusca; class Gastropoda; order Architaenioglossa; family Ampullariidae; genus Lanistes; species Lanistes nyassanus. The sequence continues at coordinate 463,364 of SMGT01014452.1, forward strand.
GCAAGTGTTTGGGAGCGTTCCTGCTGCCAGTTACGCTCTTTTCGTATGGATTAGTCTTGTGCCGTCCCGTATTTAGAGACACGAAATTATCAAGCACGTGACCACAAGACTGGCTGTCGTTTTTGTCTACTTAACCTTGGTATGCCCGTGTGTGTCTGGCTGTGGTAAGTTTTACGTGGTATGTGCGTTTATTTGGAGAGAGAGAGAGAGAGAGAGAAGTGTATAAGGAGGAGGGGTTCTGGTTGCATAAGTGGACCCCTGCATCTGCTGGGGCGTTTGTTAACTTGCCTAAGCCCGAGGATGAATACCTCCATTACTGTACTGGCTGAAGTCACGTGAGGTCCACTTCTAGTTTCCCCGGTTTTAGTGCCATGGCGTAAAAGCACTTTATTTAATCCCACCTTTGAAAACTAAATAAATTTGGGGTGGGGTGGGGTATGTGTAGAAAGAAAACATTAAAAACATTTAGTTTTCATTCCTTTTCCTGACGACGCACTATTTCGTTTGCAAAGCTATTCACAATGTCAAGAACCTCATATATTGTGTACATCAATGTTTAAACATAATGTCAAAGATATCATTTAAACTTTTTTGTTTTGTTGTTGTTGTTGTTGTTGTTGTTGTTGTTAGGGTAGATAGACAACGTTTCGCTAGATCTACAACGCGTGTGAAGATGTTAATGATCTGCACGGGCAGCAACGGAAAGGAGCAGGGATCGGCCGCATTCTACCGCTCGCTTTGTTTTGTTTGTTTGTTCCCTGAGCCCAGGCCGTGGGATCTTCATGACTGGAAACATTAGAGGAAGTCGGAGGCAGGTGTGCATGCAGGTAATTGCGAGTCTTGGTAGCCATAACCACCTGTAATTAGGTGTAATCTTGAGCGATCACGTTTGTCTGCGTCGTTTGCAATGTTTCCCCGACCATCAGTTTCAGTGAAAAGAGAATGATAATGGTGACGACGACGATGACGACAACGATGACGATGATGACTACGACGACGACGACGATTATGATAGTGGTGGTGGCTACATGTTTATGATGATGATGTAGTGATATGTTTTACCTCTAAAACATCCACAAAAGAGTGTTTGGGCTTCTAACGTACGCGTGGTAAAGTTCTTGGTGTAGCTGTATTTCGCTGTTTTTGTTTTCGTTGTAGGCCTTTGTTTAGCTGCTTTACTGGACGCGATGCTACAAAAGGGGAATCCGAACACGTACAAAATGACAACGACACCAGAGGAGCTTCAGTGACCAAGGACCTTGACATACTGGGCACGATGAGAGGACAAATCCGCCCACGGACTTAATGGTATCTCAACATACAGGTCCGTGATCTGCCCATACCAGGTGCGGATCGAGTGGGTGGTGGTATTGGAATACCTACAGATCAGTCCCATACCCTAAAGGCTTCTGCCCACCCTTTTTGTAGTTTATGGATGATCCATGGTCTATCTTTAAACAGCGTGCCACGCTCATCAAGACTGAGGCAGAAATATATATATATACGGACTGATGGAAGTCCTATTCCTGGGGATCGAACGAATGACGAGATTTATGAACAGCGCAACCTTCGCTTTACAGTGTCTTGCATTTTTTCCAAAAAGAGATCCAGATTATGCGATATGTTCATTCATGCCAGCCTTCAGATCTGCTGTGTCTGTGGAAGTGTCGATCAGCCACAGTTGCCAAGCCACTTCTCTGTCGCAAGATGTTCGTGTGTGTGTGGCGGTGGGTGGGTGGGTAGGTGCATGTGTGTGTGCGTGTGCACGCGCTTATGTTTTTGCGCATGCGCATTTTAGTGAATGAGCGAGTGACTACAGCAAAGATCTCTGGGCTAAGTGAGATACGCACCCAAGATAAGAGAGAGATGCATCTAGATCTAGAGACAGTGACGGATGGAGCCAGCAGGTGAACGGATAATTCTCTGCACGAAAAGCTCATTCGGAAATCTGATTTAAAAGATGCAAGCAAGAAGACATAATCTATTTTTTTTAATCCAAAAAAAAAAATCTACTCCATTTCCTTCGCTCCCGTGCGTATCATCCACAACCATGACAACCTCGTAGGCAAGGGGCATAAAGCTTGAAGTTAGAGGTGAACAAGTACAGAGTTGTTCGATCTTGCCAGTGCACGCAGTTTGAATCTGGGTCACGCTGGCGGAAAGACCGACAATTGGCTTAAGCCCGGGGCACTCAGGGTGCCAGGGGCACTCGCTGTGGGAAATCCTAGACTATGGAATTCGATCCGTCGACAAAAAGGCTGGGTGCATTAGCTACGAAGGGCTGTGATTATAATGGTATGTTCACAATGCGCAGAGCTAGGGTCTTTTTCCATAATCCATGGTTTGTTGTTGCTGCTGATAATGACTAAAAAAATGAGGGTGATGATGAAAATGATGTTTCTGCTGCTCTTTGTGCTGCCAGCAGTTTCTGTAATCTTCAGTAAGTAGGCTACAGGTCCACTTTGCTTAACTCGTAAAACCTGACTTTGTACGAACGTGAACAGTTCAAATTATATGAAAAATCCTGTCCCAAACACTGTCGATAACTCCGCGCGGGCGCGCGCGTGTGCGCTTGCACGTGTGTGTGTGTGAGAGAGAGAGAGACAGAGAGAAAATAGATAAGGAAGAAGAAGACATAGGGAGAGAAGATCGAAATGATAAAAATCTTCATCCTTGCGGCTGTCTGGTCAAGTGAAACCTAACAGATCAAAGTAGATGAGAAGTTACGATATTTCACGAGAATTATTGTAAGAAGGGTATATAAGACTTTCAGTTATGTAAAACAGTCTACATGTTGTGCGCAGTGCATTGCAAGGGTAAACACATCTGTTTACGACCACCTGTGACAGGCTCGCAACCCAGCCTTTTCCTTTTGATCTTAATGGAATCTAATTCTAGCTTCGGTTTTAATGCAAAGCATGTTACAGGATTAGATGGCGCGGATTCGAGAGAGTGCATGTAACGAAGACTATAACCTTTCTAATACTTTTCCTTTTTTTTCCTCTCTAATTCTTATTCATTCATTCATTTCTTTCTATCAATCTCTTTGTCATCATCCTTCTTGTAAACCTCTAATCAAAGAAGAGCCAACATCATGACAGTAGTCGTTCGCAATGGCAAAGCATTCTCCCGGCAGAGCTACCTGTATTCTACCTGTATTTTTTTAAATGTCTGGCCTTGTGTATGCTGAGATTCCCATAGCTACCTTCTAATCTATCTGCGAGCTGAAATACTGCATCTGCGTAACTGCAGCCCTACTGCCACCTGTCAGCTGCGCTCAGAACTCCATAGCAGCCTCTGAGACGTCGATTGTTAAGAAGCCGCGCATTTTTATAGCATTGGCGCTTGAAGATAAACGTTATCATGAAATATTTGTTGACACCGTTTCCATGACACTGAATTGCCTCGACCTCGTTCCCAGCTCCGTCCCTTCTCAGCAGTATGCGAGATGGGTGTAAACTTTCATAAATGACATATTCTTTTTGTTTGCTTTTTGGCCGGTCCATTGCAGAATGGGCACATATCTGATCGCGTGAAGAGGAAAGAATTTCAGGTGGGTTTAATGTTACAGAAAACTTAGGATTTTGTTTCCTCTTTTTTTTCTCGGGTCAGGTCGAGATCAAGGGAAGATTGAAGACTTTCCAACCTGAATCTTAAGGAAGATAGTTTATAGCCTTGATTGGATCGAAAGAAATTACTTCCTTATTTATAAAGTTCTCCTTTCAATTGAAAAACACGACAATTATCAAAACAAATGAAACGAGAAAAAAGATATTCAATTACAATGAAACTGCGGTTTTTGAAATCCTCATTTTGAGCTTTGTTTCAGTTCTGAAAAAAATTCTCTAGCTAATCTGCTTTCTTCACGCTTAAATGCCTATATTGTTGTCCTAAAGGGCCCATGGGCAGTAACATTGATCGCGTGTTTTCGCCGTCAAAGATTTTCACTTTTTGAACTCCTGTGGAAAGCTTTTGTGGTCTAATGAAGGGCATTTGTCTGTGAAACCGGAGAGTTCAATGTTCGACTTCCCCGAGGACTCTGACCGTACTGTTTCTAACCATCGGCTGCTTTACTTGTAATAATGATTTACAGCTTTCGACGGAGAAAAACAATTAACTACTTATGTGGTACCGTGTTAACAAAGGAATTGGGGAGCGGGGAGAAACATCCGCTATCAGTTCGGCATTGATTAAAGACAAGAATAACCTAGACATAATCCTGCACAAGAAAAAATATGGTCAGTATTGATTAATTCTACACGATTTTTCTTTTCCCTGATCAGATTAGGGGAAGTTATTACAAGTAGAATTAATTTTGATTGTTCTTATAATAACGTGGATAGGATAGAATTGAATAAGGAATCTATAACAACACTGTTAACAACATTTTCGCTGTTTTATTAGACAGATGGTCAGAGACTGACCAGAACGTAGACGGGCAGACAAAGCTAGGTAAGAATCAGGCAAGTAGGCCGATAAATCAGATTCATAGAAAAACAGGTATGTAGGCAGATAAGCAGGTAAATATATACAATCTAACATACAGACGGACGGACAGACAAGGAGACAGATATACAATTAGTCATTCATACAGATAAAGACAGAGAGCCACGAAGGTAATATATAGATAGACACATTAACAGGCAGGCATGCATGAAGGAGGGTAGGAAAGCAGGCTTGCAGACTAACCAACTGGCAGGCCGAGAAACAGGCTAGTGGGCGTGCATTTAGACGTGCAGACAAGTGCAGAAGGAATGACGGGCAGAGAAATAAATTACAGCAGTTAGGGACATGCATGAACGGGGTTTCGCGTTGTGCCAAGACAAGCCCCACCATCCACCGATTCCAGTCTTGTAAGCCAACCACTCCTACCCGGTTCTGGTTGTGCTGGTGCTGCCGCTGCTGTAGCAGTCACCGTCGTCGTGTGAGCGGCGCCAGCAGCAGCTGTACCGTGTCGTCGTCGTCACCGGTCGGGGATCGGAGGCACGACGGGCGGTCACAGTCGCTTCCAACCGTCAGCAACAAGCACGGACAGCGGAACGAACAATCGTATCGCGAGCCGCGTGGAGGACGGTTGCTGACCTCTGCACCCTCACCCTCCCTCCCTGACGGCTGCGCTGTGGAGGCGCGCAGAGCGCAGCAACCCAGGGGCAGGTCACTCGGCGTGTCAGGGTTCTGGTAGCGGCCGCGCGCTGCGCTTGCAGTAGCGTCGTGTTGGGCGGGACGGTCTTTCGAGCCGTCAGGACGCACGACGTATTTCTGGCACCGAGGCTTCTTGCGAGCCGACAGGCGCGTCCTTTACGTAAGTGCAAGGAGCTGTCGGCGAGAGACTGGCCAGAAGTCTGAGCGCCAGGATGTATAAAATGCCCCGAACCGCTCCTGCAAACCGATGGAGAAGGAATGCCGACTAACGGTCGGAGACAGGCCGTCTGCAACAACTACGGTCACGGCGGGCGTGATTGAAACTGCCGGCTGACTGTGGACCTCTCTTATCTCGCCAATCGAACGCTGCAACAGCCAGCGACTCGGCAAAAATTGTAAGAGCGTTAGTGTTTTCTCTGTAACCAGCGTCGTGCGAGCGTTGTTTGCCGTCTGAAATTTGCTGTTGTGTTACAGCCTCATTGTTTTCTGTTCAGCTGGTTTCCTGGGCGCGTGTTTGCTCCTACATTCATGTGCTGTGGAAATTAATTTTTTTAAAATGTTGCTGTAATATTCATTTACTCTAACTACGTGTTACAAAAGCATCGTCATTAATTGTGGTATAATTAGTGCTGTCAGAACGAAACTGTGCAACGAGAATGTTTGTTTTCACTAATTAACTGTTGAAAGGCGTCGCTATTATTTGCATGACTAGTGTTACGAGAACGCATTTCCTGCTGCATTGTGTTGTGATAGAGATTCCATTTATCCGCTCGTCCATTCTTGTTTACAGTATAATTAATGTTATCAGAAGTTACTTGTAGGTTTACTTTGCTAGGATTAACATTTTTTTAGCCCTTTTAATATAGCCGTTATAGGACTTTCGGTCTGCTGACAGTAATACTGTGTTAGAGACTTTTTCTCTGGGGGAATATAATATTAGCAGTTTCTCTAATGCAGGGGCCTGGTCTCAGAGCACGTTTGCTTTTGTTCCTGATGGGTTTTGGTTAATAAGATTGTTTGCGATTTGTTTCTGCTTTAATGTAGCTGCACTATGAGGGCTATTTTGTTTATGATTTATTAAATTTAAAAAAAGATTCTTTTATATATCATCTTCGTTCTGAGGGCTTCATTGTTTCTGTATCATCTGGATTGTGACAGCTTTATTTGTTTCTTTGTCATCCACTTGGATTGGGAGGAAGTACAGCATTTATTTAAAATAATTTTTGTTAGTAACCTCAAATAATCCCAAATGGTACACCAAGGAACGCACAATCTTACTCAAGCCAACACACAGACCTTACACATTTGCCTTCCTATATCTATATTCATACGCGAACACACACACAGAGAGAGAGAGAGAGAGAGAGTTCTGGTCAGTAGATATGCAGCGGTGGTAAAAGGAAGGGGGAGAAAGGGGCGGAAAAAGGTAGTGGGGGGGGGGGACAGATGGAGGAGGAGGAGGGGGTGGAAAAAGAAGAATTACATGAAGAATAACACCAATGAGAAGCCTCCACTCGTCAACCGAGATACATGTTTAAATATTTGAACTTCCTCGGCATGTCCACTTAACGCGACCAAGATTGAGTTGCATGCGTACGTTCGTATCTACCCTTCCGGACATAAGAACGCTCGTAAAGCCCGTTCTCCCTGTGTATTCGACGTTCACCTTAACGTGTAGACAGGAGACACGAGCGCCCATGCAACCCAGCCCAAAACCTCGTTTCCGGTTTATGTGTGACTTGATGCACGCGCTGTAGTTGAGACGAGGCAGTATCTCCTGGACGAAACCTATTTTAATTGCCATCAGAAAGACCGGCGTCTTTGTCAGAGAACCGGCTCCCAGAAATCTCGGATATGACGAGAACCCGAACAGCTCAGCTGCCCTGATCTGGGAAATAGATTTCCTGTAGCGCAGGTTTCCTGCCGGCTTATCTACACGCGCGCCTCCGTGTCTCCCCAGTCCCCGCTTTTCTGTCTCGTGTCTCGCTGTAGCTGATGCAACAGCACAGCACAAATGCACGCACGCGCGCTTTCAAACTCAGAGGGGAAAGGACGGGCACATAATGCAGACAGCAGCACACTGGTGTATTTTAAGGTCTGTCCCTCCCCTCCACCCCTCCACACACACACACACGAAACCATATTCCATACGTATTGTAAAAATGGTCACTTTTATCACGTTGCCTATGCGTAGCCTTCACCTTTTCTTAATGGCTATCACATTTACGTTACCCCATGTGCGTTTTTTTAATCAGCCATAATTTTTCTGGCTCCCTGTATCATTGGCGAGACAACAATTACTGCCACGATTTAATCTCGGATCTTGAAATGCTTTCTCTGATCTCCCGCTTTTGATGACTTCGCATTTGTCAAGACAGACGAAATCTCTCTTTGGCTGAGTTGACTTCCAGAACCCAGAAAAGGCGAACTTTTAAAAATCGTGTTGTTGTTGTTGTTGTTGTTGTTGTTGTTGTTGGTGGTGGTGGTGGTGGCGTTGGTGGCGGTGGCGGCGGCGACGACGACGATAAAGGAGAAGGAGGAGGAAAAAATAAATGATTTTATACACATTTTTATTCCAAGTCGCAATTAATCTGTGTCCAAATACGGTTGTCACGTATGACGACATGGCCTTTGTGAACCAGCAGCACAGCTGCAGCTGGGAATTGATTGAGCTTCGATAGTCTAAAGGGAACCAACTCAAGGGTGATGGAGTTAAAAGGAGTGCACGATGCCCTGTGGCGCTGACAGGTAGAAAAGACGTGAAAGGAACCGTTTAGGACCCTCAGAGGGAAGTAGCAGAAAATCGTTAAGACGTAACTGCCCCGACTTGCCGAGCGTTCCGACCTAATGCCCAATACGCTTCGCAAGAGCGAATCCAGCTGCTGGGCTCGCCATGCGCTACATGCCAAATTATGCCTTCCGAAAGCGTACAGGCCGAGCGCTTTGCTTATCCGAACACGCTTTGCAAGGCTAAGACAGGCGTGTCCACTTGCTCTCAAATAATCCTACAGGAGTAGACAAACCAAGTACGCCATTCGAGTGTCTAGGCTAAGCGTTCTGTTTGAGCCGAAAGTTTCCCTGTCACGATTTCTTGCAAACGTTTGTATGCTTCTGGCTTCGCTTGATGAGAAATGCACTGTGCAGGCGTGCGTAGGCAGATAATTCCTCTTGAGATCTACTTTACCCTACTTTACCTTTATCCAAGTTGAACTTCTTCTCGCATAAGATATCTGTCTTTCCACAGGTACACATACCTGTTGTAACATCAGAAAGTCAGTATTAGAATAATACACGCCAAAAACTGCAATTTGTAATTCTTAACTAGAAGAATATAGATTTTCAAATGAAACTTATGTCTTTATTGTTAGCTAGACGAGCAACGTTGACTTTTTTCCAGGAGACAATTTCAGCTGTCTGCGTCTTGTATATTTTTTCGGGGGTGGGTGAGGGATGATTTTTCTCCTTCTTGCCCTCACACATCACGGATATCCAAATAACGGCTTGCCTTGTGCAACTTTGATTCATTGAACAATGGGAGGGGGGGGGCTCAAACTTTAAGTGTCCCTCCAAGTCAATGTCGTTCGTCACTTGTCATTGTCCCCAAAACATTCCTGCCGTGTTCCTCCCTGGTTTGTTCCTCTCCGTTGTATAGGCAAAGTGACATTTGTTCCTGGGATGCGGCCCGCGTTTCGCCGCCTGGCATTTCTAAGGCAGCGGCATCAGCCCTGCAGATGCGTGACATTTAAGTACTCGTCGAGCAAGTCAAGAAACAGAAACAGTATTACAGAGCTAATGCTCAAGTGAGCATCGCTTATAATACACGCAGCACGACATAGACAGTCACAGGACCTCCGGATTGTTTCGTTTTCAGAAGCCGGCCGTGCAGCACGACCTTCACCTCCTGAAAGTACCTTCACTCTGCGACGTCGTCTCCCGCTGACACCACACCGTCACAGCGCTTGGAGGAACACTCATGGAACGCACTGCCTGCTGACTGTTCTCCCCATCTCCCGACCACCCCTCTTCCCAGCCAGCAGAGAAAGCTGACCCTAACTTGCCAGGGAGGGATTCGAACCTCGTCGTCATGTCACGCGTGGGAAGCGCGGGTCAGGTGACGCAGGCCAGCGACCAGCAGCGGCCGAACAAGCTGTGCGATGCGGAGGACGAGAAACTCAACCTGAAGATCGACAGCCTGCAGCAGAAAATCCACACCCCTCGCTTCATCTACATCCTCACGTTCTTCGCGGCGCTAGGAGGCTTCCTGTTCGGGTACGATACGGGTGTCATCTCGGGAGCCATGATTCTGGTGCGCAACTCTCTGAGCCTGTCCTCCGTCTGGCAGGAGCTTATTGTAAGTACACGGGATGCACTGGTGTGCTGGGAGAGGGTTGGGCGAGGGTTAGACGAGGGCGGGTGGGAGAGGCAAGGGGGATAGCATGGAGTAGCGGCAAAACATTTCTTATTTATTCCTTGTTTTCTTCTTAATTCCGACGATTGTCTTTAGAACATTAAGGGACTCTCCTTAGAATGTTTATTAAGGGGGTTCGCTTAGAGCATTAATACCCCTTTCCCTGTTGGTAGAATGCTAAATTTACCGTATTAATTATGTTCACCAGGTTTGTTATACTAATTACTCTTGGATATTACTTTTGTAACAACATCACATATAGTAATCTTCCAGAAGCAGACAGCTTTTATAGGAATCCGAAATATTCTGACAGAAGATATGCTGGAGACTCCCCTCCCCTCCCCAAAAAAAGCATCGTCTTTTGAACCATCTCAAGTGCACACTAAATTCACAGAATTTAAATTTTTCGTTCGACTACACACAACCCTGCACCAGTAACCACCCCCACCTAACACGTGACTGTGAATAGGTCAGGTCACGCCAGTCTCAAGTTTTGACAGCTAAATAAATGCAAATTTTATTGTTGTATTTTTATTAAATCGCAGTAGTTTGTTGTTGCTGCTGCTTGTGCGTTTTGAGGTTAACATCTCACGTTGACTACAAGATAAGAGGATGCAGTTGATGATGACATCGACGATGACGTTGACGATAATGACGACGACGAGAACACCGTGCGACGTTGGTGTAACTGCTGCCGTGCGTCTCCCTCCCCCTCCAGGTGAGCGTGACGATAGCGGCGGCTGCTGTGCTGGCGCTGGTGGGGGGCTTCTTGAACGACCAGCTGGGACGCCGGCCCGTCATCATGGTGGCGTCAGTCGTCTTCACCGTGGGTTCCCTCATCATGGCCTTCGCTAAGGACAAGTTCGTTCTCCTCGTCGGCAGGGTTGTCGTTGGCGCTGGCATCGGTGAGCAGAAGACATCTGCAGTGTTGTTGCTGCTGCTGTTGTTATCGTTGTCGTTTTTGTTGTTGTCGGTTTGTACGGCTAGGCTGCTGCCTAAACAACGTGCTCAGCAGCGTTCGCGCAATGTATGCCGGTCTTCCGTCTGCGCAGACGCGCAGTACTGGGTCTGGTTGCACGGGCGGTCTAATCTACCCCTTCCAGTCATAAGACCAGTCGCGAGGCCAGTTCGTCCTGTGTATTTTACCGGCACCTTTATGTAAGAACAAGCCATAAGATCCCCCATGCAACCTGGCCACGGACCAAAATGACAGGTGAAAGCTGGGTCTATAATGTGCTCGTTACGAACTGAGAAGGTTAAGGCACCTCAGCAGTTATCTGCGTGGACTGAAGTAGTTTGTTGGAATCATCATCATCATCATCATCATCATCATCATCATCATCATCATCATCATCATCATCATCATCATCATCATCATCATCATCATCATCATTATTTACAGGAGACGTTTGTTTGTGGTGTAGACTATGCACGCCAGAAAGCTTCACCTCCTGTCCTCGGGTCTGTAAAACTAGCGCTCTGGGTACCTCAGAGGGTGACAATTGTGGCTGCAGTGGCCACGGTCACATGAAAGCAATATATATGTATATGCGTGTATATATAGGTGTGTGTATACATAGACACGTACATATTTTGAAGCAGCGCTCGATACAGACGTGTGTCTGGCGCTATCGTTGGCTGCTATTGATTTTTACCACAGCAGCCTCCACCAATCTTGCGCTCTAGACAAAAATTAATCATGGCCGGCTGCTCTCCAGAAGCACTTTCGACAGATTTTAACAGGAAATAAAATGTTTTGTCTGGTGACTGATTCAATTTGACACGCAGAGGGCTCTTTTTAACAGTTCGTTTCGTTGCATTTTTTCTGCCTGTTTGCCCGCCTGTCTGTCGGTCTGTCGGCCTGTCATACCGTCCGTCCGTTCTTCCGTCGGTCGGTCCTTTTGTTCTTTCTTTGAATGTTGACAGAAAAGGGTAATTCTGTTGAAAGAAATTCCAGGGAGCTGGCTAGATAGGAGAGAATACCAAATCCAATTTAGGCTTCAATATCTCTGTTTGACAACGATCGGCTGCTGGATCCCCAACAGGCCTGCTTTGACATCCAAACAGCGCCACGAATCTCAGCGGCCCATAACTCACCCAGACGCCGGAATAGTGCAACAGGTCCTGTGGGTACCAAGACGGTATCAGATTTGAGCGTCCTGCCCGTCGAACCTAGGTCTGGAACTGTCGGGCGATGACGTGCTTAGAGGTCATTATAACATTACTTAGCGGAAACGTCTGTTGTTGCATCCAGAAGACCACCTGAGCGCTGTTCAGCGCAAGGAAGAAGGAAGGCAGCTGTATAGCTATATGACAAAGCGAAGACAATAGATATCTTGGCTTTCATGACAAAGTGAAAGATCAAAATAGTTTGACTATCTTTTAGGCGTTATCGCTCACTCTCTCACTTCAGTATTACTTAGCCGCAAAGAGGGGAAGGGAAAAGAATGAGTAGACAAGGTGTTCGGAAAAAAACTAGGGGCTGTCAGAAATCAGAAATGCTAACTGCCTATTAGAGGAAATGAGAGTGAAAGATTTTTTATGCTTCTGTTTTCGCAGAAATATTTATCCTTTTCTATCCCCGGTTTCGCCCTCCTCGAGTAGAACTAAAAACGAATCCAGCAGTGCCCCGTCAACGGTCAGGCTAGACACCAACTTAGTCTTAAAACACGAACGTGGTCACCGGGAGCTTTTTTCCCCTCTCGGTCATCTGGACTAGCCGATGGCTGCCTAGAGCAGTATCGACCCTGACAGTAAAATGTGCATCAATTATGAACAATTTATCGATCGTTCAAAGGCGCCCAGCGATCAACAAATGGTACGAGAGATTAAACACATCTGAACGGAACGCCTGTCCGCGGGGTAGGAGGAAATTAATTCGGGTTTGCTGGCGTGCCCTTTAAGCAACAGATGATGATGCTCTCTGGACGATATCTATTCTGATTTAGGGAAGATCGGGGATAACCAGTTAGAAGAGAGTCACAGGAGTACAATTTTTATTGGCGGGACTAGAGAGACATTTTCTGGGAAAACAGTTGAAAAAAAATATGTATCTCTCAGGTAGTAGAGACAAATATATTAAAGCATTCACAAAAAGGTAGGAGACTGACTCGGTGGGCAAAGAAGAAAACAAAAAAAGGCTGGGGCTTCTTGATTGGAGAAAAAGAAAGGTTTGAGAGAATTTGGAGTCTATCCACAATTTAGTACAGAAGGGAAATATTGCGTTTGCAGCCTTAAAAAAAGTTTGCTGACAAGAGAACTTCGGTCAGTCGATGATGAGAAACTCGATCGTTTTATGCATCAAGCTGCCAGCGTCCAGTTGCGCTTCACTGCGTGAGCGCCTTACATTTCCGTAGCCGAGCGCATCAGGGGAGATGCGGCTTGCTTCCTGCGTTGAACGCTCCTGGCAACTCGACACCGTTCTTAAATCCTTTGTCTATTGCGAAACATCTGTTTCCGGGCTTGCTCTGGCAGGGGACAGAATTTCTTCGGTGGCGTTCCGGCGGTACCAGCGCTCTACCGAACTGCCGTCATGCTGCTTAGACGCGTCACAGGTCAGGTCTTTGATTGGCGTGTGCCTGGACACCAGATTTTCTGTGAAGAAGTCGATTTATCTCTACGTTTGGTGCCGGGAGGGGGGTGGGGTGGAGTTGCTGTTTAGCATTCTCGTAAGTTTGGTTAACAAGGAGGATGGTGAGGGGAGTGCTAGATTGGTGGAGAGGCGAAGAAAAGTCAGAAACAGTTTTAATTCTGGACCAGTCTTGCACGCAAGGCGCAAGTTTTCGCCGCAAGTTTGCGCAAGACAGAGGCAAAGTCGATCACCGAAGCTGGGAGGTCGCCATCTCGCGTCACTCGCATTCCTTGCCTCGGCACAAAACTAGCTTTAGCATTTGCCGCATGATGCGGCTTTTGACAGAAGCAGCAGACAACTCTATGCTCCTGTACCGTCCCTGCTTTGCGTGAAAGCGGCAGTCGATATGCAAATACCGGCTGAAGAAAACATTGGCAGCTTACTGACGTCATAGCGCCATGTTTCAATATTTTTTCCTGGGCAGGACCGATCAGTTGTTCCGCGTTCTACACCACAAGCCGAGCTGACACGATATATTACGGTTTTTCTCCTGACGGCGTTTATGTCCTGGCTTTGCGCGCATGTTTATCTACAAGAGCATTTAGGGCCCTCGATCGAATTTCACTGGCAACATTAATTTGAGGCTTCTGTTTAATCTGTTGTTTGAAGCAGCTGAAATGAATGTGAACATCAGTAAATCCGGGATGGTTCAAGGGACTGTTGTTGCTGCTGCTATTGTTGTTGTTGCTGTGTTTATTAACTTTTAAAATACCTTTTCTTTGAAGTTTCCTTTTTAGTGCAAATTGTTGCTTTTACGTGTTTCACGTTGCTGCCTATAGCTAAGACTGAACTAGACTTAGCTTTCTATATGTGCGACAACTGCCTGTTTTTTTTCCGGCGTGTGGAAGCAGTGCACCAGATTGTTCAGAAACACAGTTGTCTCGTGTCTAGTATAGACAAAAGATTTATTTTCACCTGAAAACGTTCTTTTTTTCACCTAATGTTTTACATCTGCTTTCGCTGTTCTCTCCCCCCAGCCTTTCCCGTGCGTTTGTGCGCGTGTAGTCCCCAGGGGGTGGGGGAACAGCATATGCTTGTGTTTGTGTCATCATCCCATTTCTTGCCTTGTTTAATCAATTAATGACATGGCGGACTCAAAATCATGTAAAGCTAAGCATTTGAGGTTAAAAGACACTTGAAACAACAACAACAACAACAACAACAACACAACACAACAAAAACAGCAGCAGCAACAACAAAGAAATGAAATTGAGAAACACTGCAGAGTTCGTCATCAGACACAGCTAAAGGAAAAAAAAGCATTGTGAATGTTTGGGAAACAGAAAAGGTCATCAAACTATGACAAATAAATAAGACTAAAATGGGGCTGTTAGCAATAAAGAATGTATTGATCTAAAGCAAAGGAGACATATCAAAGGAAATAAAGAGAAAAAAGACAAAATTATTTCAAAAAGTAAAACCGGTAAGTCAGACTGCCAAAGAAACTAAGGCAATAGAAACAGAAAAGAGGAAAGAATAGGAAGAAAGAAAGAAATGTGTTCTTTGCAGTTATTGTATGAATACACGGCCTCTGTCCGTCTGTCCGTCTGTCTGTCAGTGCGTTGGTACTTCCATCTGTTAGTTCCTTTGTCCATTAGTCCCCTGTTATCCATCCCTTCCTCCTTCAGACATCGCGTTCGAGGAAAATCGACTACAAATGAATTTTGTTACTGTACAAGTCGATCCTTCACTCGCGAAGCAAGTAATGTTGACACCCATGCGCCTTATGTTCAAGTATGTCCCCGCCCCAAACACACACACACACACACACCTCCCCTACTACTTCCATCCTCTCCCACTCCACCCTCTTCTCCCCAAAATAAATCATTGTTGTCGAAGACGGTTAACCCCAGCTGGACTGATCGGATGGCAGACCTCTAAGGAATTGCTGGGAAAGCGAACATCGATGCCCTCGGCCGCTCAGCGAACACAGTCTTTCTGCTGAAGCGAGGGTGTTAATGGTCGACTCGCGGAAAAGTTGCCCGTATGACAACTGAGCGGGGGTCGGGGTCGAGGCTGAAGTCGAGACTGGTAGTGTCTGGACTGGAACGAGCCGCCATTGTGCTGCCACTGGAATTATGTTTACGCACAGAAATACCGCACGCGAACCTTACGTACCAGCTGTAACGTATGCGCGTTTCTTCTGAATTTTTGCACAGTCAGCCATGGTTCCTCTATGTGTAAAAGCACTTTGTCGGACAATGAGACAAGGTTATCTTTTGAAGGCAAAATTTAGAAACTTGGCATGGAAAAAATCTGAAAACACTTAAGGCTTCAGATCTTTTTCTTTTCGAGAATGTTGGATTTAGCTATTTTAATCAGATTGACGCAGCGTGCAAAATCTCTCGTCGATGTTTTGATCGTTTATAAAAAAATCGTTCTAGAGGGTGGGGTTGGAGTGGGATGAGATGGGAAAACGCTCGTTCTGTTCGGGTTTAATATATATATATTATTTTTTGTGTATTATTGTATTGGAAATGTCATGAGATTCAGTAGGTAGCTTGTGACTGCATATGACAGAGGCCGTCTGCCTCCGAATTAGCAATTCATATGTAAATAGTCTCCTGAAGACCTTTCTGTCCATACTTCTGTTCCTTCTTTCTTCTTTCTTTCTGTCTTTCTGCCGAGCCAGAATGTAGACAATGTTGTAAAGGTCTTAATAATACGTTTACGAACGGGTGGAAAAGAATTATTCAGGTTGTTCTGGGGAAAAAAGACCTATACACAGTGATAAGAAGACCCCAACGAAGATAAATGTCTACAAAGAATGTGTAAGATCTGCGTCTGATAAGAGGAAAACAAGTGGGGGAGGGGGGAGTGTCAGGAATGGGTCGCATGCGCATTCGTGTCTGCGGTCATAAGTATCGATCCTCCCACCCTTACCCTAACCCTTCCTCCTTCACCAAACTGATCATCTCTGCGCGAGGAACCCTCGCCCAGAACACTTAAGTATCAGTCTTTTATATGTCAATCACACGGTGCGAATAAGCCAGACGAAGTTCAGCTCTTTGCAACAAAACATACATTTAAAAATGATGAGACTAAATGTTAGTTACAGACTCTTTCTTCACTGCAATCACGATGAGCAAACGCTTGTTGAAATTTGTTGTATCCACTCGGTTGGACTGCTTTCATACAACTTGGTCGACCCGTGTGAACATCGCATTAGCGTCCTTCCGTTCCAACCGGTATCGACTATCTCGCCATTGTGACATACGCGCAACAACCTGGACTTCCGGTCGCGGCCCTCCGCTGCGGACTAGCCACAAGCATGAGGGGATGAAAGTCTGGCGTCATACATTATGCATGTACTCCTTGTCTGCTTGTCTTCTGTCAGTCTGCGTGCGAAGCAAGCCACGCGGGCATCGCACGGAGAGATTTCGCTTTTGTTTCGCTGTCTGCAAGCTCGTTCGCATTAAGATTTATTCATGTATTCGTTTCTATTCCGCGGGTGCAGGCATACCTGCCATACGTATAGAGGCTATTGCTTCTTGCTCAACTCTGGACCCACTGCTGCGTGTAACCACTTTCTTGGGCCTGCTTGCATGAGGCTAGAGCTAAGATGAAGGGGACGTAGGTTTCGCGCCCAGATTTATGAGAACGTGGAGCGTGTGGTAGGGGAAATGGGTGTGGCTGGAAGGGGTTAAGAGGAAAAGGGGAGGTCCGCACACGCTGTTTTGACCTCCACTTACCCGTATTTCAGCGATCAAGACACCAAGGTTTGGTTGCATGAACCCTTATATCCTCTGTTCACCAAAAATGACTTTAAGATCCATTCACTTTGCACGATGCATGCGATGGGCGACATAGGCCTTAGTATTTCCCTTCCATACCAAATAAAATGCCAGTAAATTCAAGGGATTCCGATAGAACCTAAACGTGTATGATGATGAAGATATTTTTTCTTTCTGACCTGATCTCCCTTTCATCGATTCTGTATGTACATTGTATTAGGGCCAATATAATCACACACCCCTCCCCTACGCCATTTAAATGAGTACCGCATTGTCAAGATCGACTTTTTGGAATAACGATGAACGGACGGGTTACTATGTGTGTGCTGCTCAGGTGGCTTTTTTTCCCTCACAGAGATACTCATCCATAAGATGATGTTTCGGGAGTAGCATACTTGTCAAAATACTAGAGAGGATGGCTGTAGCCAGAACCTTAGCATAAACGGATTACATCTGCTCGTGAACCTCATAATAAAAAATTTTTATAGACGATGAAACAGAGACTGAACAACTAACCGAGCTCCAGAAGAGGGGTAAATTAAGGGATTCACAGCAGAAGAAATATTGCGTTTTTGAAACACATAAACCAAAAGTTTAGTTTAAACCGACGGGAAATTTGTAAAGGACATTTGTTAAGTAGCTACCAGGATAGGCAGTGATGCCAGAACCCCCGTGATCGAAGAGCTCCGATGCCATTGTCTACCTTTTCTTGTACTGCAGTGGGTGCTATGAAACTCGTTTCATCAGCTCTGACTTGGAAAGAACTTAAAAAGAAGTTGCTCGTGAAATATTTCAACAGTTAGGTCCACAGCATTCAGAACAACCATTTATAATTCTATAATGGGGCAAAACTTCGCCGCTGTTGGTGCCCTTTTCTGCCTGAGCGACGAGGGTAATAAGCCGATCAATGCAGGTTAGGGTCGGGTTGTAAACGGTGCCGTGCAGGACGTGTTTGCTCTGCTGTGACATGCGCACTCACTTTCTCGGCGTGAGTGAAAAAAAGTGGCATTGGTCTGCGATAACATTGTGTGCAACCGGCAGCAAGGAAGCTTTTGTAATATTACCGCCATTGACTAAGAAAACAGCAGGCTCTGCACGACCTGGGCCAGAAATCGTCTTTAGTACTCTGTAATACATAAACTCACTCACTCGCTTGCTCACTCACTCACTAGATCGATCGATTGGCGAGTTTGCCCTGATCACAAAGCGGGATGTGTCAAGCGGGGAGTAAAACACCGGCTTCAATCTGCGCTCCTTGGCATTGCATAATGCACATCGGATAGAGCTCGACAATATCTGTGGGGCTTTGTTTTAACGTTGTCTAACTTCCTGTTCCGTGTCGTCCATTAAAGCTTCCTTTTCACTGCATCACCGTTGTAAACATGGCCACCACATCACGGTGGTCTGGCCGGTATATGTTTCCACTTCACCTTGCACTCTTCCGAACTTCGTCTGAGTCAGTGCTGAGTGCTGTGGGCGCGGGTTCATCGACGGGCATTAATTTACTTCTCTGTATTTTTTCTCCATGGCTTCATCTCTTCTTCCCTTCGTTTTTGTTCTCATCTTTCTTTCTTTCTGTTTCCTTATTTTTTAATTTTCTTTTTTTCTTTGATTTTCTTTCCTTCCTTTGCTTCCTCTTACTCAAACCAACCCCCCACCCCATAGCAGTAAAGGAGAGGTTGATCATCAGTTCCACGTAATTTCACAGAATGACGCTTGAGGTTTCCCTTTCTAGACCCCTCCGACCCACCTTCCACCCACCCACTTTCGACAATCTCTGTAGATTGGGAGAAAGCAGACGCGTGCGTGGAAGTTTGATCTCGCAGATGCTGGGACAGTGGCGCGATAAATATTTGATGGCGGCCTCCTGGTGTGGCAGAAATTTAGAGGCCGCAGTGGAGATGGTGTTCTCATCAAAATGTTCCGCGCTGCCCATCCCCACCTGTCCCCCTGTCCCCCTGCCGGTGCAGCGACAATCGCCTTCAGGTTCTGCTACTGCTGCTGCTGTTGTTGTTAAAGATGCGTGATGGCTCTGTTTACGCCGATGAACGGAGGAGGGAGGGGAGCTTTACATGCACATGACTTTGCCTGCGCAGCGTCTCTAATGAGCCACGAGAATTCAGCTGTTGAGAGCTTTGATGTCGACCCCGTTTCCTGTGAACCTATAATATTAATCGATGTGTACACTCTCGGCACTGCGGGTAGATCTGTTGCATGGAAATGTTCCCAACTAAAAGATACCTTATATATTTCTTCGTTGTCTGGCTACATGTCTACAATATCTGTCTTCTGGTCTATGTTCTATCTCCCTGACTGTTCATCTACCTGTCTGCCTGCTTGTCTGTCTCTCTGCCTGCCTGTCGGTCTCCTTATGGAGAAATTTCAGCCAGGGGTCGTGCATTCAGCACTATTCAGTGAGATGGGGAGCACATACGAGGTGTGTGTGTGTGTGTGAGAGAGAGAAAGTGATAGAAAGAGAGGGACAAAGTCTTCCAGTGGCGTTATTGATTTATTCATGTCAACAGGGCCCCAGCGTGGGGCAAGAGAACGTAACCTGGCGTTTTGCATAATAATCGCAGTTTGTGGTTGACGTCTGCTGATATCTTGTGGGCCGCCTGCACATGCCCTGACGCCGGTCCCCACTGCTGATGGAATCAGTCTGACGTTCCGGACCAGTGCCTACACATTGTGCTGATCGTGTCCATGGTTTGGTTTCCATTTTCGCCTGCAGCTTGCAGTCTCCGAGTTAATGGGAAAACAACAGGACTTAATAACGGGCTTCTCTATGTGCGTGAGGTTTGTCAAATGTTATTAAATGGGTGAATCTTCTTCGAACCTAGTTAGGGCGCTGCATTCCCGCTGATGAGAAACTGCCATTTTGAGATGGCGAACAGGGTCTGGATCTCCTGAACAAAAATCGATTTGGAGTTCGTTGTTCCGGAGACTCAGATATTTACTTTCGTTCGAATGTCGAGCCGTGTCACACCAGCTTTACAGTGTCACGGCTGCGCTTCCTGGTGCTTTTCAATGAACTGTGTTGCGTAGTTTGCTGACAGAAATCAGTTCTGGTTAACTCACTGCGCATACATTTCTGTAGTGGGGTTCGCGCTGCCTAAAGTAGTTTGCATAGGGTTCTGAAGGGACAGGAGTGCAGTGTGTGACTCAGTGGAGGCGTAACTTTGTTGAGCAAGTCCTAGCTGATGTCCACAGAAGATCATGAACTATTCCCAGACTAACTCGTTGGGAAGGAACCAAGATGTGGACACTGTAAAGTGTGTAAAATAAAGCCGTCTCGCTTATCCACATACGCGCTAATGAACGAATTCATAACAGCAAAGAAAGATGCGAGACTGTGAGTTTTTGTTCTAAAAGACAGTATTCAGTTCTGCTACAGAAGGTAAACCACATTGGGAAAATTTATAGAGAGGACTTCGTGACTGTGAGTCATCAAGAGTATTACCGACCCCATTGCCGCCAGGTATGCTTTGCCGATCGGCGTAAATGAGTACAGGTAAAATTTATTTAGTTGTCTGCCATTTCGCTGAGTAGAGCGGTTGGGAAACCGAAGTGAAAGGTCTGTGGCCATAGCGTACTGAGAGAGATGGCGGGTTGCTGACCGCCAAGCCCGCTTATTTTGATGACGCCATATGAACGAGCGACTATTTCAAGTCTTTCATATGAAAAAATGCGACAAAATACCAACAAGATTTTTTTTCACGCGAAAGAAGGGTAAAATTCGTGCCGCCGAACGCACAGCGGCTGGAGGAGACATTGAGGGCTATATAGGAAGCTGGTTGGCCGGCCGAAAGGTTATGTCCACTATTTTCTGTGTCACTTGATGCCACGATGAAGGAGCCCTATAAACCAGATGTTCTAGTTTTATTTGTCTGTCAACCTCTCTGTCTATCCACTGTCTGCGTGTGTCTGTTTGCTCGCTTGTGTGTGAATGTGTTCCCGAGCATGCGCGAGTAAATGTGTTTGCGCTCGCGCGTAGCGGTGAATGTGAGTAAATTGTCATAAACATTAATATCTCAGTCTTTTTCCTTCTGCGTCCTTCTCTCACGTATACGCTGCTCTACATTACCCCCCCCTCCGGGTAAATAGAGATCTGCGTGGCTTTTAAGACTACCCGTAGGGGATGAATCTCGAAATACTCCCATTCCAGAACTACCCTCAAGCAACGAACCTGGCAAGCCACCAAAAATACTCCGAGGGTAATTCTGAAAAAGGAGCTAATTTTTGAACGTTTGCACGTTTCTTTATTTTCTAGTAACGTAGTTCAGTAATGACTACACGGGGCCCACAATGCACTCGTCTGTGCACACAGTAACTGGCTGGCCTTCTGTCGCGTTTAGCGACTTCATTTACAAGTGGTACTTGGCTCAGATTCTCTTCTGACGCTGATCGCAATGAACTTTCATTCAGTCGTCAGTAAACGCAAAGTCATGCTGTGCTTCCTACATCACGAATGTGTTGGAGTGTATGACATACAACATTTTCAAAGCGCGCGACTGTAAGTTAAGCTTCTGTGGAGAACTACCAACCTACAGTAATTTAATTCTTGTTGTGGTTTAATTTTACCCTTCTACCTGTCCACCAGCTTGTCTGCCAGTCTGTCTGACTGGTGACATTCACATGATATATTTGAGAATCCAGTGTACATTAGCAAGCGTGTATGTACGCGCGTGTGTGTGTGTGTGTGAGAGAGAGAGAGCGCGCGCGCGTTGGTGTGTAAGTGCTGGGTGGGTCATGCATGTTTCATGTCATTTCGCTCTCCGGCCCCCAATGGGGACGATAGAAAACTGCGACAACAACATAGTTTAAAACCCAGCAAAATAAATCTGTAGTTCTGCCCTTTTAATTCCATCCCAGTGCTCGAACTGTACATAAACTGCACGCGACATTGCACGTGACAGTGATGTTTTAGGAAGGATACGGTTACAAGTCTAGGGATTCTGTTTCCAGAATAACTAGAATTAAGCGACTCTTGCAGACGAAAAAACGCGGTCACTAGGCAAGGACATCAGATACGCGCGGTTGCCAGTAAAAGAATGTATTCCTCATATCTTTAAAAAAAAATTGCTACAAGAAGCACTGAAATCGAGGTAGATGCTTTCACGAAGATGCTTTTGGGCTCTTCAAAAGGCTATAACGTATTAGACAAAAGACCAAAAATGAGCAAAAATGTCTTGTCTGGCTGACCTATTAACATTCTAAGTCTAGTTAGCCGCCAGTCTTTCTCGTGGTTTCAAGGCTACGGACTATCGATTACAGACTTCGAGAACTCTAGCAAAACTCTCAGACCGCTGGGTGAAACTTAATACAATATTCAGCTGCCTGCCTTGTGTCTCAACAGATTTACCTAAATGCATTTTCAACACATGGTTCGTAAATAAGTTTTTTTTATTAATAAAGTTTTTTCCCTGACAGATGTAACAGAGTGTTAGAAATTAAAAGGTTTCAGAAATCGATCTTTAAATGTGCCGACTAAAAGCCTATCTAGTGCAAATACTGGGTGTTACTATTTCCAGCATTGATCGATCTGAGCATGTGCAATATTGTTCTCCATGCTTTGTATTATTCGGAGACTGCCAAAGCGAAGGACGAATCTTTTTCAACGTATGTTTGTCGAAGGACGCTAGCGGGAAACCCACACAATCGGCATTTGTGGCCGCTCTGTCTTAATTCTTGGCGGCCGCGGGCCTACTGGGGGATGCCGGGAACAGAAAATAGAACGGAAATGACGTACACTTGAAGTGGCCAGTTCTCAGTGTCACCAAGTGTATGTGTGTGTGTGTGTGTGCGTTCGTGTGTGTACGTGCCTTCATGGGTTTGTATAGATATGTGCTCTTGTGTGTCCACGTGTGCGTGCCTAAGTGCGGGGGTGCGTTGATGTGCATGCGTGCATGTGGATATGTGTATGTATCTGTGTGTGTGTGAGAGAGAGAGAGAGAGAAAGGACAGCAGGAACAGGAACTAACAGAGATTACTGAAGATTGTAGGAAACCACTGCTCATCACGTTGAAACTGTTTATTACAACTCATTGCTCATTAATCACAGCTTGCCCTTTCTGCGCCAAAGATGAGCTGCAAGTCTGCTTGGATCTCACCAGCACAACCGCCTTTATTTGCATATTTACAAAACCTTAAAGTGCCCGTATATAACTGTCATAGATTTCCATAGGTATACATAGATATATAGAAAAAATCATCACTGTAAGGGTACATTTACACAGACCTACCCACCCTCCATACAACATTTGTAATCAAATTTTCCAAGGCTTCTGTAACAATACGACAAATAACGGTTGCTGCGTGGTTAACAATGGCCTATGCAAGCAGATTTAACCGTCGTTTATTGACATTGGCCTGTGTAACTGTACTAATACTACTGATTTATTCTAGGTTGTTACACGTTCGCAAAATATATTTTAAAATACAATGTATATATGCGCGCGTGTATGTGTGTGTGTGTGTGCGCGCATGCGCGCGTGTGTATCCGTGCATTTCGAAGCACGTTTCCTCTCCTTTGAATAGGAATAGTTTTAAACACTCATTGTGGTGGTCCGAATATAGTTAGAAACATCAAAAAATACTATATACCTTTTCGTCCTGGTCACATAGAAAGTGTCGAGTGACAGAAAAACGAATACAGTTAGAGTAATCAGGGGTCAATATGACCTACGATGGGCGTCTTTATACAAAGGCGAGTGTGCCGTTTTCACTGCTTGGAAAACCTGGGTTTAACTTACGTTTTCAAGCAGTGTTCCTGGCAGAGCTTGAATAGGCACATTAAGTCAGAATATGTCGGAATCAAACTCTCGTTGGTCAGAAATCAACGTTGGACTTAAGGGACCTTTTGCTGAGCAGATGCATCTCAGGGCGGCTGACGCTTCACTGTTCACCGACAGGAAAGGTGCCCGGAGCCTGGGCAAGAGGGACACGATTCTGAGATCCAGTCACCACGGTCCCCTTGAAGACGCATGCGCAGGAAGTGATGACGTCAATCTGAGCTTCCTCGAAGCGCTGCAGGCCCTGCACGCACCCGGCGGCCTTCAGGAGGGTGACAGGAGTGGTGATGGGGACGCAGCTCATGGAAGGATGCTCCACGCACTCCTGGCATTTGCAGCGCGCGAACTTGAGGCGCCGAGGGTAGTAGCCTTCTGGCAGCACCATGACGTCAGAGTAGTGCGGGCACAGGGCTCGCTGCTCCAAGGGAGCCGTGGCCAGGCGGACCAGCCGGTCGGGACATGTGCGGTTGACGCCTTCCACCGGCAGCCAGCGCATGGTCCGGTTGGTCACGTCAGCGGCGATTAGGGCTGCGCCATTGGTAGCGGGGCGCAAGAACTGCAGGTTGTTTATCTGTCCGTAGAAAGGCGTTTGACATCAACTGACAGACAACAGAACTGACAGACACAGACAACAGAAAGACAGGCAAAAGAAAGACAGACGCACCGAAGAAACAAAGAGAGAGATGAAAGAAACGAACGAAAGAAGGAAAGAAAGAAAAGAAAGAAAAGAAAGAAGAGAAATTGATTAGGCCTTCGCCCCATACCAAGAGGGTGATATTCCCAATTTTACAATGACAATATACTCATCGCAGGTCATGAGAATAGGTCACAGACAGACAGAATGGGTAACTAAGCTGACGGAAAGAAGGCTTCAGAGAATCTCGACAGAAGAAAACTGCGATATGATACAGCCCAATGACATTTAACCTAAGAAATAAAATTAACTCCGTTGTAACAAGTCGTTAGTCGGACGTCACATACCGAATCACATGACCAGTGACTCTCTAATAGGAAAATGAGGTCCTGCTATTAATTACAACTGCAGCTGGAATGAATAATAGTCGATAACACGGTTCAGTCTGCAGCAGACGTGTGACATTTACGCTATCACCTTTTATATTTCTTAAATATTAAAAGTAAGAAATAAAAAAAAATGGGAACGAGCACTCTCATGGAAAAAAATGTAAATACTCGGCAGTCGCTTATAGTCTGACTGTTGTGACCCCGCCCTACTCTCACTTAATCCCACTCAGTAAGCACGAGGCACGTGTAGCGTTAACCCTAGAAGGCCTGAAGAACAGGGTTTACGCTCATACATCGCATTCATTAGCAAAATTAAAACATAGAATCTGAATTGCGCCGCCCCTAAGACCGTGCGTAAGAAGATGTTGGCAACCGCTTTCCAAGGCGTCCTTGTTCTGTTTTACGAACGCGGGTTCTGATTGGCTGTATTGAAAGTGCGTGTATATTCAAAAGTACGGAGGAAAACTTTCGGAAATTATCTCATGTATCCCGTTACCTGCGCATTGAGGTCCTGGAACATCTGTTCCATGTCGGCAGGTGGCGCGCAGGTCGTTATGTTCTTGCGCAGCGACGGATGGAGTCGTCTGTTGCCAGCAGATCTCCTTTGCGGGCGGACGCCGTGCACAGCAGACCAGCTCGGCGTCGGCAGACAGCCGAGGAGCACAGCAAGAACAGCGACAGCAGCAAACAGAAGTTTGGGGGCCTGGCCAGTGGAAGTCATGTTTGCAGAAGACGAAACGCGAAGAGTCCGCTGTGGTACAAGAGGAAGAGTGGTCGGGGTCTCAGTAAAACAGGTTAACGCGCAAGCCGAACACTTGTTAGAATCAAAGATGGGCGTTCGGTGGTGCAATCAAACAATCCGAGGATGTTTTTCTGCGCTTTGAAAAGCTTCGCCAGATGACCGCAAGGCAGCTTTGCCTTTAGTGTCCGTTTTAATCTATACTGAAGTCCTGATTGGAACCGGTGCATTTAAATAGTGCCATTCTGCTTTTCCAATCTTCGGAAAGGCGTGGGAACTGAACTGAAAATAAATTGGGTTTATCCGGAATAACTCGAATTAAGAAAAGTGGACATTACATGAAAAGGTAGAAAAAAAAATCCCCCTGTTTCCGTCATAGGCTAAAAAAAATGTTGTGTCCATGTATACATCACCCTTCTCACTCACCCTACCTCCCCGTCTCTGCTTTTCTTTCTCGCATTCAGCCTGCACGTGTGGACCAATAAGCAGCGACAGCCCTACCTATACTGATATTTGTATATGAATGTGTATACACATCATTCGCGCACTTGATCACAGAGTGATAGACGAGAGTTGGCAAGCGGGAGGTGGGGGTGAGGCGGGGGGCGGTGGTTTTGGGAAGAAGGAAGGGAAAAGTGACGATATTATAAGCAGTTATACTGCAGCTGGCTGATTTCGACACACGTAGGTATTCTGACGTGTACAACAGGACGTGCAATATATTCAAACTCTCGTCCGTACGTTTTTAATATAGAGATGCTAGAAATTGCATTGCGCAGTCACCACCGTTCATTCATTTCATGCCAAACTGCATTCCTGTCTTTAGAAAACAAAACTATTAACTTTCGCAAATTTCTTGTCAGGTGCCGTTATCAAAACAACAAAAAGTAGCTCCAGCCTGTCAAGGAAATCGTGAAAAATAAAATCCCAGTTATCTGCAAAATGGAAATGGTAGTTCCTTCGACATTTATCTCATCACCACCGACACTCCACTATTGTACCGTTCAACTCTGCGCCCCCTCCCTCCCTTCCCCCTCTCTCTCGATGTAGTAGATCGAAGATCCCAGATAAAAGATCAAAGTCACTAGTTTCCAATCCATGGCATTTTAAAAAACTAATTTCCAAATCATTTTCATTGGCCGAAATTTGGACTTTGGGGTGGCTGGCAGTTGACTCAGACGTCTCTTAATAAGAGAAGTTGTGTCCCTTTGACACTTGGGCTATAATTAAACATTGCTAACTTTCCTGCCCTTAGCCAGAGCCGGAAGGCCCTCTTCAACAACTGCTAGCAAAGCAGACGAGACTCATACTGAGTACTAACTCATTAGGAAATTTGCACTGAATTTCAAAGATGACGATCTTTCTGACAGTCTTGGGACAGATTTCTCAGGAAAACTTTACAGGTCAGCCGCAGAAACCTGTTTCTTTTCTCTTTACAGGTCAAGCTGAGCGATGCAGCAGAACAGTTCTGTTCCAATGAAAATTTCAATGAAAGCTCGAAGCTATATTTATAAACATATATATATTTTCAGAAATGATGGCAGTTTTTCACTTCTTGGACTGTCATTGTTGCATCACGCATGCATTCTGAGCTTCGTCACCTGAAGAGTTCCTCATCAGCTCTCGATACCTCCCTCCCTTTCTGCATTAGTGCCAACTTTTTATGTTACACGTTTGAGTAATAAAGTATTTAGATATACGTCGTTCCCTATATACAGAGACACATGCACGCACACTGGCTACCCATTAAGACCACACACGCTCTCTGGCGCAGCCTGTCAGTGAGTATTGCAATCATCATTATTCCATTTTGACAATCTATATGCATGGACAGGACTCTTGCAGATTTTTCTCTCGCATAGCACGTTGGTGGAGGTTTTTTTTTTCGTGTGGGCTAGTTTGAAGTGGTCAACCACAGAGACGGTATCTTGATCTTCCGGGCTATTAATGCCTTTCGGAAACCACACGACACCAGGGCGGCATCACACGTTCGCGGTTGGAACCGGAGTAACAGTGTCGGGAAGTAAGACTGGGTCACTTTGATATTGCCAACTGCATTGTCTGCGATGAGAAATCTCTCTCCCTTCCAGCCCTTTCTCACGGTGTGTGTGTGTGTGTGTGTGTGTGTTAGCGGGGGCGGGGCGGCTGGATAGCCCATTGGGAGAGCACCAGAATCGTGTGTGAAATGCGGGTTCGAATACAAGGATTGTATTCCGGAGTTAAAGTGTCTTTCAGTTAGGCCTAGTAGCTGGGCTGCATTGCTCCATCCCCCTCTCCCCGTAAGAAAGCTGTGGAACGGGTCTAAACCCCGAAAGAAATTTTCTTCTCTCTTCTTTACTTATATATATATATCTGTGTGTGTGTGTGTGTGTGTTCTCTCCTTCTCCCCTTTCTTACTTTGTCTTTCTGTCTGTGTGCGTGCATGTGTCTCTGTTCACGCATGCGCACGTGTGCGTGTAACTAATTTTTAAAAATTTCCTTCTTCTTTTCTGCCATTTGTGAGAAATGAAAAACGAAATGACGATGCCAACAACGATAATGACCGTGATGGAAGATTCTGATGCATTCATTACTACAGATGACAATCCTGAACAGGTTTTCCCTTTCACTGTATCAAACCAGAAAACCGATAAGGAATTTCCGCTGAGAAATTCTAACCAATACCATCACGTTGTGTTCCTACTCGGAGATCTAGAGGAATAAAGCATTTAAGACAAACGGGATATTTACACTCTTGATATATTACATCATTTCTGTTTTGCTAACAATTTTTTTGGCCTTAATCGATGACTTTTCCAACCTTTACACCCACTTATAGTCTCATGGAAGTCCCAGTTCACTGGGGTGCCCATCCACAAGTCCACATGCAAACAACATACCATTAAGCTTTGGGAAGAAACTGATTATTTCTACTCCATCACAGTGCGTAATCCTTTGAAAGACGCCAAGAAAGAAAGAAAGAAAGGAAAAAAGAAAGAGGAATTGGACAAAGAATGCGATTGAAAGACGTGACAAACTGACCCTGAACATATTTTAAAATCTTGTTTTGATGTTCCTTTCCACATTCCAGTTCTATGCATTTGGGCAATTCCTTTCCACATTCCACTTCTATGCATTAGGGCAATGCCTTTCCACATTCCACTTCTATGTATTTGTGCGATTCCTTTCCACATACCACTTCTATGCATTTGTGCGATTCCCACATAGCGTTGGAGCTCGTTCTTTGCCCTGTCAATCAAGACATTCCCCAGCAGACACCCGTTTCGCGTAGGCCGCCTAGTCTTTCGTGTCTCCGCACGCGAGAAGGTGGGAAACGTCCTCCCCTTTGGCTTGTCTGCCGATCAATGCTTTCTGCACATCGAAAGAGTTAAGGGGAGCATGTAATCACCTTTGTGTGATCTGCTTTTAGCTTGAAACAAGCAGCCAAATACTAAAGGGAAGAACTGGGGACGAGCGGGGCGCAGGGGGAACTTTCTCTCCAAGCTGGTTGCATCGTGTATTTCGGGTCGCTTATTTGATTAATGGAGCAGAGAGTGCGGTTATCAGATACAGCAGACTTCGCACGCGGCCATGATGTATTAGTCTGTGTCCTACGCACGAGACGCCGTGTCAGCTGGAAGGACTCGGGAAGGACTCGGGAAGGACGTCACATGCACTTCCTCTCCGTCCTTAAACGGAGGCGGAGGCTGGAGGACGCAGTAGGTATTAATTTTCAACCATCCTTTCGGCCTCGTCTTTCCCTTGATCTTAAGATTTCCCAGGATGCAAGACGATGTCGCCCGATGGTCGAAACTCGTTGGCCTGCTATCGGCTGCTGCAAGTCTGCAGCGCACCTTGCTGGCACCGGAAGAACTGGCTTTTCCAATAATGCAAATTTCTTGTCGGCTTCCCTTGATCCCCAAAGACGCTCTTCAGGCTTCCTGCGAGAGATGCCACCCCTTCGTCCGAGTGGGAGTTACAGCTCCTGTCGCGAGCATCGATCACGGACATCTGTATGTCTGTTGCATCTACGCGTTATAAGTTCTGACATTTCCAATGAGCCTTTCTCAGACTACACGTTTCGTCCGTATCTCCCAAGTATTTGTTGAAAACTTTCTATAACCCATTCGTTGTTCGTTTGCTTTCACGTCAGGAACCTGAGTTCATTTTCTTCCCAGGCAAATGTACTTCCCGCTGACGGATTTAAAAAAAAACATTTTGTGTGCTTTCCATATAGTCTTAGCTGTGACGCCAATACAGAGCATCTGCGTCCAAAACTCTCTCCTTCCTTTGTTGGTTCCAGGACAAATGACCGATAATATCCTCTGTCCGGTCCATTAAATTTCCCAAATACCATGCACTGTGCTGACCGCTGAGGTAAAAACCGTGTAAATCCAAATCCAGATTCTTACCAAGAATTAGCTATTTGTTTTCTGCGTGTGTCTGGAGTCTACGTACTTGTGTAGACTGTTTAGAAACTGAGTGCTGGAGAATTGACTTTATTTTTTGGCCACGATGCGTACGCTGACAATGGACATCCCTCTTCTGTGGACTTTGCCGTTGAAAAGATTGAAAAAATTACAAGAACTAATTCTGTAGCAGCGATGGATATTTTCGTTAAATGTAAAAATAATTCCCGCTGGATGCTTAGCCATAGTGCGTCATTCTACATATTAGAGAACATTTTGTTATATTTTGCAGGGTTCAAAGGTGTTCTCTTCAATTTAGTGCAGAGCTGTTAATGCCCGAACTTCCGTGAGCAAGCTCTAATATTTATCGAAACTTAATAGTCGCCTCTGAATACAAATTAGTAGTTACTGTGAAAATCATGTCCACTTGCTTGTTTTTGAAAAAGGACATTTATGTGACCAGCAGGAGAGTCATATAAATTGGATTTTTCTTGACGTTATCACATGCATAAATAGGGTGTAGCCTGAAAATATCTAATTGCACTGTTAAACTGGGGCAGATGTAACGGCTGTTACCGTCAATGTAAGGAAGCAAAAAGGAGTCTTTACCCCTAAACTCTACAGATCGGAGCCCTAAGGGGCGATGGAAATAGCTGTGAGTATTTGAACTTTTATATAAAGACAGAGGAGGAGAGGGGGGGGACGGAGAAGAAAATACCCGTGAGAAATCAGCTGGAGGAAATAATTTTGCAAAATGGGATTGAAGCTGCATCACCCACAAACATGCCATGCCCGCAAAGTTGTATTTTTCCTTTTTCGCTGGCTTCTTTTGTTTTCTTTTTCCTTCTTTTTTTGTTTTGTGTCTTTTTTGTTTTGACGACACGTTAGATGTATCATATTCGAAAGTTCTAGCTTGTAGTGAATAATGGGCTGTGGAGTAAGGTTCAGTTCAGTCGGGAACAGAATCCCCGTTATATGATTCTTCTCATGCAAAGAGGAATGAAAATGAAGTGCTCATTGGAAACCATCAGTTTATAAGGCAAAAAGTGGCCCGTTCTCAAATTCAACAGTGATTTAAAAGTCTTGTCTTCGGCACTCCACTAACATGTTGACAGCCTTGGGTTTAGCTTGGTTGTTTTAGGTGAGTGAACTCTAAAGACAAGCGAGAACAGGGTGTACTTTGGGCAGGAAATGTCTCAAATCCAACCGCTGTTATAAAACTCAACTCAAAAGGAGAATCTAACAATTTATAAGTATGAACATGATGTTAAGAATTAAGAATTCTCAGTAGCATAACGCATTATTGCTTATATCATAATATATTTTGTGCTTTACATGTGTGATTTTTTATTTTAGAAGGTCGTTTGAAACGGCATCAACATCTGACACCGTTCGACAAACACACGCTTGAAAACAGTGTTAGAGAATTAGTCAAACTGTCCAGATGGAAAATGTGATTTAATTTCGTGGTGGAGAACAATTAAATCTCATGTGCAGACACGTTTTGTTTGGCACAATATTGCTTTGAGAAAGTTATTTGGGAATCCTCTGGTTCGCGAAATTGAATATCTTTTTTTGCATAGAGTTGGATTCATTTGACGTAGCCGATACACACGTGAATGCCACAACCTTGGCTCAGCCCTGTTCACAGATAAAACTAACAGCTACAAGAAATTCAATATGGCCATTGACAGAAAAGTTCAGCACGCGATTTTGTGAATAATAAATCATCTCTCAAGGTCTCTCGGAAAGAATAGGCTGTCACAATCTTAATAAGGTTGGTTAAAAGAAACTGGGGCTTTGCTCGGGTCTGTCGTGTCAGCCAAGGTGAGGTGGATAACAAGACATCGTGGCGATGCGCACCGGCGACGATCGATACCTTGCCGGCAGCTGCTAATCCATCAGGCAGGTCGTACACACGTAATAACGGCCGCGCCAGAGACCGTCTGTTACTGACGTCTGTTGTCGTAACGTCCCTAAAAAGGTCGTGCACAATGCCTGCTGCAAACTTGAGCGAACGTGGTTGAGGGGAGGAACACGGTCGTGATGTGGGGTTGGGATGGGATTGGAGCTTCGGTCAGATTTTCCTGTTCATTCAATTATCTCCCTTTGGATTTCTGCCTTACTCTTAACCTTCATCGTTCTTAGTTCTTAGTTCTTAGTTCAGAGAATCGCCGGAAAGTGGTACATGAAGTCAGCTAGCCTTTTGCAAGTCCTTTCTTTCTTTCTTTCTTTCTTTCTTTCTTTCTTTCTTTCTTTCTTTCTTTCTTTCTTTCTTTCTTTCTTTCTTTCTTTCTTATATTCACGAAGACCGTTAGTCTTTCATATGTTCTCTTTCTTTCCATAAATAAATATTTGTGAACTATCAATAATTCAAGTTCCCCCGCCTCCCAGAATTCAGTTCGCAGCAACAGTGACATTAATGCATTGCGCTTACCTCACTAGCTGTTCTTCCTTTTTCCAGCTTTTCCCAGCGTCTTTGCTTAGAGTGGGTTAGATGAAGGGAATCATGCTACAAGCAACACGCAAATAAAGAAATACATTTTGTTTCGTCAGCACGCATTCAGAATCCCAGAAATCAGTCTTTACTTTTGCAGTAGCTTGTAAAGACCATGTTTAAGCCGCATGCTTGCAAGGATTTCTTCTGTTATCCGAACCCTGCCCTGTCTGAGATGTTACCCTCCTACAGGACTTGATGCCTGTTTCACGCGGCTCTACTTTGTCCAACGAAAACGGCGATGAAAATAGCGGTCCCATGAGGCGCAATTCAGGCGTGTATGAAACGGATTAACAATCCCATCTTAGTTAAGTCTCATGCGATTTAAAGGCAGGAATCACCTAAAATTATGTCACCAGACTGACTAGATAATCGGATGACCCTAATATGTTGAAGTGAATTGTTTTCTAAGTGACTTAAATGCTTGAACTGTCCTTAACTGGGTTAGCAGCTCGACGCGAACAGTGGCCTTGCCCCGCAGTGAGAGATATCCACTTCCATTCTTTCCACTCAGGAAGTCTGCCAGCCTGTCAGTACCCTCCTACGTCTCACAATAAATGCTATTTGCTCGACCAGGAAGTTGCAAAATGCGTTTTCACATGCTGGCAAACGGCAATCGGTTGCCGCTACTAGAAGCGAGCAGAACTCGACAGGAATTCTTTGCCAACGTACAAACATTAAATATATGTCCGCTGACAGATTCCAGATTGTCGGCAAAAACAGCCTAGACAACGACTCGAATTTGACCGCTGAAGGTTTCTTCAAACGGTGATTTGCTATTAAACCTTCGTCATTCCTGCTTTTTGTGTTTACATTTATTTTGGTTTTCTTTTTCCTTCTCTTTCTTTCTGGTCGATGTGAAAGTCCTCCGCTCCTTTGCCTCTCTCCATCCCTTCTCCGAACGTTGTCTCCTACTACAAACCTTCATCCTTTTTAATTCCCTTACGTGCGTCGAAAACAGTCTTACAGATATAATCCAACTAAATGCAACAAAAGGCCGATTTCATTTGTTAAAATGCGATCAGATCTCCTATGGAGAACGCAAATTTCACTACGGTATAGCAGGTCTCCATCATGAGGGTCGGCACAGTTACCCTACCCTTGCAGTGCTCGACTGGGAATTTCCGAGAAGGAAAATAGCGCCGATTCGCTAAAATTATCACATGCCTGGTCACATGATAAACCTATTTAGTTTTGGAAAAGTTCTAAGCTAACCAGATTTTAACCAGTGGTTAACAATATTGCTTTCATTCTGCTCATGCTGAACTGTCGTTGAAACCTATGTGTGCGAGTGGAAAGAGGGCACATTTCCTAACCCTTGTCCTATATCTACATATTACATACGTATATCACGGCTTTGTGTTTAGTAGGAGAGTGGGATGTGCCCAACTAGCGTTGTGTGTAGTTGGAGAGTTGCGGGTCTCCCTGCAGGTCTCCAGCTTTATAAGCAACAACTCTTTTTTTACCAGGAAACCTGCGAAAGGACGCCAGCCTTATTTTCTAGAATGCGTGCAAACGACATTAGCTTACCTTTGTAGAAAAGAAACTTTATTTTCCAGCGAGGAAAAAATCGCCTTCTAGGATTAATCTCTTTGATGCCAAATTGTTTAAAAATAGTCACGGAGGCTCGTTTGGCTAATGAAGCCACGTTTGCCCCAACAAAGAAATTATCTATCCTAGTATTCTCAGTGTTGTGAGTAATATGAGATTGTTTTTATGTGTTTAGTTTTAATGACTTTCAGTTTGTCTTTGATTTTTATATTGCTGTATCTTCTTTTGTTTTGCTTTGTGTTTTCACTCTTGTCTTGAGCTAATTTCTTCTGTGAATACTTTGGCGAAGCGGGTCTGGCAATGTTAAGCGGCGGTAAAAACAATATGATTTGTGAGTTGGGGGATTCGGTTTTTCGACACTGAACATTTCATGCTGCCCACGCGGGGCTCAGAACTGGTCCGGAATGCTGACAAGTGGCTCGCGACTCACCTACCTACCGAAACCCCCCTCGGAAGGCCATTCGAAAACCGAAGAGCATCCAATCGATGAGGACTGGAATTTGGAGTTGATTCGACAAGGCCAAACAGACTCGGGACGTGGGGGCGCTGCCATCGCAGTGAAGCTGTGAATGGCACCTTGGGAGCTCTTCTGATCAAGCTAACAGTCTTAAAAAGGGTTTTGAAGTACCTTGCTGAGACTCGTATGACAGAAAGGGGAGTAATTCGCTGGACCAAAGAGCTCTCGATGTATTGAATCTACCGAACTCTCTCATCTCTCATCTCCTTTCCTCTCGTCTCCTCTCTCTCCCCATTCATCCGCAATCTTCCTTTCCTCCTGACTATTGCAGTATGGAAAATTAGAATTCATCCTTTTTGCTATAATTTCGATTTTACTTAATATGCGTCTATACGATGGCTCGTCTGAAAGTACGAAGAATCAATATTCGTGACACCATGACATAAAAACATATGGGATGAAAGCATAGACTATGTCTCTGCTGACGCTGAGGCCAAATCTCCAAATTTGAAGTACTAGAAGATAATAGGCCTTTAAGAATCAATTCTTGAAGACTGTGACAAATGAGGTTTTCACGCTCCACGATGGAGCTTGCGGATCGTGACTTTCGGGCCATGATTTGTGACGATTTGGAAAAAAAAGGGGGCGGGGGTAAACATGACCGATTCTCCTGAAACATTGGCTGACACTTTTGGTGTGTTTAAATGGTTCAGTGAATTCAAGCGGAGCAGAAGGAGCTTGGAAGACGATCAGTTAGTGCCGTTACAAATCACAAGATTCACAAATCATTCTCACAGAGAATGAAAAGGCCACTGGCATTGGAAAAGCATCAGACACCATCTTTCATCAACATCCTGGCATTCACAAGCGTTGCACTAGTTGGGTAGGGCATGATTTGAGTGAGGAACAGAAGAGGGGTATGGTTGAATGCTGCCTGACAATGCTGGAGAAATTCAGCAGTGTACGGTCAAAGTCTACATGGTCGATGCTCCCTGGAGACGAAGCCTGTGTGTCCCAGATCGACCCAGAAACGAAACACCAGAGTCTTCGAGGTTTTTGTGCGGACTCCAAATACAGGTATTGGTAGACGGATGCTGCATAGTGACAGATCCAGTCCACACTGCCCTTATCACAAGAGAGTTTCTGGCAAAGAAGACAGTGCAACTGTTATTCCATCCACCGTATTCTCCAGACCACTCCCCCTGCAATGTCTTCCTGTTCCCACATGCCAAGAAGTATCTACGCGGAACGTGGTTTGACAGTCCTGAAGATGCCGTCCGAGCCCTCATGAGGGTTGTTGAAGGTCTTCAGGAAGCCACCCGGTCTAAACCCTGGACCAGCTGGTTTGAGAGGATGGCCAGTTGTATTGACGTTCATGGAGGTTTGTTCGAGAAACTGTCATAACTCGATTGTCTATATGTATTTTAGTTGGAGTTTTTTTTTAGTTTCTACGGACTTTAGCACTGGCCCTCATAGTTAAAGCAATGGAAGGGCTGCTTTTGTGCCACACTGACTGGAAGAATGCATATGGGTAAATTCTTTATTTCAATAAAAAGAATTTTTTTACAGTAGAGGGTAAAGCAGTACATAACGAGATGTAATATACACATATTAAACATAGTTTTTAAAAAGTAGTAGCATCCTTATCCACATGCACTCACTCCCACAATATAAGGTTACCGTGATTAAATACGCAACCCGACCACACTCACCCACTCACCTACAAATTCACTCACTCACTCACTCACTCACTCACTCACTCACTCACTCACTCACTCACTCACTCACTCACTCACTCACTCACTCACTCACCCAGCCACCCACTCACTCACTCAAAAAACGTACACATACACGAAGGTAGGCACGCGCAAGATACGCATACGCAACCCCATACGAACGCACACAACTGTCAAGAGACTGGAGCATAGCTGAAGCTATAGGAGCTGTTATTTTACAACCAGGTCCTGTGAAAAATGAGTTCCATTGGTACTCTTTGTTTTCTTGCATTTCGATCTTACTGCGCGTGCACACGCGCACAGGTCAATATGACCTATTCAGTGAGCCCCCCAAAAAAATGGGGGGGGGGGGGCAAACATGCGGCATACAACTTCTTGCATGACATGAAGTGTCCTCTGGGGGACACCGGCATCGAACAGGTTATTCCTACGCTGTCACTCGTTCTGTCGCTTTATGTCTCTCTCTCTCCCCAGTCCCCATCTCATTTTGGATCGTGTACCACCCCCTCCACTTCCGCCACGAAGCATGCACCAATCCACTCAAAGAAAGCAGCAGGGGTAAGACTACTCTCAAGTAATATTTTATATTTTGCCCCAGGCTCCTATTTCGCTGAGTCTCCTGTATAACCCGACAATGGCAATATTCCCTTCCTTCCGGAATCTGGCCGACATCAGTATAATTTGAGACATGACCCGCGAAGGCAACTGACCACGGGACATAATGTCATGGGTAATGATAGGAATCCTGTTCCCGTCTGCATAATCACCCGCAACCGTCGCTTAGGCCCGATGCCGACAGGGGGACGTTACAAAAATTAAGCAGGGGTCACAAGTGATGGAGACCAAATAACTGTGGCTCGGGTCGTGTTACGGTTCTTCTGATTGCTGTGGTCTGGTTACGTTGTAAGCCACACCAGAAGCTCACTCAACATTCCCCGGTCTGATAAAGTCTAGTTCCAGTTGAATGTGATCGTCTCTATATTTTTTTTGACTGGCGTTTTCGTCAGTAACGTTGCTGACACAATGAGCCACACCAGACCAAAACTCGCTGTTTTAACACTTGTGACGTGGAGTTCTGCTGACATCATAGACAGAAAAGAACTGATTTCCGGGAGGTTGACTTCCTGGCTTATAGCTCTGGTAATGTGCAATCCCAAGACCGCAAAGAATACCAAAGAAAACTTTTCGAAAGTTTCTGATTTAGGGTACTGAGGTACAAGAGGTGATTTATCTCGATGTTGAGAGAAACTATAATTCCTTGCTGTTCCTCAGGTGTTTCGTTTCAATGGCCACCTACAGGTCTACGTGTAGCAACCTAATTACCCGCTGTGGACCTGTATATCTACAGTTAAGCTGTTTTCTTGGAATATGTGGATGGGGGACATCAGATATCACATCCGGTTACGAAGAGTGGGTCAACAACCAATCCTGGAGCCCATGATTTCCTGTGATGACCTGTCGGTGAACCCACTGATAGCTGTTGGACATTTAGACCTATTTATATCTCTTTGGATTGGGTTTACTTTGACCAATAAACCCACATCTCCATTAGCTGCTGTAGTAATAGATTCACAGCGTTTCTCGCCCCGGCCGAGTCATACCTAAGACTTAAAAATTGCCAATCTAGTTGCTGCCCTCCCAGACGCCTGGCACAACAAGGAACAGTACTAAGACTGGTTGGCCTGGTGTCAATACAATTGACGCCTAATACGCGAATACTTTGGTAGAAATGTTTGTCGCAGTGTACTGATATGGACCACGCGCATTCAGTTGTTCTCCTCTGTTGAGTGTGTTGCCTTAGCATATTTTCTCCCTTCAAGACAACGGTAATAAAAAGGATTACCAGCGAATTTCCCATTATCAGGAGACCAGATAACAATATTACAGGCAGCAGCAAACAAACTTTCCTCTGTAGCAGCCGTCGGATGGACTGGGATGTGTCATTCTTTTACGCGTAAATCCTCCCTCACAGTATAGAAACTCAATTTCCCATTATTCATAGAATGGCTTTTCATCCCCGCAGCAGACTGTATGATGAAAACATTGGCGCTAAGGGTGGAAAATAAGGGACGGTGGGGAGGGGGTCATGAGAGGAGGAATAAGAAATTACATGTCATTGCCGAGGAGACTTGATGACATAGAAATAATTGATAAGGTAGAGAAAAAACCCGTTGACCTAGAGCATAGGGGAAGAGGCCCTCAACAAATTATATTCTTTAACCAGCCGACAAAGTTAAAATAATTCAAGGGTTTGTTTAAAAGGGAATGTCTAGGGAATAATTAACTGAAATTATCCTCGGCGGCTTGGAAGAAGCCTTGGAAGGGGCTGAAAATGGCTGCAGCAACGCATTAGATTTCGTGCTGCTTTCTAAAAGCCTGCCGTTTTTTTTTCAAGT
Source organism: Lanistes nyassanus (assembly GCA_004794575.1). Taxonomy (NCBI): domain Eukaryota; kingdom Metazoa; phylum Mollusca; class Gastropoda; order Architaenioglossa; family Ampullariidae; genus Lanistes; species Lanistes nyassanus. The sequence goes on from SMGT01014452.1 coordinate 501,857, forward strand.
GGACCTTCGGTGACATTTGGCAAAACACTTGACGTAGTTAGATCCGGCTAATATGCATATTGACGTGTGTTATTGCCTTGATATATTTGTATCTTTATATATGCACGACTCTGTGTGTGTGGTGGTGGTGGTGGGAGGGGGGCGTAAAAAGCAAAAGAAAGTTGCGTCATTCCTGTTCGTTATATTGTACGCTATTTCATTTTATAGGTTTCCATGGGTCAATGACCCAACGCGCACGGCTGAATCTCTCGTGTTTTTCTTTGAAAGTTACCTGTTGATCCTTCAAGTATATTAACTAGACTTCAGGATAAACAGGTGACTTTGAACTTTAATCTTTCTTTGTCTGGCAGGTCTGACATCCACCACCATCCCCATGTACCTGGCGGAGTGCTCGCCGTCCTACCTGCGCGGCACGCTGGTCTCCACCAACATCGCCATGGTAGCCTTTGGTCAGTTCATGGCCAACGTCGTGGACGGAATATTCGGAGACGACGCGCGCAATGGATGGAGGTGGGTGGGTGTCCGCGTGTCGTCATGCACGACATATTCTGATGATGTTACTTTAGTCTTGTTCATGCTGATGCTGATGTTGCCACAGCTGTCGTATCCGTTTTTTGATATTGCTTCTTGTATGTCTGGCAGCGGCGTTAATTGGCATTGCCGCAGTTGCGTTGTTCTTGTGCACTGACTTTGTTATTTCAGACGTACATCTGAGAGTTGCCGGGATTTAGTTCTGTATGTAGCGCCGATGCCACGTCTGGTCACCTTACTGTGCTTACACGAAATGCTGATATTACTACGTACAATGCACCATCTCTATACCCTATTGTATTGGCGACGTTACCGCAGTTTTAATAATAATAATAATAAGAAGAAGAAGAACAACAATAATAATAAAGCTTCTATAACGCGGGATCCCAGCAGACTTGGACACTCCACGCTTTACAAAATCTATAAACAAATCGGTAAAAAGAATAAGAACACAACGGTCCACAGGACATAATGTAGAAAACGCACTGTTGAGGTCCATTGATTTTTTTGTCTTGTCTTGTTTCGTTTTGTTCCTGTTTTTGATTTGAAGTCTGTAATATACTGCTGATGGCACTACAATGTGCGGCAGCATTGATGCACCCTGCTGTGTCAGCGCTGAAGTTCAGAGTGTTGTAGTATTAATGACCTTTACAGGCATTTAATACACAATCATGGACAATAGATGGCTCTGACGTCATGTGGGTACATTACGTCATAGGTACATGCTGGGTCTGGGGGGCATCCCGTCCTTGGTGCAGTTCATCGGTTTCCTGTTCATGCCCGAAAGTCCGCGGTGGCTCATCAGTCAGGGGCAGGAGGAAAAAGCCAGACGCGCCTTGCAGTCCATGAGGGGCATGCTGGACATCGAAGAGGAGTATGAACAGATCAAACAGACCTGCCGAGAGATCCAGCAGGAGGAAGAGTCAAGGGGTAAGTCGGAAAGATCCAGATGAGAATTAAGCGCAACTGTAGCAGATGTGTTGAGGGATCCAGCAGAAAGAAAACTCAAGGGGATAAATGCGAAAGATCCAGATTAAAGACGAGCAGAAGGTTAAAAGCGATAAATCAAGCAGAAGAAAATCAAGGGATACGAGTGGAAGATGCAGTAGGAGGAAGATTCAACGCATAAGTTCTATAGACTTTGAAGGACAAAGAAAACTCTAATTACCAGAAGGCGTGAACCCCACAGTGACATGACGTCAGACAGGGTAGGGTATGAATTAAAGAGCGTATGTGTTACCTCTCAATAAACAAAAGTTGCCCGTGAAGTTTCGGAGACTGAATAACAAGGTGGGAAATTTATGCGTGGGAAAGGAATTACAGATCTCCATGCATCTAGCCTTAAGGTGTTTCTTAACCTTACGAATGTTTGTCCTATTTCTCTGAGCATAGGCATGCATAAGAATGGATATAATCTGGTATGGGAGTCCTGTAAAGGCGAACGGACAAGACAGGAGAACTAGAACGGACATTCGCCTGATCAAAGAAAGCCTTAAAGTTCTTCTTAACCAGACACACTTGATCAAATCTTCGTCGAAGATAAATATTCCGGTCCGAACAGAACAGGGCACTTTCAGGACACGGGTCAACCAACCATTAGCCACCATCTTTCCGACGCTCCTGTCCTAACGACCTCCTGGCCCTGTTTGGTCCTTCCGTTTTGAGGAATGGACGTATAGCGTACTGGTTAAATTATTATTGTTGTGTCATGTTTGCCGTGTTGGGCAGGTCACAAGCCAGTCATTATTCAGATGCTACAGATACCCGCTGTCCGGCGCTCGCTCCTGGTTGGCTGCAGTCTGCAGGTCATACAGCAGTTCGCGGGCATCAACACTGTCATGTAAGTAGGTTGCACTTTGACTTGCATGCCCAAGGGTCGAGGTCACGGTTCGAAGGGTTGAGTTCATGGACCAAAACCCGGGTCTGTGTTTCTTGGACCACTGAACACTCGAATCTGAATTTTAAAAAAATTAATGAGCTCGCTTTCTTTAAGAATGCCGGTATTGGTGGAAACTTTGAGGGGAAAAAAACTCGCCTTGAATGAAAAGATTTTTTCCTACGGAGGCTGAAGATACGTCGGGGATGTTAAGGGTTGCTGTTCAATCAGAATCCTTAGCGGGGATGGGAGTGGCGGGGGGGGGGGGACTGGTAGCCATTTACTGTCACATGGGGTGGGGTCAAGTGTAGACTATTATTGTATCATTCAGCTGTAGATGCGTACATGGTTGACGCATGACGTCTTTTACCTGTACTTCCATTTCTTTCCTTGTATCTTGTTTTCCATTCCACCCATACCTGGTTACCTACCTTTTCAGGTCGAACGATTATATAGAAGGATAACTTAAACAGTGTACTATATTTTCGTGTTTTGTGGCAGTCTGCGCGCTGTTGCTAGACATCTGCTTGTGTAATTGTGTGGTCTTTTTGCTATCCGTAGCTCTTATTCTCCTCCGAGACTCGGCGTAATTGGGAATTTCCTGTTCTGGGTGCAGGTACTACAGCGCCACCATCATCCGCATGTCAGGGGTCAAAAGCGACGAGGCTGCCATCTGGCTGTCGGCTGTCACAGCAGCCGTCAACTTCCTGTTCACAGTGGTCGGCTTGTACCTAGTCGAGCGGATTGGCAGGCGACCTTTGACCCTAGGGAGCCTAATGGGTTAGTATGAGAAGCTTGATATCGATGTCTTGTGAAGGGGAGATCCAAAGTTTGCGACGATGGAGTGGGAACGGTTGGCAGCCCAGAGAGAGAGAGAGAGAGAGAGCAGTGAGGCTGTCTCGCTTCCTTATATCACCCCCACCGTTCACGCCTTCACATCCCCACCGTTTTGTATTGTCTAACACGCAGAAATCTCAAAATATTATGAAATGGAACAGCTACTCAAACAATTTATGCTGTAGTGAACAGTCTTCGAAAAATCTAGCTTGCTGCATATAGGTGAAACATATGCATAAAAACGCAAGCTCGCATGTACAAGCACGTATACACGCGCGCACACTTACAATTAGCTCCCCCCCCCCACACACACACACACTTCTGCCTGCCTGTCTGTCTTCTTGGCACGTACAGTTCCCTTGAGAACGAGCACATTGATTTTACGAACCTCCGTTATCAGCACGTTTGTCTGAGCATTGGCCGAGTTAATTCCAGTTTTCTGCTTGCTCGAAGGCCTCCATTTGCACAATTTGCGAAAAAGTGTTCTCAAAGCATTCGATCCAGACAGCTAAGTGTCTGGTGTCCCATTGCAGGCGCAATCGTCAGTCTGGCGTGGTTAGCGGTCGGGTTCCACCTGTCTGCTCTCAACACTCCCTCTGTGGATTATGTGGAGCCTATCGCCATGGATTCACAGTGTTCTGGATACAGGTTAACTTTTCTCTGAATCAAGTTACTGACAAGACTGTAAATACAAGCACATGGATATGAAAGTGCGCACATTCTATCTCTTTCTTTCTTAGAAGTAGCTTAGGTGAAGTTATACTAGGGCAACGTTTAGATGCTGTGCCCAACTAATGTGTGTGTATGTGAGCAACAGAGTGTGTGTATGTGTCTGCGTGGGGATGTGGATGGGTTTGTTGTATAATTCGAGGGATGGGTAACACAGGGAAGTAATATATCCTGTCAGCTGTGTCTGGTTGATGCTTTTATATGTATAATGTTTTGTATGTATCTGTATTACCCCTTGTCGCGGGGCTGATAAGCTGCAGCAATAAACCGATGTCATATGTCATCTCTTTCTGTTTTTCACACACCAGTCTCCTCTCTCGTACACACACAGACGCACGTTACACCCACCTATCCACCCTTTCACACACGCAGACACATGTGCACGCATGCATGCGTCCTTTCACATTTGTTTCTAGATTTAGAAAATTTCCTGTGACCTCCTCTTTGCTGTGCTGCGAAGCCGTAATTATTCGTTTACTCGGCGTAAAACACAACACAGCGAGAACAAAGTGAGCAACAACAGGCAACAACAGCCAAAAGTCCTCAATCAGTTCAATGCATCTCTTATGCGATTGTCAGATTATAAGATTATGCGATAATAAGATAAAATCTAGTCAGTTTTCTTCTGATCACACACTTAATACTCATTGATGGTTCCTGTGGGCCGACGGGCTAGCAGATCCTGCAACGACTGCAGACAGGATCTAGACTGCGGCTACTGCTACATTGACCTAGACGACGCCGTGGCCAACGCCAGCTGCCTGCCCACCAGCTACGACAACCCCTGGATGGCCACCACGGGCCGCTGTAACAGCAGCTACCTGCCGGACCCCCTGACGTGGGCTTACGACTACTGTCCGACATCGTATTCCTGGATGCCGATGGTCGGACTGGTTCTGTATCTAGTCTTCTTCGCTCCAGGTCTGTATGATTGACGGCGAATGTTGACATTAGCCCCAGTGGCTCACAGTCGGCTGACTGAGCGGGTTGTCGATCAGCCGTCACCGTAGCCGTCACCGTACGGACCGCTGTCGGCCGACTGTCAGTAGCCCCGCGGTCCTTAGGGCCCGGTTTCATGGGAGCTACGAGGGATCGATGTTACAGAGAAAGCACGAAAATTTCACAACTGCTCTTGACTGCGTTTGCAGGGCTTACACTGCTCGATCAGTAAGTCGGATGAAAACACTCGTTAAGGACTAATCGGGCTGTGCAGAAACTACAGAACTTTATATCTAATTAATAAAGAACAAATGAGGACAGAGCACTTAAATTATCGAAAGATAACTCCAACAAAGGTACTGGCAGCGCTCAAACATAGCCGTATGCAGACGTGCGTGCCCAAGGGAGCTTACCGTACCCAAACACGTAGCAAAGAGAGGGCCGAAAGAAAGGAACTTGAGCGCGGCCAGTACCTTTGTTAGAGTGAACTTTATTTCGATGAAGAATTGCTTCCCTCCCCCATCTCCCACTCTGCAAAAACTTCTCCCCGAGATTTTTACTGCAATCATGAGTCTGTAATGAATATTCGATCATTACAATTATCATTTTTAAAAATTATTTTTTTCTCGCAGACTATGACTGCTTTCATCCGACTTAGTCGACCCATGCAAACTCCACCTCCTGACCTCAGTTGGCCAGACTTTCCATAGCTCTTTTGAAACCCCATCCAAGTTTCTTCCTCCGAAATACCGAAGCTGTTAGCCTTGTAAGCAACAGACCTACGTACATAACATGCTCTGAAGTTTTTCTGTTATCTGCTAGGGATGGGTCCTATGCCGTGGACTATCAATTCAGAGATCTACCCGCTGTGGGCTCGCAGCACGGGCAACTCTGTGTCTACCTTCACCAACTGGACCTGCAACTTGGCCGTATCTATGTCCTTCATCAGTCTCACAGAGGCACTGACCAGATATGGTATGTAGGGTTAGCCTGGACGGACAGTTGCACTCAACTGAAACAACAGTTGTAAAGAATGTATCTCACTGTCCACAACAGAACGAATCCCACCATCTACAACAGAATTAGTTTAGGCTCGCACGGTCCGATGTCGAATGTTAAAACATCGGACCGTGCGAGCCTAAACTTACTTTGTTCTTTCCCTTCCCATCCCTCCTTCGTTATCTGTAATTTTGTGTGGTCCCCTGTGCGCATGAGAGAAAGGAATAAAGAATGTGGGCGTTGAGAAGTATGATCGGGATTTGTGCTGCACAATGAACTTAACATCAGAATCCTTCCACGATATCCCCCCCTCCCTCCAAAAACTTCCTTTTACATTGTTTACAAATTTCTCATTCTAATCGGCACACTCTTCATTTTCCTTTCTCTCTCTAGGCACGTTCTGGATGTATGCTTGCATGGCGTTCGCAGGCGCTATATTACTGGCGCTTATTCTGCCCGAAACCAAAGGACGAAGTCTAGAGGAGTTGGAGGGTCTGTTTGCCAGGCCCTGGATAGGCAACAGTGGCGCCCCCATCAACTACAACACCAAGACCGTGCAGTACGTGCACATACGGGGACTCAATCGCGACGGACGCGAGTCGGAGCTCGATTCGCCTGAATGAGACGAGCAGACGCAATTCTTTGGGAGAACTCAGTGGCTGCCATGGATGGATCTTTCTCGCCTAAGTTTTCTGATGACGCATTTGGGGAAAAAAAAAACAACTGCTGTGCTGGGGTTTTCAAAAATCGTCTGTGGATCACTCCCGGCAGGCGACTGGCCACGAGACCAGGATTCGGTGGCATTGTGATTTTTGCTATTAGCGTTCACGTTCCCGATGGCGATAGTAGAGGGCTGTAGCGCTGTCTAAGCGCTTGAGACAAGTAGCTTAGTGCCTGCAGCCACTGGTGTTGACAAATTAATTCTCTGAGGTCGTGTGTGCATACCACCAGCAGACTGCCCGGGTGATGGGAGCATGGGACAGATCACTGTGAAAGAAAGAATATGAGGAAGTAAGGAAGAAAGAATTGAAAAAGAAGCTGGCGTACATGGAAGCAGCATTTCACCAATAGAAATGAAGGCAGGGTTTCAGGATGCAGCAAGACAGGTTGCTTAGAAAGGGACAAAAGCTATGTATGAAATCCACTGGCGTCAGAACAACTGCCATATATTGTCCTTTTCCAGATATGTAGCCATGTACCAAAGTAGTTATATATTTGTAGGAAACGCTACACTAAATGTGGAAAAATATGACCAATGTAAATATTAAAATATATTTGCTTATGTGATTCAGTGTGACAAGAATGGAAACAGTAATAACTGCATCAATCACAACTGGCAGTCAGTAAATCCAGTCGACATGTGGATGTGTACCGGGCAAATTTCAGCTGCTAAAAATTGGTGTTAGTGTTAGCTTGTACTGTGCAGAACAGGACTCATATCAGCATATAGATTTTTATTACGAGCAGGGTGAATGGCTCAACTGCTCTAGCAATATTTGTTGTATGTTGCATTTATTTTTAATCTTTCAGAGTCACACAATGATCCCATTGTACTGTCAGTGATTTTTTTTTTTTTAGTAAAATGCCTTGCTTGCAGACCATGCTGCCTACAGTAATACTAATAGTGTTATATACAGTTGGGACCTTGAGCATTTGTACTTCGCTGCCTACAGTAATATTAATAGTGCAATATACAGTTGGGACCTTGAGCATTTGTACTTTGCTGCCTACAGTAATATTAATAGTGCAATATACAGTTGGGACCTTGAGCATTTGTACTTTTCTCTTTTGTGGACCCTCATATAGTTAGCACAATTTGGAGAGCTTCATGGTGTAGCCGTTCTTTCAGCCGATTGCCCGTGCTTTAGTGCCTTTTCGGCAGAGTAAAAACAAAATGAATCTACAGTAGAGGAATTTTTCATCACGTGTATTAACTTACCACACAGCTCCACATATGTAGCAGTTGTGGTGCCACAAGCTAACTCCCTCATTTTCCCATCTTTCCAGTTGCAAAAATGATATGTAGATATATATGTTGTAGAAGGTTTTAACATGGCCAAAGTAGCCCTATATTGTGTATGCTGCATTTTGTACTTTTACACTACATGATTTTGATTGCATTTACAAAAACAGGCTTTTGCCTGTTAGGTGACACTAACAGACTGTGAAATGGTCCCTTGTGACATTCCATCAGGTTGTGCAGTGTTGGTAACGTGTGCATGAAGCCAGCTTGCAAGTGCATCAGATTGTCACGGTCATGGAAGAGATCGCTTGAAGAAAACTGGGACAAGCTTTAGAAACACTGGTAAACTATCTAGCGTGTGTAGTTTACTCCTGTCTTTTGCACTGAAAATTCAGTGGAGGAAGAATGGGTTTTCTATTTTTTTTTTATAGTTTTGTTATGGGTTTTACTTGGGTGGTACTGTGAGTCAGCATTTACATGAATTTGCAAAATGACACACCTCTGAAGACACTCAATCTGCTTGATATTGTTTGCAACAAATCAAGACAAGTTGTAAACCAGCCTTCTAGTACAATCACATCTTCCTTTGCTATTTTCATTCTCCCTCCCTTTTTCTTTTTTTCTAGAATTTTTTCCTTTCCTTCTTGGTTTCCTAACATCACACTTTACCATGTTTTCAAGGACATGCTTTCCTGAGAGGAAAAACTAATTTTTCAGTTGTTTTATTCAAATATCATGGCATTTGAGTGGAACAGTGGGTATTAAAATGGTGCTTTAGAACACACAAAAAAGATAACATAAACATGAGGCAGAATCAAACAAAAGGTAAAGCAATAGTGGTCTGTTTGTTAAGGACTGATTGTGCACGTTTACATGCAAGGGAATGTACATAAAAGAACATGGAGAGATGTGTATTCTTGTTGTAAGGATTCAATGTATGTGATATAATGTTGATTATGAGAAATATATAATTAAACATTAGTAACTACTGTGCTTTTTTGTACACGTGGAAAACCTAATTTGATTTCAGAAGGTAAGGAGATGAATGTATTTTGGTGCAAGAAAAATACAGTTACCCTTCCCTGTCACTTGTGTTTAGCTTTTGCTCTGTCCATTAGTATGTGTATGGATGTATGCATTTGTGTGCTGTATGTATACATATCAAAACAGTTGCTCTATGCCAACTCTGTGTGTGTGCATGTGTGCACTGGGTGTGCATACTTGCATGCATGTCCTGCTTTGTGCAGCATGCCAATAAAGCCTATAGTCTCTAACTTCTAACCAGCTAGTCAACACAAAGGCACCAAGCCACCAATAGAGTTTTCCCAAACAAAAAATTATTGAAGATTATAGGAGCCTTCACTGCCACTCCCAGTATTAACAACTCAAAATATTTGTGAACACACAAAATGTCAAATTAGACTGTACCTAAACAGGAATCAGTTTTGAACCTGTTTTACAGTGAAAAGTTTTGGAAGTTTAGTTAACCTACAAAGCAAGTCTCACAAGACCACATATTACTTAAGACTATGCATCTTGTTATGATCTGCACAGACATAATAAGGTTACCTCTCCGTGTCATGCATTGATGCTGGTTTAGATTCATTCCATGTCCTGTTTTTATTTTTCGATCTGAGAGAGTAATGGATTCTGGGTTTCACCACAGTGTTCTCACATCCTTGAGCTGACAGACAGAAGTTTGCAGATTTCTGATCATCACTCTCGGTAAACTCGGTTTCACTTGTTTGTGTGCTGTCTGCCAAGGCCAGCGATTCTTGCTCTTTCTTCTTCGCGGCTGACGGAGGCTCCCACTGCACTGCCTTGTCAGCCAACTGTTTGCTGCACAAACCTGGCATATGATTGATGTCGTGGTTCATCAGGCTCCAGTCTGTTTGAACAAGGACTGAGAGTGTTGTCTTTCCATCTCTGCCTCTGATTGTCTGCAAATCCTTGGATTTGCTTGCACACTGTGAGGAGTCTTTGAACAACTGGTTGTCTGAGTCTGCTGGCCCAAAACACATTCTTTCTTTCATGCTGCGCTGACTCTCCAACAAGACAACACTGTGAACTATCTTCTCAATGGTGTTTTTCACAGCACTCTCCACATCCGATTCCACATTTGCTGATTCCTGCCGAATAAAACTTGCTATGTTTTACTATTTACTAACTACTTACACAGTTACAATTACAGGATGAAGTAAATCAATATTTAATACAACCAAAGGCACCCAGATGGAAGACGGACACCCAGAGATGTCTAAAGCACAAAGTTTACTACTCATGTTTATAATTCATAAGAACAATGTAATATTTAAGGTCTCTTTACCAAAATATTGATAAAGCATAGCCTTTTAAATCTCACCAAAGTTTATAACTTTAATCACAAGTGTATGTCCTGGTTAGTATCATAAAAAGGCATTGGCTGTTAAATAGAAGAAAGAAGAGAGCAATGGCGAAGCCGGATCATCTGGACAGAACATCTCATGTCTAATAGGAATAAAAGGTCCCAGAGGTGTATATACGCTAACGTGAGAACTCAAATGATGTGTCCAGTTCAGCTGGATCTTCTGTTGTCACCATAATCTTAATCTCAAACCAACGTACAAATGAAATAAGGTCATCATTATTGTTGATTTTAATATTTCTGCATTTCCAAACAGTGGTCAGCCCTATTGAAAAGGTGTGATATGCAGAGAGAAAGCATACATACTAGGCACCAGACCTAAATACCCTTCATATCATTTAATAAACTTAGTTTAATAATGCTTTAACCCTTGCAGCACGATGGGCCACGATCATGGCTTTCCCCTTTGAGCGCAGCACAGCTTGTGGCAGCCATGCATTCTTCGATTTAAGTGTGATGTTTTCTTGGGTATTTCACTATATACCGCAGCATAAGGCTTAACACATTATAGCATTACCTAGACAGCAATGTGGGTGCTAACAAATGTACCTCCCACTCTGTCAAAAAAAGTGTGCTAAATGAGAATTATAAGTGATAAAAATGAGATTTAAATTCAAAAAGTTTTAAATCAGAAAAGACCTCTCAGATCTACTCCATAACTACAAGCAATAAAATAACATTCAACATGCCTCCTCTTGTGTTGTCATGCCATCAGCAGCTTCAAGTGGTTCATCTGACTTTGTAGCAGATTCAGTATTTTCTCCACAGTCTGTGCACGAGGTCTCCTTTTCCAGTTCATCCAGCTGCATATATAAAGTCAAGAGCAAAAGCAAAAACATTAAATAATGGTTAAGTAAGAACTGCGAACATATATTTTCTGTCTCTTCTCTATATGAATATATAGCAATTAAGCAAACATCATTTACTATGCAAGATACTCCTAATCAGTTAGCAAATGGAAATAAGCATTTGATTCCTTTAAGTCACAACTGATCCAACATGAGATTTCTGACGTTAGTTACCTCAGATAAGACCTCATCACCTGTGTGGTTATTCCTGCCAGTCCTGAAACTGTATACAAAGATACTATGCAGGTTATACTTCAAACACACAAACATAACAAGTCGGTCCAGCAGTGACATTATGTGTTAAGAAAAGCAAATAAGAATTAGATAAATTAATATCAAAATACAAGTCAACAGCAATGGAGACCAGCTCACCACATAATGTTGTTACTAGTGCCAAACTGTGTGTTGTGGTCAACAAAACGATGGTGTAGCTTCTTTTTGTCTCTTCTGATCTCTATAGAGTCGGAGAAAAAAAGTATACATACACTTACAATGTGCTCTTCTGAACAGTGGGATATGACTGTATAAAACATTTTTTAAAAAATGCAAGTGAAAGTATAAGAAATGTTGGTTATGGGGTATGCTGAAAGTGAAAATTCAACTTCAAGCAATTGGTTAACCTCAAATCAGCAATGAAGGCTATCTGATGATGTGGGTGAGAGGTGGAGGATGACCAAGGGTGCTGGGGAATGGGGAGGGGTGCACACTGCAGTACTTGGAGAAACCTCCAACTGCCAGCCCTGTAAACAAGTGCCACACCCTGAGAAAATGTGTGCACCAGACATGGGATCCAAACCCATGACCCTCTCTATCAGTGACAAACTCATTACCCCTAGGCTACCCTGTCAATCAGGTGAGATCCTCAGCCTTTATTCATACAACCCTTAATAACATTTACCCTCAAACAAGAATTGAAGTTGCTTTCGTTTGTTCTGCATGCCAGGAGGGGGAACAGAGGGTAGGACTGTGGGGAAGGGCAAGGAGACCAAATGAAAACAAAATGTATATGCCTCTTAACATTTTGATTGCATTTGAGGACAGACACTTGAACAGCCATTAGACCATTAGAAGCAGCCATTAGACCATTAGAAGCAGCCACTAGACCATTTATTCTGGAAATGTTAAACAGTGATCAGAATAGGTGGAAGTGAATAATCTTAGGACGCTAGTTCTGACTGCTGACACTAAATACTCTTCCACATTTTATCCAAATGGAAATCATTACATCTATATCCACCAAAGGTGGTGTCTTTATGTACTTACCACATATATCAGTCGGTTTGGGTGAGTGAAACGGTTTGTACACCAGATCCATCTCCAGACAGCCAGAATTTGAATGAGGTGCAAAGCGACTTGTCCAGTCAGCTTGGTCACTTCTCACACCACCTGAATCCACGAGTGTCGTTAGTTTGTTAAATGTATCTGACTGTCTGTATGTAGAGGGAACATGAAAAAGGTCTTCCAAGTTGAACTGACTGCACCCTGTCGGCCCTGATCTGGGGAGGCTGGAGGAAATAGAAATATACACATGACCACTAAGCAACACATTTTCAATGGTTGTTTTTTTTAAATACATGGGGTTATCTGGAAAATGTCAATTAACTCCTATAGTATGTTATACGTAACAAACTAAAACTTGTTCACTTTGAAGGTAGCAAAATAAGGCCCTGGCAGAAAATCCAAAACATATTGTCATGTCAAACAGCTACATATCACTCTGAAAAGCCTAAAGGTAGATAGTAATACAGAGAGACAATAGGAGACACCTCTTTCACCCTTCCTTTATTTAAAATCATTTTCCCTACAGGCTCTGTGTTTCTTGTTGTTGGACTGCATATTTACCGAAAACAATATGACACTGTGATGTTAAAAATTAAAACACAATATTCTGTGTGTGGGAAGGGTGGGTGGGTGGGTTGGGAGGGGGAGAATCAGCGATATGGAGATGGCACAGAAACCCAACTTCATTTTACACTCTTCCCATAAATTCTTTTTAACATTATGCTTTCCATAAGGGAGATATTTTGTTATTAATAGTACTTACTTCACTTACATGCTAACTGTGTCTTCACCTTGTACATTATTTACATCCATTTAGATTGTGGAAAAACTAAAAACTATGGCATTAATATCAAATATCTAAGTCATTCGCTCTGTCCACCACCACACACGTCCACTCCTCACCTAGTGAAGGCTGGCTGACACAGTGTTTCAAACACACATACGTTCACTCCTCACCTAGTGAAAGATGGCTCACACAGTGTTTCACAAACATGCACATTCACTCATCACCTAGTGAAGGATGGCTCACACAGTGTTTCACACACATGCACATTCACTCTTCACCTAATAAAGGATGGCTCACACAGTGTTTCACACACAAACACGTTCACTCCTCACCTAATAAAGGACGGCTCACACAGTGTTTCAGGCTGCTTGTGCTTGCTCTTCTCATTGCAGACAGCAGGAAATCCCTTGCTTACAAAAGTTTTGCTTTCAAACAGTGGTCGCATCTTAAAACTAAAACCGTCAGCATCTGCAGCTTCCTCTTTGTGAACGATGCTGCCACACTCAGCTTCTAAGCCCAACAAGGACAATGAAGGTGTGGTGAGCGCAGCTCCCACTTTTTTGCCAGAAAGTTCCTTATCTAACCAGATGTGTCCGGAAACTTCTGTCTCTTCCTTGTTCTTTACTCTCATTTCTTCTTCGCTAGATATGATGGCCTCACAGAACTGTGGTACTGGTTCAACAGTTGCCATTTGAGATATTAAGATGTGACATGAGATACAGACTGCAATGGTCACGTGATGCCACCGGTAATAAATGCTCTTTGACTTATTCTTACTCATTGTTATAAATCAGTAAATACGTCTGATAACAGCTAATATACTATATGCCACACTAATACAGTGTTAAAGCATAATTATTAATTCAATAACCTTTTTTCAAATTAAAAACATGTTAAAGGCAATAAAATGATAAAAGCAAGGATGAAATCAGAATCATCAATGTCTTAAAACTAATATGGTAAAATTAAAGTCACAAGATAGCATTTACACATTCTTATTTATTAATAAACATATCTTTCTTAAATTTAAAACAAGGGAACTGGACCAAGCTAAGACATGACAAAGACAAAGACAATCTACATGTTTCGGAGCACTACCCCTTCATCAGAACGACACAAAAACGACGAAAAAACGACAACAACGAAAACAGAAGAAAAAGACTTAGCTTCAGTAGATGTGGCGCATAGGCTGGACAGCAGAAAAATGACTAAGGGACAGCGAGTAAGAAGGGTTAAAAAGAGGGGCAGCCAATCGCCAGGTGGGTAGGAAAGGGTAGGGAAGGGTAGGGGTGGAGAGGGGCGGGGTGGAGAGAGAAGCGTGGGTAAGGGGGTGTCAGTGTGGGAGAGAAGGACGTGAGAGAAGAGAAATAAGAAAGAGAGAGAGAGAGAGAGAGAGAGAGGAGGGGTAAAGAGAAAAAGAGGAAGGTGGAGAGTCAGTGTTTGAGGTTGAGTCCAGTGGGTGCCATGGTACCGAAATGGGTAATGAAGTAGGACTCCATATTCTTACGGTCAATGTAATCGCCCTTCATTCTCCAGATACCACAGACCCTCATGTTGTTGGCTGTGTGTGGGGGTGTGCCGAAGTGACGTGCAACTGGTGTGTTTCTGCGGTGTTTAGTGTCAGCTAGATGTTCTGTGAAGCGGGTGTTGAGTGTGCGTTCTGTCTCCCCGATGTAGAATAAAGTGGGACAGAAGGGTGCATGTGATGGCGTAGATGATGTTGCTGTCAGTGCAGGTGAAGTGGCGCTTGATGACAAAACACTGACCCTTCACCTTCCTCCTTTTCTCTTTACCCCTCCTCTCTCTCTCTCTCTTATTTCTCTTCTCTCACCTCCTTCTCTCCCACACTGACACCCCCTGGCCCTTACCCACGCTTCTCTCTCCACCCCGCCCCCTCTCCACCCCTACCCTTCCCTACCCTTTCCTACCCACCTGGCGATTGGCTGCCCCTCTTTTTAACCCTTCTTACTCACTGTCCCTTAGTCATTTTCCTGCTGTCCAGCCTATGCGCCACATCTACTGAAGCTAAGTCTTTTTCTTCTGTTTTCGTTGTTGTCATTTTTTCGTCGTTTTTGTGTCGTCCTGATGAATGGGTAGCGCCCCGAAACATGTAGATTGTCTTTGTCCTGTCTTAGCTTGGTCCAGTTCCCTTGTTTTAAATTTAAGAAAGATTTTACTCCAAGCGGCAGTCACCTGTTTTTCTTGCACAATAAACATATCAGTTATTCAATCAAGATCTTTAACCACTATTAAATAATACATTTATAAGATGAAAATAAGTAAAAAAGATAAAAGTCTTAAATGGCACAATGTTTATATAGTAGATTGTGTCCATCACAAGACCTCAGGAAAGAGGAGTAGTCGTAAATGGGAGGTTCGTAAAACAGAGGTTCCACTGTATTTCAATCTTTTATTTTCTTTCTTTTTTAGTTTCAGCATATGGTTTAATGCTGGAGGAAAACAAACATCAGCAACAACCCTTTTTTTCTGTCAGAAATATGAGAGAAAAAAAGTTAAAATTATTTGATAGCCTAGAACAGTGTATTAAAAGAAATTTTTTAAAAGCTGAAAATAAAGTGTTCAGCCCCTCACATCATGCACGGGAAAGCCTGCAAAGACACACAGTACCAGTATGCTTGTCGTCCTGTCTGTAGCTTTAATAATATGCAATATAACTTAGGTTATGTAATGTGACTGCAAGAAGACCAACAACTTCATTCAACTCAAAATGAGCCATATATATATATATCTCTCTAATACTGTTAACAAGGACTAAAATGTTACCCATTCAGACCACGATGTGAAGAAACTATCCTACCTGTTTGCATGGCTGATAGTTTCATGAAACAGTCACACAAGTTGCATATGTGTTGGGCTACAACAGCATCTTTCACTAGCTGTTATGGAAGACTTACAGAAATGTCCTGGCAAGATGTATCTCTTGCTATCCTTCCCTTGTTGATTGTTTGACTGAAGGGCACCCTTGCCCTGGAAATGGCTGGCAAATGAAGAATATTCATCTGCAGTTCTGTTCTGCCCTTGGCAATGGGTAATATCTGAAGGACTCTTTTGAAAATCTTCTGGGATCCAGATATTCTCTGCATCGCATGTGACTTTTGTGGCTGACCTCTTCTCTACAGTTTGAGCTGTCGTGAACGAAGGACCCAGATGTCGAGTCTTCTGATCAGCTGCAGACTGGACTTTGGTTGGGCTGGGAAGCCACCAACATGGAGCCTAAAATACAGATCTCATGCATGCTTCTCCAATTACCATCCAGAAATTACGATCCTCAAAATACAAAAATGTTTACAAAAGGGAAATTGCAGAATTAGGAGTCAGGGTGGTGGTAATACACGAACATCTTGAAATTTTATGTGTGCACCTTTATCAGTCTGTGGTTTGGATGTTAAAATTTTTAAGTCTATGTGTCCGTACTTAAAATATTTAAGAGATATTTAAAACTTATAAAGTCATAATGATAATTATAGAAACAACTGATCTACCAGCTTTGGCTGCCAGTCATGATGTTTTGAGTTAACAGCTCCTTCGCTCATATAGCCACTGGCAAACTTATGCTTCTGTTGATGCTTCAGCGCCGATCTAGAGGATTTGACTGATTTACTGCTGCAAAACAGCAAATTTAAACCCCAAAACAAAAATTTTGATTTTTAAAATAGCTATGCTATATATACGGATAAATTATTTTGAAGATGTAGGTGAAGAACTGCAGGAAGTGTAGAGTCTTTACTGAAGCAAATATTACCCTCATCTGAACTTCTAAACAGACTTAGGATTTTCATGCATATACTGCCATCTTGCCTCTAATTCCATTTCCATTACATAAATTGTACCTCACTATACAAAATATACCTCAGCTTTTTAAATATAATTATATGACTTTTCTCTCAGAAGAACGTGTATTTTAGTGTTGATCCAAGGTAAATAGTAAACCAGAATAATCACTCAAGGGAAAAAAATACTTCAATACAAAGTAAAAAATTAGTTTTAAGTACCAAGCTATTACTGATGCAAAACATCTTATCAAAAGTTAAATGTTGCAATACCAGTGAGGCTCAGACTCCAACAAATCTAGCTTTGATGGTCCTGGATTTGGTGAAAATGGTAATTCAACTCTTTCAAATCTTCTGACTTCTGTACTGCAAGTATCACCACGATTTTCTTTATTGAAAATCCTTAAGTTACATGGTTGTCTCTGATCCAACTTCACTTCCTTCACTGTACATTGTCTTGACTTCTGACCTGCAGAAAAATTTGATTCTATTTCATTGCGACTAGAGTGTCTATGTCCATCGTCCGCACGAAGTGTGCATGAAATGTGTTCTCGCGCGTTAAAAATCCACATTTTATTTTTATTTATTTATTTTATAATCAACATAAAGGTGTGTTCATGTAAAACTTTAATTCAGTTTACATACGTTTAATAGTTTTAGTTTATTTAAATAGATGCTTATTTCTCTTTTCTTTTTAGTGCATATATATTATAACTATCAGTTTACTGTTATCATTTAAAGCCTCCAAATAAACCAAACCAGCTAACCAACCAATCAACCCACTTACCCTCTTTCTCTCTGTCACACACACACGCACACACAAATGAGAGATCGAGGGGATTACCCTCAGGTCGGCCATTGGTCAACTAGACAACCGTCTGAATTGACCACGATACAGAGTAGACTCGACCACAGACCAAGTGCAGAGTTGACTTGATCATCATACAAATTCAAACCAACAAAGAACACACATTGAATCCAATAATAGTATTGGAATGTTTACATTAAAAAAGTTTCCATATTATCATGGAGACTAATAAAGAGATGTTTGGTGTGCATTACATAGTTTTGCTACAGTGATTGCTACAGGTCAGGTAAACAGCCACTGGTCAAAATCCTAACTATAGGCTTAGAAGTCGCCCAGCCAGCACACAATATTGGTAAGTGAAGTCTGGACCATAAGGGTTGTCAGTCAAAGAGGAGGTAGCTAGCTCCACCTTCTATTTGATCTTACGAAGCACGCTAATTGGTGCAGCATCTCAAAGTGTCATTAGTGCATTAGAGCGATGCGACCAACAAAGCAAACTCAAATTTCGACCAATGAAGCATCACAGAAACACCTTAACATATCGTAACTGATGGATGCACTGCATGCTATTAAAACAAACAAAGCAGGATGTCTTAATTAATGACTAACGTGTGAAATGATGACAATGACATACTTTATTTATTCCCCAAGTAAGTGATCTCGCGTCATTGCAACACCCATTATCAGTGGTCGAGTTGATTCCTGCCCATGGTCGAGTCAACTCCGTGCTGTGGTCGAGTCAACTTCGTGCTGTAGTCGCATCAACTGGCCGAGTTGACCCTACCTGATCAAGAATTAAGGAGGAAAGAGACGGGGGTACGGCAGGTGAGAAGTGTGCAAATAAAAAAAAAATCATTCTTACCAAGGACACTTGCTTTGCTGATTGTATGAAGGGCGAGGAGGTCTTGACTGATGCGTTTCTTGTCAGATGCAGGAGTCTTACAGATCGACTGTTTCAATATCCTCTCGCATTTTAGGTCCAGTTTTTTCTTTTCGAAGAATTCCTGTTTCAGAGATGAATTATACGTTAAAGTTCGATCCTACGCAGCATCAGGAATAATATCCCTACTGGCAGTTCATACAATGCATAAACTGAAATGATAAAATCATTTAATTATTTATACGATGACTCGATTTCGATTTGTAAGAACTTATACGATCTATCAGTATCTATTCTACAGTATTGAGTATAATACAAAGTCAAAGTGGTAAAAACTATTGACATTGCTAATTAATACACTTGTTCAACCGTCTGTGGTTACATTTCAGATTTTGCAAGAAAAATTCTCCAGACCTTTTGTAAGCGCCGATCACCTTGAAGTTTTACTCTGCTTCTTGCACCTCCGACCCAATTCATTTTCGAGTACCTATAACCGCCTTTTGCAGTGCGTGGACGAGTTACCATGCGAGAAGCAGACGATTTAGTTTCCGTCATATCTCGGATAATGACGTAAGCGGCAGCGGATATCTGCTATTGGTTGAGTCTAATCGGTGACCCTAACCCTGTACAAAGTCTGCAAGAGTTCACGTGCGACGGAATAAATGATGGAAGGCGAGAGGTTCGGGATGCAGTAATGCAAACTAAGAGCATTTATATTAAAGCCAGTTTCGGTTTACCTTTTTTTTCGCGTATTTTATCATTTATTTATTCAAAATGTCTAAAATGCTTGACATGGCAGCCAAATCCAAGATCAGTCGACAGAAGTTGGCAATCGGTACGGCAGTTTGTGTTTTGGCTGCCTATGGCGCCCGTCGTTACTACACAAACGTAACATCAGCCTTGTTAGCTCAAACAAGAGACCAGGCAAAAGTGTCCAAGAAGACAGACGACAAAGCACCGGACACTTCTAAGACAGATTCAGACGAAGGAAATGCCGATAAAAGAAAAAATTCTCCTAACGTGAATCAACTCTTTTATGCTCAGCTTCGACGACTAGTGAAAATTATCATTCCAGGATTTTGGTCCAAAGAATTTGCCACGCTTGCTTTCCATACAGCTATCCTGGTTACCAGGACGTTTCTGTCAGTTTATGTGGCAAGACTGGACGGACGTATTGTGAAAACAATAGTGGAACGAGATGTTATGAAGTTCTTGTTTCAGCTGACGAAATGGCTTCTAGTGGCAGTGCCAGCTACCTTCATCAACAGTTTAATCCGCTTTCTGGAGAGTCAACTGGCGCTGGTGTTCCGCACGCGCTTGGTCAATCATGCATATTCCATGTACTTTAGTGACCAGACCTACTATCGCGTCAGCAACCTGGATAGTCGTCTAGCAAACGCAGACCAGTGTCTGACGGAGGATATCTCTATGTTCACCCAGTCGCTGGCTCATCTGTACTCTCATCTGACAAAACCTCTTCTGGACGTTGCGCTGATCTCTTTCACTTTATATCAGCTGGCTAACAGCCGTGGGGCCAGTTCGAGGATCCCCATAGCAGTGGCTTCAGTGGTGGTGTTTGTGACAGCCAACATTTTGAGGGCTGTGTCGCCAAGGTTTGGCAAGCTGGTTGCAGAGGAGGCCAAAAGAAAGGGAAACCTGCGGTTTATTCATTCCAGGATCATTACCAATGCAGAGGAGATTGCATTTTATGCTGGCCATAAGGTAATGTTCAGAGTATGCAGTGTTGTGAGGTTGATGAATTCAGTTTGTGCTTTATTGTCAGCAGGTGTGTATTCATGAGTGCATCTGTGTGCAAGTGGGCTTAGTTATACATATGCTTGGTTATATAGGTGTATATATATATATAAGAGCCAGCAAAAACACTTTATTCTTGCATACAGAATGAAATTTATTTAGATCATTCTATTTCAGATATGTGTTTGAAGTTCAGAAAACTATTTGTTTATATGATAAATACATGATTACAGTACATGCACGTCCACATTCAGTATCTGTGCTAAAGTTCTTATACCGTTTCCTATTCATCTTAAAAAATGAAGAAATAATAATAAAGAATTGATGAGATCCCTACAAAATGCAGCATTGAATTTCTTGCATCATGAATTGTTAATACGATTCATATAGTAATAGTGCATTCTGATGGAAAATTTATGACCTGTTGGGGTGACAGCTAATTTTAGCAGGTGCGTGTACTGATTTGTTTCAAGCTGTGTATCGGATCATTTCTTATGAATGTAACAGGAGGAGAGTTATAAGGACTCCTCCCTCCTCATTCATTTACACAACACATAAGCAGTGTGGGTCCAGATCCTTTATTAGTTAACACTATGCTGGTTGTTGGTGCCGACTGGCGAAGACTATTCACACAGTATTAAACAACACCTATCTCTTACACTCACTACTACTGGTCAGAATTGCTCTGAACTACTTGCTAAATGTCCTCTCCTGAAATCCTGATCTCTCCTACTCTCTCTGCTTCCCAAGTCTCCCTGTTTATCCGTCTCTCTCCCCATCCCTCTCTGGGTTCATTGCCTGAACTCCCGACCTTACCACCCTCCATTCCTGACCTCCTGCTCTGGGAAACCCACTGACCATTCCTGGTACTGCCTTGACCTGTTTACTGTGGAAGGGCCATGGCTGGACAAAGGAAATGTGCTGCACCTTTGCGTGCATGTGCTTGCTTGTGTATGTGTGTCTGCCTGTCTGCATAGTGTATGTGTATCTGCCTGTCTGCATAGTGCATGCATGGCTCCAGTCTCTTGCCTTACCATTACCCTACCACATGAACATGCAGCAGGAACTGGGAGTAAAACTGTGCTGGGAGTGGGACTGAGCAACGACGGGTTTCGCTTTCAGGTCTACTCCTTAATTCAAATCCTGTCAATGTGTGTGTGTGTGTGGATATGTGCATGTTTTACTGTTGGAGAAAGCAAGAGGGATAGAGAGAGAGGGTGTGCTTGAAAAATGAGGAAATATGTTTTATGGTTTGCTGCACCCCCTTTTTTGGGGGGTGGTGGGTCACAGGTACTGTAAACCTTGGTATTTTAATGCTAGAGTTGGCCCCCATTTTGGAAGGGGCTGTACTACTAGAAAGGTCAAAATACTGTGCTACTGTGCCAAGGCCATGCATTGTGTGCACACTGAAGATTACCTGCAAGTAGTTTCACAGATGAGGTTTTGTTGTGTTCCTAACTTCCTTACGGCTACCATATTACATTTTCACAGGTGGTAAGTCTGAAACTTGCCAAGTCATGCAAAACATCAAAATAACTCTTGTTTTATTAGTTTGGTAGAGTGGGGAAATTGCTTTAGAGAAATAATACATCAACAGTCCTTTCCCACCGAGGATCAAGAGAAAGAATTGTAATATTAATATTTTAACACCAAACAATTTAGCAACTAGTGATTACATCAATGGCGTTAGGTAGATATGGCTTCTGCTGCCTGCAGTATTGCAGTTGGCCATACACAATACAGTCTTACCACAGCTTTATTGATGTGTAGGACATTGAGTGAATGAAATGTGTTCTTGTTGAAGTACATCTTGTTTGAGAAGACTGATGGCTATTTGGTGAACAGGTGGAGAGGATGCACCTGGAGCAAAGCTATACCAGTCTTGCAGCACAGTCAAACCTGATCTACCTAAAGCGATTGTGGTATATAATGCTGGAGCAGTTCTTGATGAAGTATGTGTGGAGTGCCAGTGGTCTTATTATGGTTGCCGTACCCATCCTGACTGCCACAGGTGTTCGTGCAGATGGTCAGTTTTCAGTCTTTTATTGTGATTTCACATTGGACAGTTAGAAAAGATAAATAAAAAGAGCACTTGCTTGGCTGGTTATTCTAGAAGAAGATTGCTTCAACCCAATGGGGATCTCACACTGTCACTGCTAATTGCATCTGGTTCTGATAATAGCGAATAGTTATCCTTTTTCTTAAACATCTTGTGCAGGATCTCGCGTGGATGATGACCCTGATGGAGGTGTGAGCGAGAGAACTCGCGCCTTCACAACTGCGAGGAACCTGCTGATTCAGTCTGCAGACGCCATTGAAAGGATGATGTCTTCGTACAAGGAAGTAAGTTTTTACTTGGTAGAACTCAGTACAAGGAAAAAAAAACCACTTTGTTTTAGGACATTAGTCAGAAACTAATTAACAGTGAAAATAAAAGAAAACCCCCAGTTAAGTTGAGAGAATAACAGACATTGATATAAATTATAAAGTTTGATACGTAATGCAGATCAAGCAAATATTTAGTGCTATACTGACAGGACAGAAAGGTCTGCATTTTGCCTACTACATTCTGCTTGCTTGTTCCTATCTGTCAATCACCACACCCCCCCCCCCCCCCCTATTTTTTAACATCATGCAAGCCACACACATGATATGACATGTCCATTTTTTTACTGATTGTAAATGACAGGTTTCTATTGCCTAATTTAATGCAATTCCCGCTTGTGCTGTTATGTGTCAGGGAAAACTTGATATGTGCTGTGGTGAAGGCTGGTTCTGATCTGTCTGTCTTCCTACTTTGAGCTTTACACTTGTTTTTGAGAGCAGGGAAGTTAGCAGAAGGGGTGGATAGGAATATAGAGGAAAATGCGTTTTATTTAAAAAATATCATATCAGTATTACTTTGGGAGTGGTGTTATAATGCTTTTGTTAGTGGTACACATCTGTTTTGTTTGTTCCGGGTTGTTTGGTTGTTTTGTTTTGATAAGAATAATTGTTTTCCTAAAAGGGAGTATTACAGTGGTCTTCCTGCTTTTGTTTCAAGATCACAGAGCTGGCTGGCTATACGTCTCGTGTGTCCGAAATGTTCGAAGTATTTGAAGATGTCAGAAATGGTAACTACAAACGAAATACTGTCACCAAATCCAAATCCAAGGTCACACATGAACGAATTGAGGGTCCTTTAGTACAAAAAGGTATGGTGCTTACATGCAATTTTTTTCATCTTGCATTATGGTGGTGGTTATTCAGAGGGACAGTGCTTCCACCTGGCGGTGATTTCGCATTATGGGGGATGGGGTCCTATTACTAAACTATGCACTGAAAGAACCACCAGACTGATGGTTGCAGTAAGATGGTCAGTGCAGACAGGCAGTTTAATGTGCGGGGAAATGGCCGAATGGAGTTTGCACAATGTTTTTAACTCCAGGAAATAATCCTTTGCCACACCAGGATTCTAACCAGAAACCTTCCATCTGCTAGTCTGCAGCTCTCCCAAATGAGCTAACCAGGCCCCCTTGCCTTGGGTTAAAATTAGAATTTAAAAAAATTTGGATCGGAGCAATGTTAGTTATTAATTTATAGGAATGTTCTAGGTTGCTGTTGACAGAGTAGCCTGTTTTGACATTAAAAATAATTACTGTAACTGGCAGTGCAGACATAATGACCAGAAGGTTTAAATCCGTGCTTGTGTTATACTTTTATACATGGAATTGAAAGATTTTCCATTCCATGAAGATGACACCCAATCAAGTTCTTTTCCCCTTTCATATTCAGCCTGTAAAAAGGACTGTGCATTATAACATTCTTGGAAAATGAAATAAATAAAATTTTGTAACTGTTAAAGGAGAAGTGATTGACACAGAATCAACCATAGACATTAAAGATCTGCCAATCATCACCCCTAACGGTGACATCATTGTAGCCAGCCTGACACTGAAGGTGAGCTGCATTCAGCAGAGCAGTTATCTTCCTTACCATTGTTGTAGGTTTCCACAGCTAACTGACATTTCACCTTTTAGTTTCATGGAGTTTGGCTTAGCAGTGATGTAGCTTTTTAAGTCAGGTCAAGGGAAATTGAACCGCAGTGGTTTTGCAATCCTACTGTTGACATCTTTGCACCCAGCTTGAAGCTAAAGGAAAGGTCTTTCATGCTCCAGCATTAGAGTGCTGTTGCAAATAGATTTGTGACAGCATAATTTCAAACAGTTTAGTGTTTAGCTATGGAGAAGAAAATTAGAATATTTACTTTTCATTATGATTCACTTATATGACCAGATGGGATAGACTTCCTTTCATAATGAAAACAGTTTTTTTTCTATACGCAGCAATGTAGAAGTTTTTGGGTGTGATTGTGAATGTTTATATGATCCTGGTGTATCAGAAATGATTGTATTTGTTTATATGATCTTGGTATATCAGAAATGATTGTATTTGTTTATATGATCTTGGTATATCAGAAATGATTGTACATGTTTTCCATGCTAGGTGGAGACTGGTATGCACTTGCTGATCACTGGCCCCAATGGCTGCGGCAAGTCATCTCTGTTTCGAATTTTGAGTGGGCTGTGGCCAGTATACAGTGGTCGACTATGCAAGCCGCCTCCTTCCTCAATGTTTTACATCCCTCAGAGGTACTTGCAGCCTTTTGTGCATAACTTATTCTGCAAAATAATTACCTCATCAACACTATCAACTATATGCAGATAAGATTTTTGTGGTCTTGTAATGGGGTGCACACACATGTTCATGACTGAGATGTTTGCTGAACTAACAGACTTTCATTTATGTTCACTGACTGGTAATGTACTAGTAATGTAAAATGACTCACTTTCCTTTGTCTGTCCTGAAGAAGGGCTACTCTCCCAAACACATTGACTTTGTATACTTTGTCTTGTAGCTTGGCTGTCATCTTCCTTGCTTTTACCATGTTATTTATTTCCAGCACTGGTGTTTTATTTGATGGAGTTGTAACATTACCACAGCACCATAAGGGTAATGTAGCATAATGCCCTACTAACTGATGTTAAGGTCACGGGCACATAAGGGTAATGTAACATTATGACGCTGGATGGGTCATCGGTGCCAATAAGGGCAATGTAGGATTATGAGTTGTAAAACCCACGGACGTGTTCACGTGCACCAGAAAGGGCAATGTTGCGTTGTGGAGAGCATCACGGCTCCAGAAAGGGCCATGTAGCGAAGTCTGTGTTAATGCCCCTTCACCACACTGAAACGTTCACCACTGTTTTCTCCAACACTCCATCAGTCTCATCTTTTCTTTTGGTCCATCAAAGTTTTATTCAGAAATCAGTGATAGTCCAAGTGGCGGGCCAGTTTACAACCTTAGTAACTCTCCATGTTCCTCAGACTATAACCCTTCATCAGTCTGGGTCCTTTCCTCTATCGATGTCTCTATCCAAGTATCTCTCCAGTCTGTCTTGTTCTAGTCTTGTCCTCTTGTTCTCTCCCCTTTCCCCACTAGAATTTATATATCAGTGTTAAATGTCTACTGCTGACCTTTTCCAATCTGCACGTGTGGCTGTGGTGGGCAACTGCATGCTTGGTGACCCTGGTGGACGATGCATGATTTGGAGTTAGGGCTCTTTTGTATATGGTTATTGAGTGCTGCGCGGCTTAAAATGGTGTGTCTGACCTCTCAGTTATGTCTGGCCTTCTAAGTGTTAAGTTCAGGCTCAGATCTGTCTTGGATGTAATGTTCTCTTCTAAACTGTACTGTATGCCCCTTACTAACCTACCTGCTACCTACTGCCTGACATGCATATTGTCACAGAGTTATTAATTGCCATCAGGCAGCTGAGTCTTGTTTTGCTCACTGACTGGTAGGCTATACCCAGCTTCTTCACTTTGCCATATAATGAGAAACCAACCGTCATTGGAGATGCTAAGGATGGAGCCTTATTACCTCCTGTAACTGTGTAAGTGTGCTCTTTTTTTCTTTATACATGAAGACCTTACATGTCCATTGGCACCCTACGAGATCAAGTCATCTACCCAGACACTGTGTCAGACATGCAGACGAAAGGGATCATGGACAGTGATCTGGAGCGCATCCTTAACACTGTGCATCTGCAGCACATCGTGGTTCGTGAAGGAGGTTAGTTGACTGCTGTTTGTTTTGCATCACGATGACCATTCAGCGTGTGATGACTGTTGCCGACTTCCTGCCAGTAAAGCCCAGAGAAAATGAGAAACCTGTAGGTCGATAGTCGGATATGCTTCTGGAATCCAGTGAGAGAATTCTGTTCTTTGTGCAAGGAATAATCTGACTGAATAACGTGAATCCAGGTTAAAGTTTGTGATTTCTTTTTGATTATCTGTGAAGAATTGAATGCAATATGCAGGTTGGGATGCTGTCAGTGACTGGAAGGACGTGCTGTCTGGGGGAGAGAAACAACGCATGGGAATGGCACGTATTTTCTACCACAAGTAAGCGAAATGCAATCAGGTGCTTGTGACCATATATATAGACATTCACTTGTAGACATTAAAGACTTGGTGATTGACTTCAAGTGTAGAATTAAGTTTGTGGGAGGAAAATAACATTTCATGGAGCTGGTAAATCAGCATTAAAAGCAGTACTTTCAGGAAAAAGAGTATATCATGACTTTCTGTGCATGGTTCAAGTGTCTTTTTAAGTCCTGTGGTTATTTACAGTTTAATCTTTTTTTGAAAAGTATACAAAAATAAAGTACTTTGTGTACATTTTCTTGGGATAGTTTGTGCAATGTCATCACCAACATTAGATATTTTTTATATTAACTCTTTGAACCCATTGGTCCCAGCTAAATTGCGGCATCCTGCCGACCATTGAGGCAGCACAGCTAGCTAAATTGCGGTAACTTTAAAATCTCCCCGACGCGTTCAACGGTATAAGGGAAGTAAAAACTTGGTATCATTGTAAAGCTCTATCATCGGTTGTCTCCCCTGCACTGTCTAAATGAGTTTCGGAAACAGTTTTGGCTTGCCAAACATGGTTTAAGTGTAGGTCTACTTCCGTCGTTCACATTTTGTGTGTGCGAAGAGTGACTATATTTGGGACCAAATAGTAAGTAGTATTTACTACTTTAAACTTAAAGTATTGTTTCCGTTGTGATGCAGAAGAATAGATCTTTCTAAATATGTTAAATATATTACTGGGAGTGTGGTAGTTTTTAATTGGCAGCTTTTTCAAGACGTGTAAATCTATACGGCCTCAACGGTTTCTTTTTTTTGCGGGTCCCTACGGGACTATATTTGGGACCAAATAGCAAGTAGTATTTAATACTTTAAACTTAAAGTATTGTTTCTGTTGTGATGCAGAAGAATAGATCTTTCTAAATATCTTAAATACATTACTGGGAGTGTGGTAGTTTTTAATTTTCAAGACGTGTAAATCTATACGGCCTCAACGGTTTCTTTTTTTGCGGGTCCCTGTGGGCTCAAAGAGTTAACCCTTTCTAGATATATCAGACCAGTGCTTTCATTGAGTGAATGTGCTTACTATGCCATAGAATGCAAATGTAAATATATCATGTAAACACTTTCCTTCAGTTAGATTTCATAGAGTATTATTGTGCAGCACCTGAGACAAGTGATTGTGAAAGAGGATTAGATTTATTCTAATGTAGAAGGTGATGCAGGAAGTTAATAGGCAAGAAACTTATGAGCTTGTAGTGTGTAATGATGGAAAGACATTGGAGGAGAAATTATTTAGCGAGCAACCTGTTTCACATACATCACTATGTCTTGAATTATAGAACAAGTTAAAGATGGATAAAAGTAAGAATCAGTTGCCGGCTTAGATTATTGCAGATTTTACATCATTTAAAACTAAAGTTGCAATCCTTGTAGTTTTGTTGAAATAAATTTTTGAAATAGGAGAAAAATTGTGCAGTTTTATATGGCAGTATATGGTCATTTGATTTAATACATGTGATCATTGTGTCTTACAGGCCTCAGTTTGCCCTGCTTGATGAATGCACAAGTGCTGTGTCCATTGATGTGGAAAGCAAGATGTACCAGAACTTGAAGGACTGTGGCATCACTCTCATGACTATCACACACAGGCCTACTTTATGGTTAGCTTTTATTGCATGTATGTGGGTGTCACTCTCATGACTATCACACACAGGCCTACTTTATGGTGAGCTTTTATTGCATGTATGTGGGTGTCACTCTCATGACTATCACACACAAGCCTACTTTATGGTGAGCTTTTATTGCATGTATGTGGGTGTCACTCTCATGACTATCACACACAAGCCTACTTTATGGTTAGCTTTTATTGCATGTA